>VXBB01007295.1:227221-340184 GCA_013399915.1 Illadopsis cleaveri | reverse complement strand
GTTTTTTTTTTTTTTTGGGGGGGGGGTTGTTGTTTGTTTGTTTGTTTGTTTGTTTGTTTTTTGTGGGTTTTTTTAGTGGTTTTTTTGGGGAGTGTTTTTTTTTCTTTTCCTGAACAGTCACTGTTTCACGCCAGTCTTTGCCTCAGAAGGATCTGTCATCACTTCTGAGTGTTCCAGAGCCCTCACAGCACCGGGCTCCCTCCTCGCACACCACAGCACAGTGGGGTTGAAGGCAGCAGGCAGTATCCTGCCCTTCCACAGGCTACTGCAACTGAAACCAGAGGACAAACAGCATTGGGTTTGTTCCAGGAGTGGCCCTGGAGAGGGGGCAAAGGATTTGAACCGTCCTTGAAACTGCTTGGCAGGATTGGAAAGGTCTAAACCCTCCTGTCCCACAGAGCCGGCTGGAAGCGGTGGCAGGAGTAGCTCCTGGCCCTCAGCCTGGCTTGATAACACTCCCGGGGCTCCCTGCAGAACAAAATAACGCCGATGTGGTGAGGAAGAGGCGGCACTGCCGAGGCAAACGGCCCGGATCGGGGTGTGGGGGCGGACCTCGGGGCAGACCTCTGCCCTACCCCGCCGCCCTGCCAGGGGCGGCGCTGCCAGAGCTCCCTGGGCTCGGATCAGTTTTCTCTTCCACCCAGTGATGTCTCAGCAGTTCCTCCCTAACGGGGCAGCACAAAAGCCTAGCAATATCCTGCTGTGCCAAGGCATCCGGCACAGTGACCCAGCTACCTGTGGGCAACATCTGGCCGACATCTGGCAGGCATCCGAGTGGGGCATGACCCATTTGCTTATTGTGGGAATATGCAGCATCATGGATGTGGCATCTACCCAGGCTAGAGGGAACTGGGGCACATCCTTGTGCCAGCACAGGGACCTCCTGGGACTCAGTTTCTCCCTCAGCACACAGGCACCACTGCCAACCTGCCCTTCCCAACCTGCTCTGAGTAACAGGAGTGGGATGTGCTCAGTGGGAACAAGGAGTCCACAGGGAAACAGCCTTTCCTTCATACACTCTCAGGGATTTGCCCATTTAAATTATCTTCTGGGATACTTTCTGTGCTGTGTCATTGCTGTTGAGCAACTCCTGCCAAGCCCAGATGGGGATGCACCACTCTACAGAAGTCTGGGGCTACTTGCTCCCCAGACAGCTTCCCAGGGCCGTGTATCCCATTAAATGGGAGAGAAACTGAGCACAAGTCATAGACCAGCTGTGTCCTGAGTGAGGTCCCCAGGGCTCTGTGTCAGTGGCGCACACAGAGTGCTGGCCCCAGCACTGTGGGATGAGCATCACTCCGAAACATCTCAGCACAGTGGAGGCCTCCTTGGAAAAGCTCAGAGGTTTCCCTTTGTTTGCTGCTTCTTTCTTTGCCTTGTGCCATCCTATGTGGAACCTCTGGACCGTGGCACTCAGGGGGTCACTCGTCCTAATTAATGTCTCTCAGAGCCATCAGCCCTCCAAGCACACATCCCTGTGCTGCTGGCACTAGCCACATTCCTAATTAATTTTCCTAATTAAGAGGCCCCTTTCCATGATCAGAAATGCTGTGGGATGGTCACCATGATGGAAGAGGTGGAGAAATCTTCAACTTCGACTGCCCTGGTCACCCAGAGTGGCACCATGGAGCTGCTCTTTGTGTAGGTAAACTGAGGCAGGAGGGCAAAACTCACACCCCAAAGAAAAGCTGAAGAAAGATGGGCAAAAATGAGCTCCCCATGCCCTGACTTGTCTCCCTTGAAAAGCATTTCTTGGCTGCTGCCAAACCCTGGGTGTTCAGTCAGGGTTTGGTCTCATCAGCCAGCCCCAACACGCCACAGCCTTGGGTGCATCCCGCTGACGTTGAGCCAGACAGCAACGGTCCCCTCCTGCCATGGCCACCAACTGCTTCTGTCCCCAGCTCACAGGAGCTGGTGCAGGAAGCCACACCTGCATGGCCCCTGTTTGTCCACTTCATCCCATCTCTCCCTGTGTGCCAAGGGTATTTATCTGTAGCAGCATCATCCAACCCTCTGGGATCTTCACAACCTATTGTAGCTCTCAGGACATTTTCTCCTTAAAAATCCCAGAAAGACCCTGGAAGACCTGAATAACTTTCCTAGTGTTTGATGCTCATCAGAAAATTCTTTTTCATGGGTTTTAAAGGAATTCCTGACTCTCTTTGGACACATCCCCAGTTTGGTGTCAGGAGAATGAACAGATGATCCCTGTCTATCAAGAATGGGCTCTGTGCAACCACTTGTATCAATTTGGTCATCCAACCTCTGCAGCCTTTGCCCATGCCGTGGGACACTTTGCTTGGGCTGGTGAGAGAGCTCAGACTCCCTCTGGCAGGGAGGGTCCTGCAGCTCATTTTTGGCATAACTTGGGGTGTTTTAGGGGTGCTGCTAAAATTGAGCATTCAGGGGCACGAATCCAGGGAGGGAGAACAAACTGCAAATCCACAAAGGAAAAGGAGTGGTTTTAATCTCTCTTTGGGAGATTTGCATACAATTAGGCCGGGCCCTGCCTGCGTTTGCTTCCGCATTGCACTCCCGTGAGGAACCTGCCGGTTTTCCTGCCCTGCTCCCAGCCAGAGGTTGATTGCAAGGACACTCACCCTGAGAAGGTGGTGGGCGAGGGGTTTTGGGCTCTCTGGGAATGCCCTTTCCACTCTCAGTAGCCCAGCCTGAGCACCCCCATCCCACCCCCAACCTCTGGATTTAGGGGCTCAGCCATAGGGGGCATCACTTTTCCCTGCAGTGGAGGAGGTGTGAGGAGATGCTGCGGGATGCAAAAGCTCCATAAATAGCGCTGTGTTTACAGGAGCCCGTGAGCCTCGGTTTATTTTTTCTCTTTGCACAGCAAACAGATCATTCAGACCAAACTAAGCTCACTTCACCCTGCTGCTGGCACAGCCCAGTGCCCAGAGGTGGCACAATGCCACAGTCTCTGGACAGCCCTAGGAGGCTGGGACCCCCAGCTCTTTGCTGGCCACTTGCTCGAGGGGGAGCAGGCACTTCCTGGAACAGCAGCTGATGGAAAATCAGCCCTGGGTTGGGATGGTCCCACAGATGATCCCATCCCTGAAGTGGGATGTGCAGGCTCTGATGAAGAGAGGGATGAGGGGCAGCCCCAAGGGGGAGATCCAAGGGTTGGGACATTTCTCACGAGGCAGAGCAAAGCAGGGGACAACTCCAGTCCCGAGTCTCACCAGAGGAGGGAGAAAGGACGGGGGGAGGTGCAGATGGGAGTCGGGAGAGTCTTCTTGCCCCACGGCTGAGGTCCTGTTCCTTGCAACATTTGGATAAACCAGCCGCACTCCTTGGAAGTGATTTATGTAAGATGAGCTGTGCAGGTGCCTGGTGCACATCCAGCGGTCCCTGGAAGGATTGCGTCGTTCAACTCCGTCAGTGAGGTCGAGCCCGTAGACCAATTTTCTCTGTACTTTCCGGCCCAGGGAGGGGAATTGGGGCGTGCCTATATCGCCCCAAACTTCTCCTAGAACCTTGAAGAGTGTCTGGTCCAGTTCTCAGCAGCAGTTCGGGGCCACCGTTCCTTCATATGCCTTATGTGGACAGACCGCTCCCCTGCCCCAGGGACACAGCACCTCCCCAGCCCGCGGAGTGCAGCAGTTCAGAGCAAGAAGAGTGCTTTGGGGGTCTCACTCCCCACCCACTCCAGCAGTGATTTTGGTTGAGGCAGTGTCAGCCAGAGCTCGGGTGAGCGCCAGAGCTCCCTGAGGCCGTTCGGGTCTGATTTGGGGGCCCGACGCCGTCCTGGGGCACAGCCCCAAGCAGCGCTGCCCGTGCCGAGGTCGGGTCGGGTCCTCGCCTACCCCAGCTCAGGCTCTGTCTCCGCCCTCCCCTCCCCGCCCTGATCCTCTGCTCACACTCGACCTCAAAAACTGGTTTTAGCGTTAAAACCGGAGCCCGACTCGTGTCAGCAGCGCTGAGGCTGGGACGGGCTCCGCTGCTCCCCCTCCCCACTCCACCCAGTCCTGCCGCCTCCGCCCGCCCCCCNTTCAGCGCCGGGCGCGGTCGCGCTGCGGGATGGAGGTGGGTGCGGGATGGAGAAGGGTGCAGAATGAGCTCGGGGGAGGGCGGGGGGGCGGCGTCCGGAGCCCCAGAGCCCCGGCGAACGGCAGAGACGGGAGAAGGGTTTTTCCCACCCCCTCACACAGGCTCCGTCCCGCTCGCAGCTCAGTCAGCGATGCCACTCTCTCACCACTTCCCTGTGCGTTTGCAGGTGACCGAGGAACCCCACAGGAGCAGGGCGGACCGGATCATCATGGCACATCCCATCTCAGCCTTCCAGGCGGCCTACATCTCCATCGAAGTGCTCATTGCTTTGGTGTCCGTGCCGGGCAATATCCTGGTCATCTGGGCTGTGAAGATGAACCAGGCACTGCGGGATGCCACCTTCTGCTTCATCGTCTCGCTGGCGGTGGCTGACGTGGCTGTGGGGGCTCTGGTCATCCCCCTGGCCATCATCATCAACATCGGACCCCAGACAGAGTTTTACACCTGCCTCATGGTGGCCTGTCCCGTCCTCATCCTCACGGAGAGCTCCATCCTGGCACTCCTGGCCATTGCCGTGGATCGGTACCTGCGGGTGAAGATCCCTGTCAGGTAGGAAATGGTGTCGGAACCAGCTCTGCTGTGGAGGTTAAAAGGGAGTGAGGAAACCCCAAATTCTTGGAGAAGCACTGGGAGAAAGGACTTCCCTCTACGCTGCCATCCCAGACACGTCTGGCTGGATCAGCAACTGGGCGAGGAGGGTGTGTGTGTGAGGATGTCCTGGAGCCTCCAGCAGCTTCTTTTGGGGGCTCAGGCAGTGCTGGGTGTGCAGGCAGATAGGACATTGTGGCAGCTAGCTGGCAGTGAGGGACAGTCCCTCACGGGATCCCCATGGCCAGGACAAAGTGGGTCCCCACATATGGGAGAGCCCAAGTCGGGTGCTCCTGAAGGAAAGGGGACAATAGGTTTGGCTTTCCAGCCCAGGTTTTCTCTTGCCATGGGGAGCATGGGGGTGGCTTGCTGTGGGACACAGCTTTGGGAGTTTGAGGACCCAGAGGTGATAGCCTCGCATGTTTCACGGGGCAACCTCACCCAGGTGAGACCCTTGCTATGGAGTGCCCTGCAAATAACTCCTTTCCCCGTTTTTCCCCTTCTGTATCTGTTGCCATTCTAAGCCCAGAGGAAGTACCTTGGGGTGTAAAGGAGGGGGACGCTTTATTTGAACACTTTGTTCGAACTCTGCAGCTTCTGGAGGAGATATTTAACCCATTAAACCCCACTCCCTCCCTGCCAGGGCCGTGCTGGGCTGGAGAGGCATTTCTGGGATGCCACGGTGGGACTGGGGGCTGTGAGCGGGGCTGGAAGGGGACGTGACACCCGCCTCGGTGCCCCCGAACAGAGCTAGGCTCAGCCCCTCACTGTGAGTCCCCCTTGCTCTGTGGGGACGCCTTTTCCAGGCTTGTCACCCCTGCAAGTCTTCGGATCTGTGAGCATTGCTGGAAAACAGCCCAGCCCAGCTGAGCACTTGTGTCACCCTACTGACCCCTTTACAGTTCAGGCAGTTTGCTAGAGGGGTCCCCGACCCTTCATCAGCACAAACACCCTAGAAAGGCACCAATCCCATTGTGCTGATGCTGCCTAGACCCCAGCAGGTGTAGGACCCTTCCTGGGGCAGGAATTGCCTTTGCATAGAGGGAGACAGGGACAGGAGGCCCCTGTGTTGGGATCACCTGACTGCTCTAGAGTGCTCAGTGTTCCCAGATCCATGGGATCAGGCCAGAGATTTTGGGATTTTCCTGCAAGCCACCACCAGCAGAGGTTGCTTGGAGAAGGAGTGTAAGACAGAGGAGGGAGTACAGGATAAATCCACAATCCCTGCACACCCCCTCCCTGCCACACATGATTTCACAGACTGTTCCCGACTTCCTCCCTAGGTGTGATTTTCCCAATCACTGTCTCCCAGCCCATCGGTGTCACCAGAGTGATTCCCACCCTATCACTGCTCTTGGAGCTTTTTTGGGCTTCCCGCATCGCCTGCATGCGGGAAAGGCTCCAGTGTGGGAGTTCTGCAGCTCCACAGGAGCAGCACAGCCTGTCAGGCATTTTCCTAACAAACCAGTCAATTTTTAATTCCTTGTCTGCCTCTGAGCATCAGATGGGCCTTTCAGGGGAGATTCTTGCCCTGATCCCAGGAGCTTTCCAGGGAGCAGTATTAGTATTAATATTATACTGTACCCAGTTTGGGTAGGTTTTTCTCATGCAGTTTCCACCCTGAATTTTTGATCCCATTTTGTGCCCAAGCACTCAGCAGCAGTAGATTTTCCTCTGTCTTTTCAGAGCCTACTTTAATATTGAAAAGCTTTGTAACCTCATCAACATAATGGTTGCACTCAAGTATCTCAGAGGTCTTTCCTAACCTTAAAGATCCTACAACTTCATGAATTCCTGGCAGTTGGTACATGTGGTGATTTTAGGGGATGTAGTGTCCTGTGTATAGCACACAGGACAGAAAACACCACTAAGGAATATTCCCTGGATCTGAAATGCCTCAAGTTTCTCCCAGCCTGTTGCAGGATGCTAAGGATGACAGTGACAGCACTTTTGCAGTGCTTATGGCTTTTGTGGTGTCATTCCTGACTGTGACACAAAACCCAGCAATGGCAAAGTGGATGCTGGGAACCTGGAGTACCTGGCAGGACTCGGGGCCCTGGGGGAACACGTGTGGCCACTGTGCCTGGGAGAGCTCTGGGAGAGCTCCAAGCATCCCCACAGGGCTGCAGGCAGTGATGGCAGCCAGACCTGAGCAGAGATTTGCAGGCAGGTGGGGAGGGATGTGGGGAATATCTGCCTCAGGCTCATCCCTAGGACAGCCAGGACACTGAGCAGGGACATCCCCTCCAGCACAGGCATGGACAGTGTGCTCACTGCAGCCCATTCCTGTGCCAATGGGATTCCTCAGACAAGCTTGGCACAGAGTGGATCCTCACCAGTGTGACCTACATGAGGCTGAGGGCGTCTTATGGGGATCCCCCACATTCCAGCCCTGCCCCGCATCCACAGGCTGCCCTGGTGCTGCCAAGGCTTAGGGAGAGGGAAATGCATTTCACAGAATCACAGAATCCCTGAAAGGTTTGTGTGTGAAGGGACCTTACCCTGCCATGGGCAGGGACACCTTCCACTATGCAAGGTTGCTCCAAGCCCCTTCCAGCCTTGCCTTGGACTCTTTCAGGGATGGGACAGCCACAGCTGCTCTGGGCAGCCTGTGCCACCCTCACAGGGAAGAAGGGCAGGGAATGGGGAACATGGTGCATGGCAGCCTTAGTTCCAGCTCCAGGCTCCCCATAGACACCCTGGCCCTTGGGCTTTGAGTTTGGGGGATGACCTGCAGGTCTGATCCCCCTTCCAGGAAACATATGGACACAACTGCTGGAGACCTGAGCGCTGGGGGGACATTGGGAACTTGGTGGTCCCTGGGGTGGGCTTCTCCTGGAAGAAATGATGCCCTGAGACATTTGGGGTGTCTCTACATGGCAATGGGAGATTCCAAAACAGCATCCAATGCTCCATCACTCCAGTGGCCACTTCCCATGGACACAGAAGCACAGAGGGACGTGGGACAGTCCTGCAAGGTGGAGGCAGATTTTATCAGATGGAGAGGGGTCTTGTTTAGATTTGAGTTGGAAGCTCCTGTTCTTTCCTCTCTACCCAGCACACAGCTAGCAAGGTCAAGGGACTGGGATGTCCCACCAAACCCTCTCCCTTTGCTCCAACCCCTGGGTAGGGCCCTCCTGGTTGCTGGGGCCTGAGTGATGCTGCCTTCCCCCAGACGGACCTTTCCTTGACTTTGGAGGGAGGCAGGAGCATCACTTGGGCTGAGCAGGCTAGAGCAGAGGGTCTCCCACTTCCCAGCCCCCACAGGAACAGCTGGAAACCACCTAAAATAGATTTGCTGGTGGAAAACTCCCCCTCCCCTCTCACATCCTTCCTCCCTGCCTGGCAGCCAGGCAGGACCCTCAGCCTGTGATCACCCCCATCCAGGCACAGCAGGGTTCCCAGCCCAGCCCAAACTTCCCTCTCACAGCCATGCTTGGGGAAGATGAAACGAGTTCAAAGGGAGGGGAAGTGGCCAGTTGGGGGTGTCTGGCAGGAACCGGCCCCTCGGCATCCCAGTGGAGGCAGGATGCAGGAGGAGACGGTGCTGGAGGGATGTTTCGGGAGGGATGGTGCCAGAGGGATGTTTGATGGGATGCAACTCCTTCAGCACCAGCCTCTTCTGTCTCAGGAACCCTGTCTCTGCTCTGAGACGTGGGTTGGGCCTTTTGGAAAGGGCCATAGCAAAAGGAGTTGCTGTCTTTGGGATATGCCAAACCACCCCTTGGCTGGGGATGCTGAATATGTGGATGCAGCCCAAACGTATCTTGGAATGTCCCTGGGGGTCCTCACCTTGTGACCACACCTCAAACACTTTGAAATATGCCTGCAAGGCATGAAGTGAGGGGGATGCAGCAGGAGACCTGTGAGCTCCTGGCTGTAGCTCCTTCCTGGAGAGGGAAGGGGGAAGCTTCCCCACTGGACTCTCTGTTTTCCAGGCTCCTGCCTGAGCTCAGGCTCTTCCTGGGATTGTAGTGCTCTTTCCCCTTCTCTCCAGTCCTGCCAAGGGCCACAGGCATGGGGCCAGCTAGGGCTAGGTCATGGGAAGCCTGGGAAATCTTGTTGCCCTCAGCCAGCTGGGTGGTGGAGCAGCACACATCTGAGGTGGCTTTTCCTCATTCAGGGTGTCCTAGGGAAGCTGTGGCTGCACCATCTCTGGAAGCGTCCAAAGCCTGGTTGGACAGGGCTTGGAGCAACCTGGGATAGTGAAAGGTGTCCCTGCCCATGAGTGGAATGAGATGAGCTTTAAGGTCTCTTCCAACCAAACTGTAATATGATTCCTCCAAGAGTTCATGGAGGAGACCCTTGGCAGGAGTGGGCACCCACTGCCATGGGATGGGGAGGAGGAGAACATTGGGATGGTTAGGCCCAAATTCCCAGCTCCCAAAACATCTAAGGGCCCATGGGACATTTTTCCAGCACTCACAACACTTAGTGCCAGGAAACCTTCCTGTCTAATGAGGCCAGTGAACAAGCCAAACTACAGCTCTTCCAAGGCCTGTTTTACATTTGGAGAAATTTCAAAAGCATCTAAGTGACTCAGAGCTCTCACCCAGGAGCTCATCTATTTTCTTTCAACCTCCACTAGTCAGTGCAAAGATGCCATCCGTCCATGCAGGCCCTGTCCTTGAGAAAGCACACTTCATTTCCAAGGAGAACACTTGCATTTTCCCTAACCTGAAGGAATTTCAGGGACTGGTAGGTCTTTGCAGCCACCTCTTTTGTTTCTTCCCTCGCTGCCCTCCTCCAGGTATATTGTTAGCAAATGAGTGTGATCTGTGAAGACCTTCAGTCCATGGAACATGCAGGTCTGAACCAAGGATAGAGATTAAAATGCGGGAATTGCAGTCCAGGAAGGTTTCTGCAGACCTGAGGCTGTTCCCAAGCCACACTTTCCAGCACACTGCACCAGCTCAGCATGTGGGTGCTACATCAGAGCCAGCATTTCCCACCGAGCTCTGCTCCAACCAGATTCATCTGTGTGGACGAGCTGTGCTAGTGCAGCACCAGGAGCTCAATTCCAGTATCACCAAAATCCCAGAGCCCCTGAGATAGGCAGGGATTTACCAGCAGGTTATATTGGTCTGAGATCCTGGTAAAGACCTGTAAATACCCAGGTGAGCTGGTTTTCAGCTCTACTCTCTGATCCACAGAATAATTTTCAGCCATGAATAGGCTAAGTCAGGGATCAAAGCCATGAGAGCTCTTCCCTCGGCTTGGGGATGCCTGGATTAGGCTCGTTGGGAGCTCACACAGCTGCTGCAGTAGCGCCACGAGATCTTCACAGGCAGACACAAAATCAGGTCACTCCCAAAAGCTCCAGATGCTGCCATGCGGCTGCAGGGAAACAAGTAGGGCTGTCAGCAACATTCCCAGCTCCTGGAATGGCAGAAAAAGGTGCTGGGGCATGGAGGTGTCAACTTGGGATGCAGTGAGGGGCTGAGTGTGGGATTCTCCATCCCCAGTAGAGCAGAGGGAAGGGGAGGGGAGCCCTGAATCCTGTGGGGGGATGCTCCAGAATCACTGATATTTGGAGTTATTCCCAAATTCTCTCAATTAAAAGGGCAAGCGGAGATGAATGGCCTCAAGAGACTCTGTATGGGCTTCCTGAGTAGGACCCTGTCCCCTCCCAGTCCTTGTGTATTCCAGTAGGGCAAGGCATGGTCCCCATGGAAGGTAATTGCTCTGACCCTGATAGCAGTGTCACATCTGTCCCTTAGCAGAGCTCACATCTGCCAGGGCTGTGCTGCAGGGCCGTGAATGAAAACCTACTCCTTCCTGCTGCTGCACCCCAAACCCCTGCTCAGGGAATGTTTTTATTGGGCTTTTTACCTATTTCTATTGATTTCCAGGGTAAGGCATCAACCCTTGGCAATGTCTCACCAGGAAATTTGAGGATATGTTCCCTGCAAGGGCACATCTGCAGATGGGGAAACTGAGGCACTGAGCTACACCGTGGCTGGCTCAGGGTGATCCCACGGGTGAGGGATGGAGGATGGAAACAGGGAAGGTGTGGAAACTGAGATTTGCTGGGACAACATGGCCTCTCTATTCCTGTATTGGAGTCCTGCCGTGGCTGTACCCAGGGCTCTGGAACCAGGCTCCTCCAGGATCCAATCTCAGCCCTGGTTATCCCTGCAGGAGTAATTCCATGAAATTAAATTGTTTCTCTTTCACAGCCCAGGGTGCCTCACAGCGTGGGTTTATAGCCATTTGTGGTATTAAAATAGACTGAATGTGTCTTAAATGGGCCAGACTGGCTCAACTGTAGGACCGGACAAGGAGCAATGGGTTCAAACTGAAAAAAAAAAGGAAATTTAAGTTCAGTACTGGGAAGGAATTCTTCCCTGTGAGGGTGGTGAGGCCCTGGCACAGGGTGCCCAGAGAAGCTGTGGCTGCCCCATCCCTGGAAGTCTCCAAGGCCAGGTTGGATGGGGCTTGGAGCAACCTGGGATAGTGGAAGGTGTCCCTGCCCTTGGCAGGGGATGGAGTGGGATGAGCTTTAAGGTCTCTTCCCACCCAAACCATTCTGGGATTCTGTGGCTCCTCATGAACTCATCCTGAAGCACCAAAATGGATGGGGATGTGTGGATGGAACCCAGCAAGGTTCTGCCACCTCCATGGCCATGGTTCAGGTGTGGTACTATCAATCCAAGAAGATCTATCCTGCCAAGCAAGTGAGACACAGCCAGCCTGTGTTCCCTCATCCCGTGGCAGCACAGAGGGTCCCTGAGGTCCCCATTGAGCAGAATTGAGGAGCATCCATAGCCAGGACCACCCAGGCATGGTGGGACAGACAGCAGGTCCCTCACTGGAGCTGAGAGATGCTCCTGTGTCGGGAGTACAGACTTATGGATGAGCTGCAGGGCCCCAGAACTGCCTGGGAACACCCAGACACACTGTCACACTTCCAGGACATGTTTTCCCTTTCCTGGAGTGACTGGGCTGTGTCCCAAGGGCACTGGGTTGGTAGAGGTGACAGTGATGCCCCTCTGGGCTGGATGTCCAAGGGCCCTGTGCAGCTGCTGGCACAGAGACAAGGGAAACACCCCAGGAAAGAGGCTCTGCCAAAGAAAAAGCTGCTGATTCAGCTGTCCTGGTCCCTGCCAGCCCAGCCTGGCCCTGCAGGCTGGGTGTTGGGGTGAGTCAGGCTCAGCTCACCATGGTCTGTGCTGAGCTGGCGCAGAGCATGCAGGAGCCTTTTGATGGGGTCCCAGGTCTTCCCCCACCCCCGAGACGTAGGAATGGGACTCCATCCAGGGGAGGTGCCATTATCACTTGACGTTTACTGAGTCAGTCCTGCCTCTGGTCTCACCTTAGCTCCACATCAGCCAGAGCAGGTGATAGAGCAGGAATAAGTGACTCACAGGGGGTGCAGAGGAGCTCAGACGCCACTCTGGGGTGCAGAGGGGCTCAGATGCTCCTCTTGACATGGAGCCTTTCCCAGTGACTGGCACTGGGGTCTGGGCTGGTCTCCGTGTCCTTGCCCAACCCTTGGCACAGTCATGTGGCCTCTGTCTTGCTCTTGTTGGATATGTGCCATGTGGCCACCAACAGCCAAACCACCCTCAGCTCCTCTTACACCCCCAGATCAATCACACCAGGGTTTTTTAAGTCCATTTGTGGTGTCAGAATAAGCTTAACTGTGTTGTAGAAGGGCCAGATTGGCTCTGTTGACCAGGAAGGGAATTTTGGCCATGAGCTCAGGTGGGAGACAGCTGGGACAAAGCCGACCAGCCTCCACTTCCAAACTCGGATCTGGAGGGACCCCTATGAGGCCAGACCCAATGAAATCTCCTGGGACACCTCAGAGCAGCTTGTACCAAACACCAAGGACTGTTGGCTGTGGGGATCTGCTCTGAGGGGACCTGTCTGAGTGGCCTGGGACATGCAGGTCCATGGGTCTCCAAGGCAGAACAGGCAGGGCTGGACAAAGGATCAGGGATGGGGACAATGGAGCTCCTGCATCCAAATGACTGCTTGAAATCAGCCTGACAGTGGGGAATGGCTCATCCAAGGGGTCACAGTGGTGCATTGGCAGGTCTGTGTCCTGGGGTGGAGGCAGGGGGAGAGAAAGGTCATAGCAACACAAAGGAGGATGGAAAAAAAGAGGAAAATATGTGGGAGTCACCACAGTGAAAGAACCTGGGAGATGAGTTTCATTGTGACACACAGCAGAGTAATTTCAGACTGGAGAGGAACTGATGGGCTGGAAGAAAACCTCTGTCTGGAAGGACAGGGAAAAGCCCTGAAGGATCTTGCCCGCAGGGGTGTGAGGGAAGCCAAGACACAGCTCAGGGAGGGTTGTGGTCTCTGCAGACAGCAGGACATGGAACGTGGAGGGGACTACAGGTGCTAGAGACTCCTGGGAGGGATGGGGTCAGCTCGAGATGCTCATCCTCTTGGGGATAAAAGCACTGTCTCAGCCTGGGGAAATGACAGCCAGCAGAGCTGAGCTGATAGAAAAAACATCAGATTATCCTGGAGACAAATGAATGATTTTTCACAGTGATCCTGCCAAAGCAGCAGGGATGGACACAGCAGCCGAGAGCTGGCAGAGCCCAGTGCTGGCAGTGGGTTGGGAGGAGTGTCCCAAGGGGCTGGTCCTTTTGGAACACCTCTTCACCCAAGGTGACCTGAACTATCAAGGCCATGGAATGGGAAAGGTGCTGTTCCAGAAGCTGCCTGGGCTCTGGCAGGGGGTTCCTGCTCTGGAAGTGCAGCCGCCCAGCTGCTGGGCCCAGCTCTTGCACAGCGTGCCCAGTGGCAAGAAAGAACAATTGATGCTCTCTAAGGCAGCCACAAAAAGCCCCCAGAGCCAGTGGGTTGTCTTGCAGAATAGCAATGAGCTAAGCACCCTGGCCACCCCCACAACACCTCTGGCCCTGCATGGAGGTGCCGTTCCCAAGGGTGGCTGGATGGGCAGGGCAGGGGGAAGGGGAGACATCAGTGGTGATAACACCAGTGAGAGAGGATGAAATAACCCCGAAAGACTGAGATCCTCCTCTTTGCAGAGTCCTGTGGACTGAGGGCTGGTGGGCAATGGGGGGCAAATAGGGGAGGAGAGGCCACATTTGGTGATGTAGGGAAGAGCAGAACAGGATCAGGCACTGGAAAAACTTGGGGCATCTGGGTTTTCCCTTCTCTGTACTGTGGGAGCCAACACCTCCCCCTTGCACCCTCACCCTCCCTCTCACTGTATTTTCCATTGTTCCTCCATCCCTTCCTTGACTGGGCTTTGCCCCCTTGCATTGAGCAGAGGCAACCATGACCAGCAGCTGTCACAGTCTTGCATGGTTTGGATGGGTTTTTGTCAGGTACCAAAGTCTCTGATTACGAAAAGCAGCTGGAGGAGGACAAGAGATTTCTTCCCCAGCCTCTTTCCTGTGTGTCCCTTGCCAGCCTCCCTCTGTGTTGTCCCTGGCACCAGCTATGGTGCTCTTGCACACAGATCCCAGGTACTAGCCTCGCCCAGCAGGACTGTGGGGACCCAGAGGTGGCACTCCCTGTCCCAGCCCCTGCCTGGGGTGCCAATATCACCTCTCCATCATTGCTCTAAGGAAGGCACAGAAAGCCGGGACATTGCTGCCATGGCTGTTTATCTGCCTTCTCCAGACCTTTTTTCTCCCTGCAACCAGAGATTGGGATGATTTTCTTTGGCCTCCTTCAAAAAAGAGAAGTGCCAGCTCCTGGCACCAGGGGTGTTTTCTCATTCAGGTTGGTCCATCTTGGCAGATCACAGCTCCCCTCTGCGACTCAGTCTCCCCATCTGTTCACAGAGGGAGTGATGCTCTCTCTTTGACAACAGCAATGGGCCAATGCTGAGGAATGCTGTCTCAGACATAGCCAGAATTAGCACAGTCCTATGGATTAAATTATTCCTCTTTCTTTTCTGCTCTGGTGACAACACTCAGTGCCTTTACCCATGGAGTACACAAATGGAACACTCATTTCTCTCAGTGCAAAGGCTCCATTCTCCACTGAGTGGTCCTGACTGGGAAAGCCAAGGGCTCAGCCTGGGTCCCAGATGGACCTGGCAAAGCCTGAGCAGAGGCAGCAAAGCCCTGCATGGGTGCAGCTCAGATGGGTCTAATTTCAGGGAGCTCATTCCCCACATTCAGCACTGCTGGGGCCCAGGTTTCTTTATGGGCCCAAGGAGGTTTGTCTGCTCTGAGGGAGCTCAAGGTGCTCCAATAGCAGAAGACCAGGAATCCAAGAATCCAAGAGATGCTGCAAAATTTCTTGGCTTGAGGATGGGGCAGTCGCTGACACCTCTTTTCTCTAGGGGATCATGGAATCTGGAATGGTTTGGGTTGGAAGGTCCTTAAAGATCATCTCATTCCATGCCCTGTGTGACCCACACATGAGAGGGTCTTGTGGGGATCCCTCACATTCCACCCCTGCTTCCCATCCACAGGCAGCCCTGGCTCTGCTGAGGGTCAGGGAGAGTGAAAGGCATTTCATAGAATCCCAGAGTTCCAGACTGTTATGGGTGGGAAGGGACCTCAAAACTCACCCTGTTCCATCCCCTGCCACAACACCTTCCACTATCCCAGGTTGCTCCAAGCCCCATCCAACCTGGCCTTGGAGACTTCCAGGGATGGGGCAGCCACAGCTTCTCTGGGCACTCTGTGCCAGGGCCTCACCACCCTCACAGGGGGGAATTTCTTCCCAATATCCCATCTAATCCTGCCCTCTGGCAGTGGGAAGCCATTCCCCCTTGTCCTGTCCCTCCACCCCTTGTCCAAAGGGATCTTTTAATCCAAATGAGAAAACAGAGTGCAAATAAACTTCAGGTTGGCTTTGCATTTGCACTTTTTATTTGTTTTCCTGGTGTCAGATTCTCAGAGGTGAGGGAACATTTCATTGTGCTGTTAACTGGAGCCTTCACTTCCAATTTGGCATTTCATTTGACTGACTGAGATATAGATTCACTGTTCAGACTCATTCCAAGATAAACAACTCAACAGCTTTACACACATGTCCTCTGATTGTTACTTATTCCATCTTTATGGTGTGTGGAAGGGGTAATTACACAGGTTTTGGGGGGCACTGTGTTTGAATGGAAGTTGGAAGCCAACTGTAGCCCAAATTGGTACCTCCAAAATTATTTCCACCAGTTGACACTACATATAACCAACTCATTAACAAAAAACTTAAATGAATCCAGCTGCTTTTGCATTTGAAATTGATCATTTAATCAGGGGAAATATGCATATGGACAGAAGTGCTGAACTGGTTGCTTTAGGTTACTATGTCCTCTCAGGTTTAGAAACAATAGATCTCATCAGCACTGCTAATTCTCTTGTAGGCATTGGGTGGAGAAAACAACCTCCCTCATTTTGGGAACCTCCAGTCAATTTTTCATTCTTGAATGTCCTAATCTTTGAACTAGGTCAAGTGCAAGAAAGGAAACTTCCCTTTGCAGTGACAAATTGTGGTATGAGGATCCTGATCTAATAAGTTGCAGCCTAAGAAACTGAGGAGTTTAGTTGTTGACTGCAAAATCAGGAGTCAGATTAGTAAGAGAAGTATAAACCCCAAGACATTAAAAGGCAGCCAATACCAATCTTTTGTTCCAAGTGTAATTTGGGATATCTCCTTTTTTTCTGATGAGTCCTTCTGCATTGGAGAGATAAAGATCCACCTCAGCCCTGCTCTGAGGTTTGCTTGCTGCCTCTTAATCGAGATTTTATCTCCGATTTCCTACCTCCCATTTATCTGGGGAGCAGATCTCAATGTCCTGTTGAATACAGATACAACAACAACAGCAGCTCTCAAGACCCCCCTCATTTCCCTTCTCCTCAGGGTCCCTGATCTGCTCCTACCTTTTAGTGACTCTTGATGTTTTCCAGACTCCTCTGGAGGGTCTCCCCTGGAGACCCAGCTGGCCTTTGCCTATCAGTGTGGTGGTGACAGGCAGGGAAGGGTGGTGGCACTGGGCACTTCCTCAGCTGGCACCTCCCTCCCAGCACAGCTGTTTTTCCTCTGCAGCTCAGTGTTTTGTGGGATGGACTCTGAGCCACAGAGCTCTGGGAGCCCAGTCATATCAGGCACTTTATATCTGCTGTCCCATTTCCATTTCTCAGAGGCACGTTTGTCACATTTGGCATTTTAAGTGGGGTTTAGAGCTACTTTCTTCGTCCTCCCCTCTTCCCCCTCTCTTCTAAATTTTGAGGGCGGACTTCAGAGTCCTCGTTTCAAAGAGGTTCTTTTGCATAAATAACCAAAATGTGCAATGCATAAAAAAATCAAGTGCAATACAGGCAATAATTGAAAACCCACCGCTTTTATCCAGCCAAGCCCTGGATTTGCACTGAAGATTGGCAAAAGCTGCCTTTTATCCCTTCCCTTTTGTACTCGGGGAATACCTCACCCTCACTTATCCAATGACATAGATACTCTGCTGAATTGGGTCTGGACAATCAGCTCCTGGCTAATTGGTATGTCAGGGGCAGGGCTGACACCCCTGAAAATGGCCAAACCCACAGGGTGATGGCCCAGCATGGCAAGGGAAGATGACCTGAGACTCCTGGCCAAGCAGGCTGATATCCTAACACAGCACTGGGTGAGAAACACCTCCAGCATGGTCACAGAATCATGGAATGGTTTGGGTGGGAAGGGGCCTAAAAGCTCATCCTGTTCCATCCCCTGGATTGAGCAGGGGCACCTTCCCTAGACCAGGGTGCTCCAAGCCCTGTCCAGCCTGGCCAGAGAGAGATGCACATGGGGGTTGAGTGGCTCTGCCTGAAATTGTCTTCTGCTGGAGGTGGGGTTGCCCCCACAACACAGTGGGCTTATCCCTCTGGTGCATTTGTGTGGCAGCCACCCGCACACTCAGACACCTCTCCAAGGAGATGCTCACACAGCAAATTCCTATTTTTGACCACAAAACTGTTTAGACACTAAAAATGTCCAGGAAATATATTGCACAGGGGCAGCACTGGAGACAAGTCCATGGTGTTCATCACACTGTCCTGCAGCTTTCACAACCTCACCCCCATCTCTTGGGAACCAAGCTGTCCTTCTCTGTGTGTCCTAATTCCCAAAGTCCTGGGACTATAAAAGAATCTCAGCTTCTGCTTCTTATTTTTTTTTTTTTTTAAAAAGCAGCATTTCTCACACTTTGCTTTGCTCAAAATGTTGTTGCCTGAAAGCAGCAGCCAAAAGACGAAAGCATCACATTTTTTCAGAGAACATCAGTTCTGAGATTCTGCAGCTTGTTTCATGATTTTGCAGCCATTGCCAATAGTGTTAAATCACTTCCTTCCTACCTACCTTGGGGTACTGGAAGAAGAAGCCAGAGGTTCAGGAAAACTCAGGGGTCCTGGAGGGCCCTGACCGCACCTGGTAGAGCTGGGAGAGAGCCCTGGAGCTGCCTGGATGCAAAACTATGGCTCAGTGGGACTTGTGCCCCACTGACCAGGGACAATGGGTGCACCCTTACACTGTCACATGGCAGCAGGAGGGTGATACGTCCAGAGCAGCCTCCCACTCAGCACCCTTGGATGGGCTTGGTGCTGCCCATGACATCAGGGGTCTCATGGCTCCCTTTGGGGCATGAAGGGTATCTCTGGGGTTGGAAGGCAGTGCTCACTGATAGACACAAACTAAATTGTCATTCTTCTCAGGCATTGGATGGCCTGGGCATCCCAGCTCCCTGCTTAACTTACACACACACATTTGGGATGAGGGGCTGAGCATGGGGTGAGTGGTCCTTGCTGAGAATCTGCTTGTGCAGTGACAGAGTCCGCATCAGGGTGCAGCCTCAGGCTGAAAACCAAGTTCAGTTTGGAAACAAGATTAGTTTTCTGAGCAGAAAGGATTGATATTGGCTGTTGGGGTGAGGGATGCTGCTGGAGGATATGAGGAAAATCCTCTCTGAGCAGAGTGGGTGATTCGCACTCCTTCACCTTTCTTGGACAGCAGCTGCATCTCCTCCAAACCAGAGCAGAACCTGAAGGAAGGATCCTTCAGTGTGAGGTCTCTGTGCTTTCCATCCTCCCTCCTTGAGGTTTCCAGGCTTCTCATGCTCCCTTTCCCTGCAGCACCTGCTCACGGTGGGAGCCGCTGGGATACCCCAGGGGAGTTTTCAGTACTGGTCTGTGGTCGAGCTGCTGTGGTTACTCACCCCTCACCTCTGAGCTTATGACAGCTGGGCAAGTGATCTGAAAGAAGCTCTGCAGTTACTGGAAGCCTGTGGTTTGTTCCCAAACATTTGTTCATTGCCAGAGCCAGGGCAGTCCAGCGGCACAGACACCCTGTGGGAGGCATGGATCCAGCTCCAGCAGGGCCGGGAGCAGTCCCAGGACGGGGTGTGGGGAGCTCAGCCTGCCTGGTGAGATGTTGTGGCTGTTCCCAGCTCCCAGGGACCAGAGGTGTGATAGGGCAAGTGTCCTTGGCTCTGCAAGAAAAGACAGAATCCTGTCACTGGAACCTGAAATATGGCAGGTTTAGCTCAGAACCAGCTGGGCACTGGTGGGGCGTGTGGGGAAGCAGGGAAACCTCCTGAGGCTCTTAGTGATGCCCACAAGAGAGGTGCCAAGCTCAGGGTGGGCTGATCTCTGGGGTGTGCTATGCTTTGAGGTTTGGTCCTACTGGGACTGGTGGCATCAGGAGAGTGGCAGAGTTGGGGAGACGTGGCCGGGCTCTGGGTTAATCTGGGCACTGCTGGAGCTGGAGGCCACCTTTTCCCATCCCTGTAACCTCCATCTGGATGGACATCCCTGATGGACCCTCATTTTGGTACTGCCAGTCTGGGCTGAAGATAACCTGGCATGGCCAGGCTGCCCCATGGAGGCATCGTTCCCACTTCCAACCATTTTAGCACATAAAGCTCTTTTCTGTCTTATTTCTTCAGCTTTTTGTAGGGATATTTGTGTCCCTGGGGCTGCTTTTGGATCCCAAAAAGATCCCACATCCCTCTGCAGTCCTCAAAGACTTGAGGATGCCTCCAAGGTCCTGAGAGATGCTAAAGATGTCAGGGCAGGATGAACCCACATCAAGGCTGAGCCCACACCAAGGCAGTAGCATTTCCCCATGCCCTGTTTGGAGCCCAGGACATCTGCAAATGCTCCAGGTCCCTCCACAACCTTCTATGACAATGCCCAAAGCACAAAACCCCCTTTTTGTGTTAGTCTCTTGCCAGCTTCTCCCACCACATAATGAAGCCCCCACCTAAGCCCTGAGGACTCCATCTTTCAGTGTGTGGGGACCAATCAATTTTGGCAGCATGCATTTGTTCTCAGCCTCATAATTACACTCACCTGCATCCATTAGAGAATTACTGGCTATTAGAGATGATCACAAACATCCAGAGGTCTTGCCAGATGCTTTGCCCGGCCAGAGTTGTTTGTGCTTTGAAGTCCCTCGTTGCAGAATCATTCCTACCCAGTCACCATTTTGGGATGGTAAAACCAAACCCTGAACACAGATGGACCAGGATAGTCAGTAGTGGGATGTGCACATCCACCCTCCCCCGTGCTTCTGGGATCTCTCCTGGTGGCTTTGGGGAAGGTGTGCATCAAGAAGCCTCCTGGTGTGGAACCATGTCCTCGTGTTGCAGTGGAGGAGACCCAAAGTGTTTTGAGAGCAGAGATTATCACAGAGGCATCTCATGCCCAGGTCCTCTCTGGGGAGGCAGGAGTGGCTGCAGCTCCAGGTCACTACGTGGGGGCCAAGGTGCCAGGTTAGGAAGGTGACAGCTGCTCTCAGAGCTGAGCCAAGCGGAAAAATACCATATGGTGAGAAAATCCTTCCCTGTCTCTCAGTGGGGTGGTCCTAGCTGTGCTTGAGTGCCCAGCAGGGCAGAGTAACAGCCAAGAGTGCTCCAGTGACAGCCATGACCTCTGGAATCATAGCTCAGAGCACACAGGGACACTCACAGAAATGTGGGTGGGAGGACCCAGCAACAGTAGGGAACATCCCTGGACTCCTTCTCAGCTTTGGACCTCCTGTACCCTCCTCTCCTTGCAGCACATGGCCCAGGGAGCGTCAGGCACCCATGGACCCTGGGCTGTCCCAGTGCCAGCTCCAGACTGGGGCAGCTGGTGGTCATGGAAGCAGGGCAGCCCTGACCTGGGCTCAGTGGTTGCCAGAGAGGTTCCAGGCGGAGGTTTGGGATGCAGCCCCACCCATGTCAGTGGTGGGTAAAAGGTGCCTGTTGCTATTGGTGCCTCTCCTGCCCTGGGAACCCTCCAAAAGTGACACCTGTAGAAAAGCCACCCTTGTCCTCATCCAGCTGTCCCTCACCCCAAGCAGACAGACATGGGTGAGGTACCAGGAAGAGATTTTTCTCCTCAGCTCCTTTTAAATCAGGTCCCCAAGGCAGAGCCTGAGGCCAGTATTCCATGTCACAACCACCTGGCCCATCCACTCCCACCGCGTTTCCCACTCCCTCTTGTCCCATGGATCTGCTGACACTTCTCAGGTTTCTCCCACAGCTCAAATCTCTTGCAGACCAACCAGCCAGAGGTGCTGGAAAGGACACACACAGGGTCCTCCAGGTCCCTTTGGAGAGCTGGGAAGTGGCTCTGTGCTAGGATGCAGGTGTCAGGCTGGAAATGCTGTGCTGTGGAGACTGCTGGGCTACTTTGGTGCAGGACAGGGGCTCCAGCACCAACAAACAGCAAAGTCCTTGCTGGATGTGCTCTTCTGGCTCACCTGAAAGACCAGACCAGTTTTTTTATGCCTTTACTTGCCAGCTGGGTTTTGACAAGCAATCAGTATGGGATTTGAGGATCAGGACAATCCCCCATTTATCCCAAGGGGGTGCTGATAGGACTAGTCTCTTCATTCCAAGCATTTGTAGGAACAAGCTGTAATGTCCATCTAAATACCAGCTTTGACTGGTTTTGGTTGACCTGTGTCCCTCCCAAGGCCACGACTCACATGGTTACACACCCACCAGTGGCCACAAACCCACATTAGCTACCATTCTGTGATTCTATGAAGAGCTAACCTTTCACTTACAGGATCAGAGGTGACAAAGGCTCTATGATCAGAGTTCCTTCTGCAGCACTTCCCACTTTGTGTGAGTACTCAGGGACCCCTTTGTCCCCAGCCCTGAGCTGTGGCTGACCTCGCCCTTGCAGAACCCAGACACCACTTTGCATTTCTCAGGTTCTCATTTCTGAGCAGCTTTGAACACCAGCAATCTGAGTTTTCCCACCCAGAAGCCTCCAAGACACTGAATGATCTGAAGGGAAGATACAGCCAGGAGAAAGGAGCAGGAATCCAAATCCTCTGAGATCAAAGCACTTTTGTCTAGAGACTTTCAATTAGATCAGGACATTGTCTGACTGCTTTTTCTTGCTGTGTTCATCGTGCAGATGAGCATCATGTCAGCTTGGCCTCCTTTCCCCCTGCCACGTTGGCTCCAGCTTCTTTTCATTAGTAATGAGCTGTCTTCATTAGTGAATTAATTCCCCAGGAATTGCACTGCAATAAACTCTCCAGAGCAAAGACCAGCAAAGCCACATCTTGGCACTGGCTGGACAACAGCAAGTGTTTTGTGGACAGAAAAACTAATCACGGACCTGCTAAAAATCTCTACATTTTATTCAAACCAGGCCTAGAGGCTTTGAAGCTTTTTCAAACAAAACAAGAGTTGTTTAGTAAGTGTTGGGTATGGATTGACCTCTGGGTTGGGATCTTGGAAAGGAAACCTCATCTCTCTTGGGGACAGACCCCAAAGCAAGGGTGAAATCCATAAAAGCAATGAATGTTCCATTCTCCAGGTGCTTTCAGACATGCCCTAATATCTGAAATGGTCACAGGGCCTTTGCCTGCCCAGGGCAGGATACCTTCAGAGCAGGACCTGGGCTGTGCTGGGCTCCCAGGACTGCAGCAGAGAGCGCTGAGGAGGTCTGGACACATCCAGATATGGCAGAAGAAGTTGAATTTAGTCTGGGAATGAGAACCAAAGGGAAAGGAGGGTGGATGGTGTCTTCAGAGTGATGGCCAGGGGGCCATTACAAAGGTCTGGAGGGGCAGGACAAGGGGGAATGGTTTCCCACTGCTGGAGGACAGGATTAGATGGGATATTGGGAAGAAATTCCTCCCTGTGAGGGTGGTGAGGTTCTGGCACAGGGTGCCCAGAGAAGCTGTGGCTGCCCCATCCCTGGACGTGTCCAAGACCAGGTTGGACGGGGCTTGGAGCAACCTGGGATAGTGGAAGGGGTCCCTGCCCATGGCAGGGGATGGAGTGAGATGAGATTTAAATCTCTTTCCCACCAAACCATTCTAGGATCCTCTGATCTGCATGAGAAAAAGGGCCTCAGTGTCTGTTCCATCCTCAGCCTCTCCTGGAGACAGCAACTTGCCCTGGAGAGCTGCTCCTTGTCTCCCTGGCAGCTCTGTGCAGCCCCTGGGGACAATTTCTCGGCCTCCGCCTCCACCCATCACCTCTTCTCTTCCCGTGGGGAGCAAACAGCTTTATCAATAATTGCCTTTTTTACCTCTTGGCTTTATCTTCCAAACCCTCAAAGGCAATTTTGTTCCACACCACAATTCCTGCCCATCCCATCTCATGATCAGGCTGGATGGTTGTTGGTCCTTTCTCCTAGACTTGGCACCCAGGAGGACTTGGGTCAATGCCCATCTCTGTGGGGAAGGGATGGTGCAAAAACCACCACTGAGGGAGGGCAAGGGGAACATCTACCAATTATAGTCAGGCTCAAACCCCCAGAGGCAGAGGAAACAAACCCAAAGTGGATGAGGATAGGGTTGATGATTACCATGGATGTTTTAGTCACAGCTGTTAATAAAAATAACAGCAGTAATAAAATTGCAATGATGCTGGTAATTGCTCTGGTGATGATGAGAATAATAAGATTATTTATTAACGATGAGCCATTATCAGCATTTTCTAATGCTTCTGCCTCCCAGACTGTCCCAAACTTCAGCCCTATCATATTAATGCAAAATGAGACAAATGAGAAAAGATTTCCTTTATGGCATAACCAAGAATAATATTGGAAAGAGCAATGTCTGTCCTTGTCCCCCTGCTAACTGTCCTCCCACCATGTGGCAGAGGTTGAGAATTAGGTGGGATCTTGTGTTTCCACCCTTTACAGAATCACAGAATCAACTAGGTTGGAAAAGGCCTCTGAGACCATCAATTCCAACCTGTAACAGATCCCCACCTTGTCACCCAGCCCAGAGCACTGAGTGCCACATCCAGACATTCCTTGGACACCTCCAAGGAAAATAAAGTGTAAAAGGAATTTAAATTAGACTTGTGGCCTTCGGAGCAGCTGAGCCCCGTGAGAGCTCCATGGTCAGACCCAGTGGGTGGATGGACCTAGTGGGCTGGAGGGGAACTTGGAGCAATTTTATAGCTTTTGTCATTCTCCATGTGGGGCTGATGGAGAGATGCCTCTGCCCTTGGCTAGTTGCTTGAATGAGCAACAAGCTCCAAATGTGGCTGTTTTCTATGCGTTTTTTTGGTTTGCTCACTTTTCTGTGACCATGTCATACACAGGCTGGAGGATGATGTCCAGGTTTGCCCTGGCTGCATCTGCAGATGCGCCCTCAAAACTTTTGGGGCAAAGTGAAGGGAGGAGCAAAGAGAGCCAGGTCCTGCTCCCAAACAGTGTCAGGCCAGGCACTGCAGGAAGAAATAGAGACGGATATGGACTATGGCAGAGAGATGGAAGTGCAGGAAGGAGGGGTGGATATGGACCATGGAGAGATGGGTGTGCAGTGAGGAGGGATGGACCCTGTGTCTGGATGGTGGCTGCAAGCCCTGGGACTGTGTTTGAGGACCACGGTGACACTGCTGCTGCTCAGCAGCTATGTCTGTTGGGCAATGACTCCCACACAGCTCTGCAGATCAGGGAGCACCTGGAGTACCAGCAGATCCAGCAAAATCAGTAGAAGACTCCGGAAACCCCCAGGAGTGAGAAATGGGACACAGCTTGCAGGGGTTGCAAAGAGGGAAGAAGCTGGGGCAAAGAAGGGAAGAAGCTGCTGCTGTTTCTGGTGTCCCCAAGCTGTTCAAGCCTGGGGAGGTGGCAGTGGGGTGTCAGAGCTGGAGGGCCCATCAGTCCTCCCCAAGGACCTGCAACCAGACATGGGGTGCAGGCATCAGCACACAGCCCCACGATATTCTCTGGCATCCCTCTGCCACCCTCTGCTCCCTTGGACCCTCCTTGCCATTCCCTTCACTTGACCTGCAGTGCTGGTTCTCTCACACTGCCCCTTGCCCTTCCTGTGCCCCAGTTCTCCCTGCCCTGCATCTTTCTCAGGGTCTTCTGCCCTCTCTCCTCCCCATAAGGAATAAATCACCCTCCAAGGCCAACCTTGGGTCTCAGCGGAAACAGCTGCCCACATTGTCACCTCTTTCCCACGGGATCTGGCTGTCACCAGGATGTTGTGAAGCTTTTCCCAGAGCACAGGAGGTTCATTCAGGAAAGCTGTTGGGACCCTCTGAACTCACAGGGGCTGATGTCCTCTCCTCCAGCCTGTGCCAGTCCAAGTTCCCACCTTGATGCCTTACCCATGAGAGGGGTCTTGAGAAGGGGGAGTGGGTTTGGGTCCTTGGCTATATTAAAAAGGGCCCAAAATGCTCAATTTCCATCACAGGTAAAGGATGCAGACCTGCAGCCGGGAGCTCTGAGCAGCAGGATTGGGAATCCAGTTTTGCCAGCCACCTCCACATGGTCCTTGTGATTGGGTTAACACCAGCAGCACTGAGAGACCCAGCAAACAGTCAGGGAAACATTCCTTGTTCAATCCCCTTTCGTGGAAAGCAATAACTCTTGGGCTGAGAATATTCTCAGCCTCCAAAGAAAAGCTTTCTGGAGGGCCAGGGGAAAAATCAATCCAGCAGACTGCACTTCCCGCTTGGAGAGCTCTGGAGAGATGACTCCAGCCACAGTAGCTCCCCAGGGGCATCAGGGAGGGAGCAGAGCCTAGCCAGAACACAGCTCTCCCCCTCCTGCCCCTGGCATCAGCCCATCAAGAAAGAGGGTTTCATCAATCCGAACACATTAGGAGAGGAACAGGCTGTGCCCAAAGCTTCCCCAGGGGTCCATTAGCACCCGCAGATCCTTCCTCCACCTCAGCATATCCCACAGGATGCTTTTGCTGGTGATTTCCTCCCCAGGCACAGGTCAATTGTCTGGGACAGTAAGCTGGCAGTGTTGATGTGTAGCGGGAGGAGAGGGTGACCTGCTGCTCTGGGTGCAGGTGCTTGGATGGGAGCTGGGCTCCAGGGCATATGAACTCCCTCCAAGACATGAGGGTTGGACACGAAGGCATATTCCAGGTGCTAGTGCATTCCCTGTCTTGGTATCATCCCTCAGAGCTCACAGATTGTGTCGGGAGTCTCTGCCATCCCAGGACACAGGCAGGGAAACCAGTCTGTGAACACAGTTTTCAGAACAGGCTGTTACCCACTTCCAGGGGATGGAAGGAGGAACATCCTCCTATCTCAGCACGAGCACTGCCACCCCACCACTGCCACTCCACCTGGAGCCACACAAACAGAGCAGCCTACCCCATGTCTAACTCCCTCCTGTGGCTGTTGTCTCTCCCACAGGTATAAGAGCATGGTGACACCGCGGCGGGCAGCCGTGGCCATTGCCTGCTGTTGGATAGTCTCTTTTCTGGTGGGTCTTACCCCCATGTTTGGCTGGAACAACCTCAACAAGATGCGGAGGACTCAGGAGCTGAACGGCAGCCACACAGAGTTCATCATCACATGCCAGTTTGAGACAGTCATCAGCATGGAGTACATGGTGTACTTCAACTTCTTCGTCTGGGTCCTGCCTCCCCTGCTGCTGATGTTACTCATCTACCTGGAGGTTTTCAACCTCATCCGCAAGCAGCTCAACAAGAAGGTGTCCTCCAGCTCCAATGACCCCCAGAAGTACTACGGGAAGGAGCTGAAGATCGCCAAGTCCTTGGCACTGGTTCTCTTCCTGTTTGCACTCAGCTGGCTGCCTCTGCACATCCTCAACTGCATCACCCTGTTCTGCCCGTCCTGCCAGACCCCACACATCCTCACTTACATTGCCATCTTCCTCACCCATGGCAACTCGGCCATGAACCCCATTGTCTACGCCTTCCGCATCAAGAAGTTCCGGACAGCCTTTCTGCAGATCTGGAACCAGTACTTCTGCTGCAAAACCAACAAAAACGCCACCAGCACCACCACGGCTGAGACAGGCAACTAGGAACTGGGAGAGGGCAGCCTCTGTGCCTACCCAGTCCCCACCTGGACACTGCTGTCTGAGGAGGGGGTAGGAAGGACCTGATGGGTTCTGAGTTCAGCAGACCCCTGCAGTTCCCACAGCCACCCTGGGGGGTTATTTATTCACAAGCATTGTACTGTTTGGATATTGTAGCCTGCACTGTTCCTTTCTGGTTTAGGATTTTTTCCCCCTGTTTGTTTTTGTTTTTCATTTTTTTAAGCGTTGCCAAGTATTTAAGGAGAAATTGTACAGACAAATGCGCAGTTTATCTTCATGCAAATAAAATCCAGTGATCCAAACCACCCAGGAGGTGCCCTGCCATTGATGGAGACCCTCAGCTCCATGGTGTTGGTGGTGCTGGGGGTACCTCATGCTCTGGCCTCATGTCCATGGAGCCATGGGGGTACCTGGGCATTAGGACAAAGGGGTGCCCTGGGTGAGTGAAGATGCTGAGAACCAGGAGAGTCCAAGGCAGTGTGATTTCTGAAGAGATTAAGTTTGAAAGCCCTTTCTTTCCCCTCTGTAACCAGGGAGAGGTGTGCTGGGCTGAGACATGGGAAGAGATAGGAAAAGTCTTCCCATGGTATTGCCAGCACCCACAGGGTGGTGAACCCACCACCCTGCAGAGCAGAGGGTCAGTCTCCTGCTCTCAGCACTACCAGAGAGGTAGGCAGATGTGGGCATTGGTGAAACCCTTATGCCTAATCCCAGAGAACTCTGTAGGAACTGCTTTTGCTTCCTCAATGGCTCCCCATGGGTCCTAGCAGCAACCACTACCCCTGTGAGCTGCACCCAGGGAGTGTGTCCTTTCTACTTGTCTTCTCTCTGGCTTTGAGTCATTTTCCCTCCTTTCTCCTGGCTGTTTTCTGTGAAAAGCAGTAGCAAATGTCTCTCAGCCTGTTCATCTCTCAGTTCCCATGTTGCTCCCTCCCACCCTCCCTGTGCAGCCAAACCCTTTTGACCCAAACAATGTGGGTTGATCCAGTCACCTCCACAGCCCAGGGTGCAGAGAGGGGTCTGGACCCCTCTGGGAGCAAGTGGGGGACAGCTACAGGCCATCATGTGAGTGCTGATGCCGCCACAGGGCACTTTGCCATCCCTGAAGTTCAGCTGTGAGTAGGTTTGAGGAGGGGGTGGCTGGAGATGGATCATCCTTCATCCAGCTCTGGTCCTTCTGCATGCTGGAAGTGCCAGTCCCTGCTCTGCAGCAAGATCTCCTTCAGGGCTGAAGCAGTGGTGGGAAAAGTTAATTTGAGTTGGTCTGGATTCTTTTCTTATCAGAATCCCTTGTTCACCAGGCTCCCATTGGAAACACAGGTCCTATGACCCTGCCCCTGCCCCAACAGGGCCATGCTCCTCAGAGGGGACATCAGCAATGGACAAAGGGACTGCAGCAAGTTCCCACAGAGACTAGGGGTGCAGAGAGGAAAAGGACCTTGGATGGGTGAGATTTATGGGTGATTTTTAGCAATGTTGGGAGTGTGCAGCAAAGGCATTGGGGTAGCCGGGAGTCCATTCTCACACTGCTGCAGCCAGCTCTGTTTAGCTCAGAGGGATGAGGAGGGCAGCAAGGAAGAGAGCAGATGAAAGGCTCAGCCACCCACGTTTTGCAGGGGTCTTGATGTACTTCCAGGCTTCTGGCTCAGACTACATTGAGAAAATGGGAGCAGAGCAGAAAATGGCAAGGACAGGAGAAAAACCTTCCCTTAATCCTCATCACAGTAGAGGGGTCCTGAAGACCCTCCCAACCTTCCCATGGTGTAGATGATGCTGTCCTGGTGCTGAGCCCCTGTGAACAGCAATTCCCTATGGACTTCAGCCCACATCCTCCTCCCAGACATCACCAGGTGCCCTAGGGCCAGCGTCAGACCTCTCACATGGGGGTGAGGCTTTGGCTCATTCCATCCTCTGCCCAGTGAAGTGACTCCTGTGCCCCCACTTTGTCATGTCCTGTGCTGGCTCTGGGCAAAGCCAGCATCTCCTGGAAAGGGCAAAGGGAAGTGCCTCAGGTCTCATGGAGCACCAATATCAGTGGTGCTTGAGGAGGCTGCAACCCCAGGTTAGTGCAGAGAGGATGCCCCAGGCCAAGGCTGTAGTCCCTTGGCACAGGAGCACCTTGCCTTCAGATTAGTGCTGCTGTTTGCCTGGCTCTGACTCCCACTTGCATCTTATTTCTGCTGCTTTTCTGTAACTGACGCTTTGGTCTGATCCTTGCTAAGGTGCCCAGAAACCTGGTGACTGGGATGCTCATAAATTAAAGGGCACGTGAATGGTTGCTTCACTAAAAAAAACATCCAGTGGATTTTTCCACTCTGTGCTCTCCAGACCTTTCCCCGGGAGCCCTCACTAAAAGTGGATGTTGTTGCCCACCTCAGTCCCCTGTGGGGTTACAAACTCAGTCTGTGCTCTGTAGGACTGAAATAAGAGCCTGGAAAGGGCACAGTATGCAGCATGACCGAGCCCTGGAGATCAGCTCACAGCCTTCTTCCAGACCTTGTCCCTGAGAGAATCCCACTGGCCAAGGACACATGCTCAGGTGCCAGGGACACCAAGGGGGACAGGACAGCCCCAGCAGTGTCCAGGGCCAGGTGTGAGCATGCCAGGGAAAACAAGCTGGAACTGCAGCCTCCACTCTGTGGCATTACCACCAGTACCAACCACCTCAAAAATCCATCCTGACCAGAAGTGGAATAAAATTAATCCAACAATGCCCTCTGATGGTGGAAATAACCCTGGTGTGAATGGTGCTGCACCAATGCTGAGCCCCTGGGAACAGCAACACTCCCTGAACTTCAGCTTAGGCTGAAGGTGCCTGAGGACAGATGGGGACAAAGCAGGGGGGCTGCAGGAGAGATGGTGCAGAGAGGGGTCTCATTAATCACAGGCACTGCTCAGCTTTGCTCTCCGTGGCAGCAAAAGTGGGCTGCACTCCGATCTGTGGATGCCAGGCTGGATTTGCATCTACACTAGCAATGCCAGGGCCAGCCAGGACATGGGCAGGATGTGGGTCTGGCCCCATGACAGAGCTGCCATGCAGCTGAGAGAGCTCCTAACCTTGTGCCCCCAGACCAAGGGGGAGGCGGTGCTGGTGGAGAAATCACCCCACTCCCCTGGCCCCAGGCAACCATGTGTTCCATGGGTCCCTCTGGGCTCTGGTAACACCCAGTGCCTGCCCCAAGCTGGCCCAGAGCTCAAGTGATAACTCACCCTGCACATGAGCCCCCAGCTCATGGGACGAGTCCCCTCCTGTGGATGACACATCAACATATCCTGTACCCACCATGGGGAGGTGACAGCTCCTGGCTGGACCACTGCCTCACTGGCATGGATAACAAAACTGTGCTTCAATAAAGAAGCATTAAGATGCCGCAGCATTGATGTGGCATTTCTTTTTCCCCAGCCAGAATCATTCTCCTGCTTCAGAAGGAAGTCTTTCCTCATTCTCTTTCTCCTTGTTGGGCTCCTTCTGGTTCAGTAATCTCTATATGTGTTTCATAAAGCTGGTCCTTCCTTCCAAGCTCAAAAACCATTTCCTCCACCCTTGGTTTGGTGGGATGCTATGTCACCCCACACCAGCCCTGGCACCTCTCCACATCCCCCCACCCAAACCCCACAATAAGCAGGACAGAGGGGTTTCGTGGCTTTTATTAGGACCAAAGCCCCTCAGCTGGGTTTTTTTTATTGTCACAGTTAATTACAAGTTCAGAGAGGGCCATGCCATGGCCGGCTGAGGTGCAGCCTCCAAAGCACTGCCAGGGAGGGACAGCTCAGCAGGCAGCAGAGACCATGGCCAGGGACATCAGCACCTGCCCCACCACCACCTGGCACCTGCAGGATCCACCTGGGAAAAGGAATGAGATCCTCATGCTGCAAGGGCACCAAGAGAGCCCTGGTCAGGGATGGGTGGGAAACGTCCCTGCCACAGCTCTAATGCAAGATAAAGCCAGCCACATTTACAGCCCTCCCTCCACCTCACCAAGGGACAGGTTTCCCTCAGGTTCATCATCCCATCCCATCTCCAGCCAAGGAAGACCTGTGCTGGGACTCCATCAGCAGGTGACAAGGGCTAATGCAGGACACTCAGCCCACTCCAGCCCCCTGAAGTGATCCACCTTCCCTCCATCCTGGTGCCCCAACCCAGACCTACCTTGCTCGTTGTCTTGTCCTCCAATCCATCCTCACTTGGGCACTGCAGGAGAACACAGGAGACAAAAACACCCTGAACTCCCCTTGTCTTACTCCTCTTTTGACTCCCAAAACTGCCTGTGTGCTCACCCCAATGTGCACCTGCACATCCTAACTCTGCACACCCCATCCCTGCGCACACCTTCTCCAAGCAATCCCACACACCACCATCACTGCATGTTCCTGGCCAGCGTCCCCCAAGTCACCAGCCTGGGTGACTCCCAGGTGCTCTGTGTCCCCAGCACAATGCCCAGCTCGTCTTTTTTGGCCAACTGGGCTAATCCCCCAGTATAGGCAGCAGGGGAAACAGGGATTCTGCCCCTCTGCTCCACTCAGCTGAGAGTCCACCTGCAGAGCTGCCTCCAGCCCTGGGGTTCCAGCGCAGGAAAGACGTGGAGCTGCTGGAGCGAGTCCAGAGGAGGCCTGGAGCCCCTCTGCTCTGAAGGCAGGCTGGGAGAGCTGGGGGGATTCACCTGGAGAAGTGAAGCCTCTGGGGGAGATCTTAGAGCCCCTTCCAGTGCATAAAGCGGCTTCAGCAGAGCTGGAGAGGGAGTTGGGACAAGGGTGCGGGGTGACAGGACAAGGGGAATGGCTTCCCACTGCCAGAGGGCAGGGATAGATGGGATATGGGGAAGGAATTCTTGAAGGGGAAGGTGGTGAGGCCCTGGCACAGGTTGCCCAGAGAAGCTGTGGCTACCACATGCCTGGAAGTGTCCAAGGCCACGTTGGACAGAGCATGGAGCAACCTGGGATAGTGGAAGGTGTCTCTGCCCATGGCAAGGAGTGGACTGGGTGAGCTTTAAGGTCCCTGCCCACCCCGACCATTGATCTATGACTCCACAGAGCCCCTGCACAGCTGCACTGAGGATGTGCCTGTGGGGCCACGGGACCAGAGCCAGTGGGGTCAGTGCTCCTGGAGGGTCCAGCAGCAGTTCCCACAGAGCTGAACACTGACCCTGTGCCACACACTCCATGTCACATCGGCAGCCCTGGAGCTTCCACAGGGACTGGGGTGCTGGAGTTGCCAGATTGGAACCCTGCCTGCATGGGAAGTGGGGCAGAACATGCCTAGGGGAAAGAGTGTACTCAGAAGACACGGGAAGGGAAATAGAAGTGTTTAAGGACATGTGGCCAGCACAGGAACATGCAGACGGTGTGCGTGCAGTGATCCTCCCACAGGCCGAGGAGGGGCTGTGAGGAGCAACATGGGGCAGGTCTGTTCTGGATGCTCTGCTGAGGGAAATGTGAGTGGAAAGTGTGGGCAGGATCCCAAGATATAAATCAGAGCAGCCCAGGTGCAGAGCAGGAAGTTCACACACACCCCCATGCTTGGGACAAGAGCAGGGGCAGCCAGTGCTGGGCCAGGCCTCCAGCAGCTCGTCTGGCTCTGCCGTTTCTAGTTTCCTCCCCATTTTTTCCCCTGTGAATAAGGAATGGTGATTTTAACATGCTTCAAGACCATAAACCCAAGAAGCCCAAAGGTGCAGCTCCACAGGGCTGTCCAGTGTCCTCAGACTCCCTCACAACCAGGATCAACACAAAAAAGGCACAAACGACAGCACTGGGAAAATGAGACCTGGAAAAGGCAGGCAAGGGCTCCTGCTCCTCTTTCCCCTCAGCCAATCTCACCTTTCACATCCAGTCTGCAGTCTACTGAGGCTTCCCCCAGGGGATTCACAGCCTTGCAGGTGTAGACACCCCCATCGAAAGGGCCAGGCTTGCGGATTTCCAGGGAGCACACACCCTGATCAATCAGTGCTATGTATTTGGGATCTTCCCGGATTTCCATCTGATTTTTCAACCAGATGATTTTGGGCTGAAAGTTTGAAGCAGGGAGAGAAATGAGAAATCTAACTGGCCCCAAAATGCAGCCACCTCTCTCTGCCTTTGCCTTAACCCTGCCTGAAGCTTGTGGCCATGGTCAGAAGTATTTTGAAGAGCCAAAGCTCCCACTTGTGAGCCCTAACCACTGCTCTACCTTTCCTCCCCCAGCACGGGGGAAACAGGACACGGCTTGATTTAAGACCAGTCTCCCATCTCCATGCAGAAGCACCCCAAACATACCCCAGTTTGACTCAGAGGGCAGCTGCAGCCCCTTAACCTCATCCAATCCTAATCCAACAGCACCAACCATCTCCCAGAGACCTCCAGCCACTTTGCAAAAAACCGTACTGGTGTCCCCAGGCCAAAGTTATGCCATCCGTGGAGGAGCCACCGACCTGGGGGAAGCCCCGGACAGAGCAGAACAGGTGAGTGCTGTAGCCCCGTGTAGTTGTTCGGTCTGTCAGAGGCTGTGTGAACTTTGGAGGTTCCATCATGTCCCGCTGGGGGATCTTCTCTGGCTGGTAAGTGGTTTCTAAGGAAATAATTAATTCTAGCTGAGGCAGGCCTGAGGGTCCCAGGCTGATCAACATAGGAATTCAACACAAGGTACCCAAAACCACTTCTGTTCCCTCTTGTAAGAAGCCACAGGTTACTTGGCCCAACCCAAGAACCTGGCCCTCAGCTCAGAGCAGGCCTGTTTCCTCATCCAATCATGGCATGGTAGTGCCCAGGCCCTGCAAGGAACAGGGGGGATGCGAGTCCCCAAACCCACTGTGACACATCCTATGTGCAGCAGGTCAGACTCAGGCCAGGAACACTCTGGATCTCCCACTCTATCCCCAAATCTCAGTTCACAGAAATAAGGGTTAGAGGGAAGCTCTGGAGATGGCAGAGACCCTAGGTCACTGTGTGCTACCTGAGAGCAGGACAGAAATAGATGGAAGGAGAGCAGGGCTGGTTGGAGATTTAGCCCTGAGCTGTAGAGCCAAAGCCAGGGCTGTTCTGACCCTTCCCAGCTCCTGCTTCCATCTCATCTCAGGGACGTCCATGCCTTGGTTCCTCTCAGAGGGCTGAGCATGGCACAAACTTTCCCCAAAGGAGAGATGAGGTGCAGGGGGGCCAGCAGACCTCTGGACCTTGGGAATGCTCAGCCTCAGTCCGGCTGGTCTTGTCCTGCGGACCAGCCCACCAGCATCAGCACAACTCCAAGGAAGCCCCACTGGTCAGGACCACTCTTGGCTACCACCCTCCCCAGCCCCTCAGCCATGTCCCCACTTGTCTTCTCGATGTAGGCCACCCCAGAGGCTATGGCAGCGCTGTCACTGAGCCCACAGATGTTCTCAGAGAACACTCGGAAGGAGTAGGTGTTGCCAATTATGAGGTCGGAGATGGTGCAGCTGGTGCGGGTGCAGCGCTCCAGCACTGTGAACCATTTCTGGAAGGAAAAAAGGAGGAAAAAAGAAAGCAGTGAGGAAAGTTGGGCCATGACAAGGATGGAGAAGGTGTGGGGTGAGGCAGGGAGTGCAGCTGTCCCTCTGCCATTAGGGCATCACCAGCAGCAGGAGTGCCCAGGCTCACCCCACTCTTCTTGTCTGACTTCTGCACCCTGTAGCCCTTGATCTCAGAATTCCCATTGTCCGCAGGGGGTGTCCACTCCAGGGCCACATTGAAGCCCCACACATCCACCAGCTTCAGGTTCTGGGGAGGGCCAGGTGGCTCTGCAAACACAAGTGCCCTCAGGGTGACATCCCGGTTTGCTCCCCCCACATTCTGTATCCTCGACCTGCTTTTAATCTCTTCTCACCCTGGTCCAGCACACAAGGGATGAGAAGCTGTGACAGGCAAGGCTGGCAGAAACTCTGCATCCCCAACCAGAGAAGCTCACAAGCATGATCCTGCTGAGGATCCCACTGCAACAGGGACTCCAGAGTCCCTTGCCTTGTTGCTGTCGCATCACATCCCACCCAGAACAAGACCTACCCAACCAAGGAGGAGAAATGAGCTCCAGAGTGATCCTGCAGGATCCCATCCTCAGCTTACCAACCACCTGGATGTCCAGGGTAGCCTTGTCCTCGGCTCCGTTGATCTGCACGGTGAGCTCGTACTTGCCCGAGTCGCCACGCTGGGCCTGGCGGATGTAGAAGATGGTGTCCCGAGCTGTGTTGCGGATGTTGATGCGGTTGATGTCCAGGGGCTGCCCTCCCTTGGTCCAGGTCACCTCGGGCTGCGGCTTTCCCTGGAGCAACAGGCAGGTCTAGAGCCACTTGGGCACATGGTCCCAGCAGGTCCTGCTGGGAAGGACAGGAGGCAGAGCCACCCTGCTGTGTCCAGGCAGCAGCAGCCCGTGTGCCACCTCTCCCGTCCAGCAGTCCCCAGGAAAGAAGCTACACCTGATTCCTGTCAGACTCGCTAATGGGAAGCCATCAAGCTCCAGGTGTGAGGCTGGAACATGCTGGTTCCCCAAGGTCTTCATGGAGCAAGCCCAGCTTTACTTGCTAGGGCAGAGCTCTGCTCTGAATGGCCCAGGTGCTGAGTGCAGGCTCCAGCTTAGCACCAGGGCTTGAACTCAGCATACAGGGAAAATATATGTCTACAGCACGGCCAGCACAGAGTCCAAACTGTCTGTGAGACATAGCATGGACAAGCTCCTCAGCTCAGGGGCCTCTCACTCCCTCTGCTTGGCCAACGTGTTTCAGAGCCAGCTGCCATGGTGGAGATGCTCTGATGTCCCAGACAGGATGAGAGAGATAGCTGAGGAGACCACCTTCAGCCTAGCCCACCAGTGTCAGCATTTCTCCGCCATCACACAACCCTGGGGCTGCCCTCCTCCAAAGGCAGCTGGTCCGCTCTAGGGACCCCTGTGCTGTGCTGTGGGGTCTCAAGGGATGTGACCAGATCCTGGCCCAGAGCACAAGCTGAATTGGACTTATTGGCTGAGATAGCAGCAATAGCCAACCTATGTCCTGATGTGTTTGGGGTTGTCCCACTGCAGCATCATCAACAGAGATGTAGCAGGGGAAAAATAGGATCTGCGCAGGAAGAGGAGAGAGATTCCCACCCCATCAGCCACCCTTGGCCCATAAGACACATGGACCAAGCCAAATCAGAGCATAATTGGACCCGTAAGCTAACCCGCAGGAGCTAACCTGGAGTGAAATGCCCAGCAGATTAAAGCCCAAATCACCCACTTACCTGAAAGGGGATCATGATATTCACAGCATCCCCCACACGCCTGATGTAAGTCTCCCGCAGGTGCCGAGGCATGCGGATCTTTGGGAGTTCTGGGGACCAGGAATTCACATTGTGAGACAAGGAACTCCCATTTCTCAGTTGGCTAGCCCTCCTCATACACACCCCTGCTTGGCCACCAAGAAAATCCACACCAACATGGCCATCTTCTCCATCTCATCTTCTGGACACTGCTGCTCCCCTGCCGGGCTGTGCTAGCCTATCCCATTGCCTGTACCCCAGAGTGATATCCATCCCTGAGATCCCAAGTCACCAACCCAAGGGCAGCATTCCAGTGGATCAATCACCTCTCTTCATTACAGCCAGGCCATGGAGACAACCCGGCCTCAGCCAGAAGAGCCACAGCACAACATATATGGTAACAAGGCAGGGAACAGCACCTCCCAGTTGGGAAATATTTCTGCCCCTGACTTTTCAGAGGCACACAGCCCAACTTCCAGCAAGGACAAGGCTCAATCTCTACCTTCTTTGTGCAGGCCAGGCCACTGAGACACCAAGGAGGTGTCTGGTCATACCAGAGCTGTGAAAGCCTCAGGCTCATGACAAAGGCAAACATCCCCAAGGAAACATAACAAAGACAAGCAAAAACCCCACTGGGGAATGCTCATGGAGCATGTCCCCTTCCCAGGGTAGAATAGAAGCCATACAACTCTGCCAGCTCAGTGATACTTAAGGATCCCTCTGGAGCCCCTCGTAAAGGAGCTGGGAGTCTGCCCAGGTTAATTGTGTATGATCTTAACCCTGGGGAGGGGGCCCAGCCAGAATAAACCAGACCTGAGCCAAACAGCTGTGAGGGCTGGGAGTACCAGATGGCCTTTCCTGACAGCTGGGACGGCCCCTGCTCTGGTCATGCTGTGATTTCTGCAGGGATCCATCCCTCAGTGCTGCCACTTGGGTTCATCAGTCTCAGCAGGGCAGGGAAATCTGACCTCAGGAATGTTAATTCATGGGTGTTTTCCCCAGCTCCCCGTGCTTTACTCAGAGGGCCGAGGCTGGACCAAGGTCAGTGGCCCTGGTGATGAAGTGCCATGGTGGGAAGGCCTTTCTCCTGCCCTTGTTCCCAGCAAAACGTGACTCTCATACTGATCCTTCATCTGTTTTCTCCTTGTCTCTCTCCACCTCCCAAGCCCACTCATCCCACCTGTTGTTAAGCTCCATGCTGTCCAGTTGCTGCTATTTAAAATCTCCTGGGGAGCTATAAATGAACTGGTGAGATGTACAAAATGCAAGCCTAGAGAAAATGTGAAGGAGGGAAGGGAAGGGAAGGGAAGGGAAGGGAAGAGCCAGGGGATCAAGTTGTGTGTGGGTCTCTCAGCTCTTTGGGTTTTACACCTGTACATGTGCCTGGGACAAAGCTCAGGCAGCAGGGACAGGGTGTGGAAAGCACAAGTTGTGCATTTGGCATCTCATGCCAGTCCCTCACACCCCAGTTTTCCCAGTTATATGAGGTTTGGTGGGATGGTTTTGAGGTCAGAGGTGAACAGGTGCAGCCATCACCCCTAAACCACCTTCATCTCCTCCAAGCACACTGAGAAGATGGACGCTGCAAGACCCTTTCCACAGGCTGATAGTCTTCTCCAAGCCTTTTGCTATGAAAAGCTGGTGGTTTCTGGAATAACTTTTGTTAGTATTACTATTTTTAAGCAGCTGAAAAATCTGATGTGTTGAATAACAGGAAAACTTGAGCATTAATAATTTCTTCTAGAGGGAAAATGAGTCTCTATTTGCTGTTTGCTGAGTGCAAACTGGCCCTTCCCTCCTGCATCAGCCTCTGCACATTGGCAGCACCCCGAGAAGAATGCGAGTCTTGCTAAGCATGGGAGCAAGTCATTCATTTGCAAGTTCAGCATGATTAAAGTTCCCATGCTCCAGACAACTAGCTCTTGACATCCCTGAGCTAAATAAACAAAGCTGTCCAATGTGCACCATGGCATATTTGGGATGTGACATGGCCAAGAGGAGGAGACATGCTGAGGGGGTGGTGGATTCTGAGCTCTGGCTGTGAAATGGGAAAATGTGGTTCTGCCTTTTGAGTCTTTCACCCCCAAAGTTTCAACATCAGCAAGATTAGTGAGGTCGGGAAGCTTCTCCCAAGGGACTGAGACACAGACACTGAGAATAACATCTGTCAAAAGCTGGATGAGAGGCTGCTCATGCTGCAGGGAAGGACAGAGATTTCACACAGGAATTTTGCCCTCAGGAGCAGTACTTACGGAGGATCTCCCTGATGAGCACTGGCTGCTCCAGGGTGGCTGGGACACTGGCTCCACTGGCACTGACAGCCATCACCCGCACATGGATCTTGTCCCCAGAGCTGAGGTTTGGGATTGTGTAGCGGGTGGAAAGAAAAGGCTCCTGGTTCACAGCTTTCCAGTCTGAACCTGCAACAGACCCAGCACAGCACTGTGGATGTGCCATGGACAGACAGACACCCTGAGCAGCAGCATCAAGGCCCACAAGGTGACAACCAGAGGCAGAGAATTCCTTCCTTGGAAATGTGGAATGATTTGGGCCACCAGCAGAAAAAGGGACTTTGGAGGGGGGGGTTGGCCGCCCCTGGCAAGGACTGTGGGGTATGAAGTGCTGGCAGGAACTCAGCACGGGAGCATGAGGACATTTGCAAGCAAGAAAAGGCATCGGGCCAGTGAATATGTCCCTGCTGACCAGGTGCATTTCTGAAAGGAAAGATCCTTGAAGGTCCCTGCCAGCCACTCTGGGCTCCTCTCACTGCCCCAGGACAACACTGGGGCTCACCACGGCCTCCACAAGCCCCTCCACACCAGGCAAGGTTTACTCAGGACCTGCCCCTGGCCCAATGGACCTCTCCAAATGTTCTCCCTGCTTGTAACGGACATCTGAAACTCAACCCAGAGCCCAGCCCTCCCCCAGCCCAAGCTAGCATGGCCTTGCCATGTGCCAAACTTCTCAAAGTGTTTCTTACTTAGAAAATAAACTGCCTCAGTCCCTCAAGGACTGGGTGTCCCAGGTGGGCAGTGAGAGTGACCCATATATGCCAGGGTGTGCCAAGCCCCCATGTGCACCTTCAGAACAAGGTTTTCTTGTTGATGCCATTGGACCAGCCAAATCCCACCAGATTCTCTTTCCTCTCACCACTGGCATTGCTCGAATCAGTCCTCACTCAAATCTCACCATATTTTAGCCAACCAGAGTCTTGTACCAGCCCAAATACAGCAGTTCCATGGCCCCTGGGTGATGGCAGTGGGATTGGAATCCTCCTGTCCTCCAGCAGACCCAAAGCAAGCCAGGAGAAGATCCAGACTGGGCCCTTTGGGTGTCCGTCAGACAGATCCCTCCAGGAATGGCTGCATCTTTCCTTGTCCCATGCAAGGGCCTCCTCACACATCCCACCCAGTTGTGGTAACCTTTCCACCCCCAGCCCAATGATGGAAGCCACCCACAGCCAAGAATGTGTCCATCGTGTGTGCCACAAGCTAAACAGCTGAGGATCAAGTTCCTTGAGGTGCATGGGCCACCTGGGTCTCCCAAACCACTCCAGCCCAGCCTCCCCTTGCAGATCCCCCCAGCCACACAGACCCTTCACTCTCACCCCAAAGCCCAGCATGGCTTCAAGACAGCGCCCAAAACACAAATCTTATCCACCCACTTCATTCCACCACCCAGCAATACAACTGGAGAACCATGAACAATTGCTGGACAGCTGCTGTCACCTGCCAGCCCACTGCCATCCACCACAGCCACCCTCCTTCCAGACATAATCAAGTCGGCTGATACATTCCCAGGATTCTTCCCTTCCTCATGCTCCCATTTTATCCCCATTCCTTCCATGCTTCATTTTGGGCAAACATGAGAGGACTGAACTTTTTCCTCCTGTTTTCTTGGATTACCATCCCAGCCTTGGGTCTCTGCAGATCTGGAGTCCATCAGAGACCAGCCCTTGAGGGTGTGTTGGTCTCTGCCCCACACTAGAGCTGGACATAGCAGTGACTCTAAACCTGCACCAAGCCCCTGCTAAAGACATTACTACTGTTTGAAGCCAATGGGATGTTCTGTTTCTTCATGGAAAAGAAATAACCATTCAAAATGGATCCATTTGGGCAAAGAAAGGTAATTGTTGCTGGGGGAAATGCTCTTCTGGATTCCACCCAGCTCCATCCCATCCCACAACCATGCAGCATCTCTCCATGTTTGTGAGGCAGGAAAGACCAAACCTACTTCCATCTTTGCAGATCTCCACCACATATCCATCCAGGCCTGCCCGGCCCATCTGCTCCAGGGCTTTCCAGGTCAGTGTGAATGAGTTTTCACTCACTTCTTCCACGGCCAAGGACAAAGGGCAGCTGGGTGGCTCTGTAACAAACCCACAGTGGTGAGGGCAGGGCTTGAGTACCAGGGCTCTTGGAGGGCAATCACTCAACCTCCAGGTTTGTCTATAGTCCACTTAATCCCCAGCCCTATCCCACTGCAAAAACATCCTTTCATGATTTCATCCCCCTGTCCCTTCTCCCTAGCACATGCCCCCTCCAAGCCTTGCTTATGTCCCCTCCCCACTCCAGTGTTTCCTACCCACCTTCCCTTGGTTTCTCCAGTTTAGGTTCAGGGGCTGAGGCTGATGGTTCAGCTGGGGGAGCTGGTGAACCTTCTGCAGGCATTGGAGTCACTTCTGCTCCAGCTTCCTTGGCGATGGGAGCAGGTTTGTCTCTGGGGACTGGGGGCTGCTCCAGGGGATGCTCAGGGGCTGGGGGCTCTTCAGTAGCTGGGGCTGGGGCTGCTTCTTCCTTTGGGGCTGCTTCTTCCTTCGGGGCTGCTTCTTCTTTTGGGGCTGCTTCTTCCTTTGAGGCTGTTTTTCCTTTCAGGGCTGGCACTGCCTTTTTCTTGGCCACTGCCGGAGCTGGTTTTTTGGCTGGAGGTGCAGTTTTGCCGGTCATCGCTGCAAAGCCTAGGGACTGGGCAAGGGGATGTTCTGGGGTCTCTGCTCTGAGGTCTCTGCTCTGTTTTGGAGTTCCTGCTCCAGACAAAAGATCTGTCCTCTGGATCTGGGGTCTGGACTCCGAGGTTGGGGTCCCAGCTCAAGACCAGGCGTCTCCACTCTGGACTGATGTCTCTGTGGCGGGACGGCTGTGCTGGGAGGGGGGAACTAGGTCACTGAGCCAGAACAGGGGCTGGGTGACTTTTATAGGCTTTGGCTGGCACTTGTCACCTCCCTGCAAACCAATCTGCCTGTGCAGGCGGGACTGCCAGGAATAGCCACCCGGGACCTGCACATTCAGCAGCCCCAGCTGCCCCCTCCTATGGGATGGCAGCACATGGGCCCAGCCCCCCCAGCGGCCCCCCTAGGCTCACTCAGGACTGGATAGGCCAGGGCCAGGTCACCTTTCTTTGGGGACATAGCTCCTGTCCCCAGCACCAGCACCCCTCTGGCTAAGGGCTTCCCCATCTTCACTGCCACCTCCTCAGCCACCCACTGCCACCCAGTGCGCACACACTCTCCCTGGACTCCCTCATCTGCCTTGCCTTCCTTAGCCCCTGCATTAATACCAGCCCCCCCCTACCCCACCCCAGCCATCCCTGTTAATCCTGCATTGATTCCCCCAACCCACCTGCTCCCCCTCATGTCCTCCCACAGTCCCTGTAACCCCAAATCCCTCTGGTCCCTCTGTTCTTCCTGAGCCTCATCCTCAATCCCACTGGCTTGGCAGAGATTGGAAGACAATCTTTGGGTTTACCTGGACCAGCCCAGCTTCCCATATCCCTAACCTACATTTCTGGGGAAGATGAATCACTCACCAGCCCCATGCCATGTTCTCCAGCCTCTGTTCTGCCCAATCAACCATCTTTGTCCATGGAGACTGGTTACCCCAGAAATCATGACCAGCCATCCTACTGTTACCCCCAAACTCAGATTCACCCAAAATCCCCCCAGTGATCTAGGAAAGCCCATTAATCCTACAGGTCATAAACCACTCACTCCCTGCTTGCTCCTGTTCCCTTACTTGTCTCATGCTATGCATGAGACACTATCAGAAATGTCTCTGTATCCCTAACCTTCCTGCAATTTTGGTTGAGAGAGTGTTTTCCCCATTTCCCAGATAACTCCCTGTCTCCAGGAATGGTGCTATGGAGCATCTAAGAACCCCAGAGCGCAGGGTTAGATAGGATAAGGGGAAGGAATTGTTCCCTGTGAAGGTGGTGAGGCCCTGACACAGGGTGCCCAGAACAGCTGTGGCTGCTCCATCCCTGACAGTGTCCAAGGCCAGGTTGGATGGGGCTTGGAGCAACTTGGGCTAGTAGAAGGTGTCCCTGCCTATGGCAGGGGGGGGAATGGGATGAGCTTTGAGGTCCCTTGCAACACAAGCCTGGCTCTCCTGGCTGCTGGTCCACAGGCTCCCAGTTCTGTAGTCCCCAGGAAACACCTTGAGATGTGGACATCAGGGTCAAGAGGCATCTCTGAGACAGCCATAGCATGAGGCACATTCTCTGCCAGGGCCAGATGATCCCAGCTTTGCTAACAAGGGGCTGGTTTTCCACATAGGTGGAGTTGTGGTCACCCAGGAATTGGAGGGAAAGAAGAAAGAGCAAAGCCCCATTGGCCAGGCTGGTCTTTAAATGGATGGTGACATCCCAAAAAAGAGCTCAAGGGGTGCACCCCGACTGGAGAACCATGACCCTCCTGCTCCAGGAGGAATATTTTTTCTCTCCTGGTTATTTGGCAGCAGGACAAAGCCAGGATACCACGAGATGATGTTGGTGCCTCAGAGAGGGTCTGTTTGGCCCAAAGTATGTGATAACCCAGATTTTCCTTGATTACTTCCCCAGTGAGGAGGAATATGACTAAAAAAAGTTCTGCCTTACCCAAAATACCCTTGCAATGCCTGAGGCATGAGGTTCTTGAGGCAGGAGAGAGTGATATGGGGCTCCCAAGCATTTCTGCTGCCTGCATGGACAGGTATTGGCAGTTCCTTTCCTGCCCAGAGCACCTTGCAGTGGCTCAAAATTGCCAAGTCGGTCATGAACCAGAAAATTCCTTGCCACTGCTCTAGCCAGAGAGAGGACAAGTCCTGCTGCCCAGCACAGCAAGGAAGGGCTGGAGAGGATCATCCATCCATCCTGCTCCAGCTGTCTTTGGCTCCCAGGGGCCAATTGGAGAAGCTCTCGTTTCTCCATGCCTTGGCCCACCAGGATTTCATCCTGCCTTGGATGACCTTGACCCCTCCTTGACTCCTCCACTTGACCCCTCCACATGGGCCATGCCTTGATGACTCTTTCCATCAGCTCACAGGTGGCCAGTTCTAGACTCCCACAAACATCTGCTCAGACATCTTCCCTGTGTCCTTCTCAATCACAATATCTAATCTAAACAAAAAAAACACTTAATTGCAAAAAAATGGGCTTGTTTTGATAACATGTTAAGAGAAGCAATTTAAAGAGCTCAGAAAGAAAAATAAATCAATACCAAAACCCTGGTTCACAGGGAAACGAGCACTCAGATTTCTCTCTGATTTTAATTTGGGGGAGTGCAACTGAAAATTGAACACGTTCCCAAGGAAAAATAAAGAACATCAATGCAAGAATTTCACTTGAAGTTCTTAATTTGAAAGAAACTTGGGTCTGTAAACCTGCTCCATGACATTTGGATGCTTTTGCTCTGTTGACTCAGGGGGTGACTAATAGGTTATGAGCAAATGAATCAACATGGTTTATCACCCACTCTTATCTGGGCCATGTTACTAGAGTTTATTGGCATCTTGTTTATTCACACATTGGGCAAGCGCTGGATGTTGAGCAAGCCTCAGCAGGGAAACACTGAGGAGCTGCTGCTGTCGATGGCAAAGGCACCATGAGAGGCTGTCCCAGTTCCAAGTCAAAGGGTTTCCCACAGGCTCCAGAGGTGGGAATTGACATTTCCTTACCCACCAAGATGGCTTCACTTACGGATTCACAATGGGGACAGAGAAGCTGCTGCCAGGAGGTGATTTCACCATCCAGGACAGGAGCGGGCTGTCCCAGCCCCCAGTTTTGGGTGAGGGAGCTCAAATTAGTGAGCTCCTTATTTCATCTGGTGATGGAAATGAAAATCACACAGAGGGGGCTGTTCTTGCAGGCAGCTGGGAGGATTGAATATTAAAAATTTAGTGATAATTTAAACATCAGCACTTTTTTGTCTGAAACTGTAAGTATTTCAGGATTTGGCTGAAATACAGGTTATCCATGTTTTCCAGTGACAAAAAAAATCTCTTCCTACAAAAAGCTGGCACTTTTATAAATTGGTTTTGACCCACATTTCCAGCCCACCAAGTCACTAATACATTTCCTTACTTATTTTCCAAGTAAGTATAGGTCTAAATAAGGGGAGTATCATTTATGCCCAAAAGGATCAGATCCTCCTCATGCCACTGTTATTCCAACTCCCCCTGATGACGCAGCACAGTGGTCAATCATTTTCTAGCTGCATTTGTTTGACAGGATCCCATTGCAAAGAGGTGAATTTGTTCCCCCAAAATACCAGATCGGCCAACTCACCCAGACTCCCAGTTCAGGAAACCAGAGACGTTGCCAGGTGGAATGGGGGAAGCCTTGGGAATGCCTTCCCCACCACGACAGCTGACGTGTCGGTGTGGGGAGATGGAAGATGCCTCCAACAGCTGGGGCAAATCCTGGAGGCTTCCAGAGATTAGGACCATCTCCTAAACAGGGCTCCAGGATTAGACAGAAGTTGGTGAGACCTTCCCACTTGCGCATCGTAAAGCAAAGCAGAGATGGCAAAGGCCTGGAATAAACATGAAGCTTGTGTCATCAGGGTGGGAAGGGCTCTCTAAAGCTGCCATATCCTCTGTGCTCATCCCCTCTTGTCCCTGTCCCCATTAACATCTCTGGAGATCCTGGTGGACTCTTTGCACCCCAGCAGGACTGTAAAAGCAGCAGGTGGACATCACACCTGGGCCACGAAAGGCTCTGGGCATGGTGTCTTCTGGTACTTGGCACAGCCATGGGTTTGGCCAGGGCAGAATACAGAGCACCAGGGGATCAGCAAGGATGTCAACAAGGAGTGTCACCCACAGCCTGTACCAGGGAATACCAGGACTCACAGGGTCCCCACTGCCAACCCCAGTGAGATAAATTCCAAGTCAACAGCACAGAGAAGGAACCATCCCCACCTCCCTTTGGCCACATCCAGCCCTGTACACGTTGTGTGGATTGTGAGTCCATGGGAGACATTACAGAAGGCCAGAAAAATGCTCAAATCCCCTGAGTTTCAGCAGAAAGGACGTGTTCAAGCCCCTTCAGGGCGGCTCTTGCTGATGGTTACTGTAGCTGATTCCTGTGTGGGTCTGTGCCATCCTTTCAACTGCTGTTCCTGCTCTTGCCTTGTCCCCTTTCCAGGGTTAACTCAGATCTCCAGAAAACCAGGGAGCTCATCTGGAAAACACAGTGGTCAACCACAAATGCCAGTAGGGCATTTAGGTAGGCAGGCTCAGTGCTCTATCTACCACCTCCCATATTCCACATTCCTGCTCCTGGCTCCAACTCCGGATCCCAGCAGCATTTCCAGCCTTGTTGTCACTGTGATATTCGCAGAGCACTGCGTCAAGCAGCCGGGGCAGGCAGCAGGTGGGCTGGGACCAGGCAAGATTTCCATTTGTCTGTCACACGCAAGTGGATGCTTACTTCATCCCAAAGCAATGACTGCAGGCAGGGGCTCCAGGCCTGAGCTGGGACAGGGCCCCAGTTCCCCTTCCAAAACCCCTTAGGAAAAGGCCTGTCCAGGTATCATCCTGGACACAGAGTGACACCTGGGACATTCCTGGGACAGGAATTTTAAGCAAGCATTGCTTTAAAATATCCTTGTCTGGTCTAGAAAATACAACTAGGTAATAAAGAAACGTTAACAGGAGCATCTCTGAGGAGCTGAAGAGCATCTCTTGCCTGGTTGACATCCCTTGGTGGGCACCGATACAGGGTTCTAACTGCCACAGGCTCCAGAGCTATCCCTCTTGCTGGTTGCAGCCCAGCTCACCCCAGCAGCACTCAGCAGCACCAGCTTGATTCACCAGTAACCCTTTTTTCAGGGAAAGAGTTGTCCAGACCTGACACAATCTGCCCAGGGCAGTGGAGGAGTCCCCAGCCCTGGAAGGATTTAAAAGCCATGTGGATGTGTCAACTGAGGACACGGGTTAGTGGCGGCCTTGGCAGTGCAGGGTTAAGAGTTGGACTCTTAAGGGTCTTTTCCAACCTAATTGATTGTCTAATTTCATGATCGGTCAGGGTTCACCCACCTCCAGGTCCCCCAATATCAGCTCACGGAGCAGCAGGGTGGGTGCTCAGACCTGCAGTCTCCCTTCTGGGATCAGGAACTTCCAGATGCAGGCAGGAGATATAAACACCCAGAACCAACTTTTGGGCTGTTATTTTTGGGTTGTAATGGGATCATTCTCCTCCAAGATGGATGAGGTAGAAAAATAGGAAAACCCATGCAGAGATGTCCTGATTTTACCCCGTGACTTGCTGGGAACTGAGCCAGAGAGCTCTGTGTCCCCACCAGCCTGCGACAGCACTGCAGTGGAAAAACCATCACAGAGAGTCATCAGCTGCTGCCCACAGCCAAAATGGTTTCCCCAAGGCCACCTGTGGGGCCACCACAATTAAAGCCACAGTACGAGGGGACAGCACAGATGGAGCAGGAGCTCCAGGGCAGTGACCTGCAGCAGCTGCACCCAGGGCCAGCTGGGCCTGAGCGTGCCAGACCAGCAGGAACCCTCACGCACCTTGGCACCACAGTTCTCACCTGCCGTATGCCCAGGAGCAATGCCAATCCTAGGGCACTGCTCTGCCTGGGGTGGGTTTTTCCAGCCCTGCCCTACTTCTGGAGCTGCCAGCAGGAGCTCACCTAGGACGGAGAGCCTGCAGCAACTGGGCTGTGTCAGCCCCGCTCTCTTCATTCTGCCCAGAGTCACCTCTACCAAGGCTTGGGAACAGCAGCTGGAGATGCCAATAAGGTTCTGTCACCACCTGCCCTGGCTGGCCCTGCTCTGTGGCAGGGAGAAGCTGCAATTAGCAGCTTAGGTTTTCCTGCTTCATTAAAACCAGGAGCTCAGGAAGGCCTGAATTGTTTCAAAGCCACTTTACTGGTTTATTCTAAACATTTGCACTCCTGGCCCAGAGCCACACCAGCTGCTTCTGTCTCCTGAGCAAGGAGCTGGGAGGCTCTGCAGGAAAAGGGGAAGGAAACAGCTCAGCTTCTGGTTCCACCAGCACCAAGGGCAAATTTTGATATGGATTAGGACCAGCAGGGAACTCAGTGTTTGCTCTGCACAAGGACAGGCACCACTTCTCAGAGCCTGCTTTGCTCATTTCCTCACCTGCAGTCCCAGGCAGGACCAGGCACTGCCAGTCCCCAGGAGGGTGTTCAACCCTGTCCTAAGGACTTTGAGGGACTGAAACCCCTGCCGGGGTGCACCATGACATTGGCCAGTAACAGCCCAGGGTTAGACATTCCTGGTCTCATCTGACCTTCAGCATCCCCTTCATCAGATCCCTGTACTTCCATCAAGGACTTAAGTCCACATTGAGTGTCTTCAAGGCCATTGCTCCCACCCAGTCCCTCCTGTAGGACCAATCACTGATGTTTTCACTTCCCCTTCCAGCTCTTTCCATATTTTCTCACATCCAACACCTCCTTTCCTTGCTTTCACTGGCACCCTTACCTTCCCTGTGCTCTCCCCATCCCCTCCTCCTTTCTGCTCCCTTCAACCTGGTCCCAGTCCCTGCAGAACTCTGACAAGCTCCATCTTGGAGTATCCCTGTTCAGCTGAGAGCAGGTAAGATCAGCAGGATGTCCTGCAGCCAGACCTGCCCCAGCCACACGGACACTGGTGGTACTGGGAACAGCCATGTTTTAGGTGAGGCAGTGATATCCCAAGGAAGTCCTTGAAACCAGTGTAGTGGTGGCCACAAGGGCTGCTTGCATCTTGCCATGTCCAGGGTGTTTGGGAAGGGCTGTCCCTTCCCAGGATTCTTGGAAGCAAATGGGATCTGCTCCCTTGTTGGGACAGCATGTCCTGGGCCCATCCCACAACCCTCTCTACCTCAAACACCTTTATTTGAGAACTTCCCTACTGTGTCCCCCTCCCTGGAGAGTTTGCTGCGTCGAAGGGGCTATGAGAGGGTTTGGAGCATCCCCAAATCCCATTGACTTTCGCCAGGTCCCAGTAAACTGGGAATACACACCAGTTTGTGTTGTCCAACAGGGCCCTGACACACCCTTTCCCTGCTGCCACCAGGGAGCATCATGGGGACACTGAATCCAGCTGTCCCCGTGCTGGGTCCCACCCAAATCCTCCAGAGAGTGAAATACTCCCAGCTAAGCTTTGGAAATGCCTGGTCCTGGAAGTCCCTGAGCCAGATGTGGCGTCCCCAGAGCCAGCTGTGGTCCAGCCCTATTCTAGATGCAGGGGCTTGAGTGTCACAGTCAGGGCACCCAGGAGCTGTTCCATGCCCTGTCCCCGTTCAGCACAGCGTGACAGCCCTGTGTCACCCCTGGGGGAAGCATTTCCTCAAAACATCTCCAGAGCAGCTGGGCCAAGACATGGTACTCAGAGAACAAAAGGGAGCTGATCTGTTGATCCAATAACCTGAAAAGAAATAGTCATGGAAGATGCTCCAGTCTCATCCTCCTTGCCCATGAGCAAGTCAATGCCAAAAGGACAGTTGGATATTTGCAGGGAAAGGCCAAAACCTCCAGCTGGACATGACCAAGGACAGTGAGATCCAGGGATGAGGCTGGAGGTGGCTTTGGCTCTTACCCATCTCCTGGGGGTTAGGAAATGACGGAGATCTCAAGGGATCCAGAGACAAGAGGAAGAGCTGGGGGGTCTTCTGCCTCCCGAGTGCTGACTCTTAAGAACAATGAGAAATTCTCAGTCACACAAAATATGAGAGCAGCCCTGGGAGAAGAGCTTGAGGTGTTGGTGCTTAATGTGCCCCAGCCATGTGCACTGGGTCTCAGAAATCCCCCTAGCCAACTGAGCTGATCCCCCAGAGTGGGCAGCAGGACAGGCAAAGATTCTGCCCCTCTGCCCCACTCAGCTGAGACCCCACCTGCAGAGCTGCCTCCAGCCCCGGGGTTCCAGCACAGGAAGGATGTGGAGCTGCTGGACCAAGTCCAGAGGAGCCCATGGAGATGCTCAGAGGGCTGGAGCCTCTCTGCTCTGGAGCCAGGCTGGGAGAGCTAGGGATGTTCAGCCTGGAGAAGAGAAGGCTGTGAGGATCTCGGGTTTTGGTGCCCTGGACTGTGACATGAGGAGACCTTAGAGACCACTCCAGTGCCTAAAGGGGCTCCAGGAGAGCTGTAGGGCAAGGGTATGGAGTGACAGGACAAGGGGGATGGCTTGCCACTGCCAGAGTGCAGGGTTAGATGGGATATGGGGGAGGAATTCTTCCCTGTGAAGGTGGTGAGGCCCTGACACAGAGTGCCCAGAGAAGCTGTGGCTGCTCCATCCCTGACAGTGTCCAAGGCCAGGTTGGATGGGGGTTGGAGCAACCTGGGCTAGTGGAAGATGTCCACGCCTATAGCAAGGGGTGGGAATGGGATGAGCTTTGAGGCCTCTTCCAATGCAAACCAGTCTGGGATTCCATGGCACAGTGAGCTGGATGCAGGGACCCACCCCTTGCTCTGTGACACAGCCAACACATTGAGGGAGCCTGTCCTTTCTACAGGCTGGAAATGCCCCGGAATCCCCCTGGGCAGTGGTGGCCAGAAGCATCATTCCTGCCCAGCACCTGTAAAGCCCTTGGGATCTCTTGGGGTGCTCAAAGGATGCAGGAATGCCAAGTGACCTGCAGGGCTGTCGTCCTCCTTGGCTGGCACTGAAGGTGAGACGTTGATTTATTTTCACAACCTGCAAAGCCCTGGGGAGGTGAACATGGCCAGGCTGGGCACCAGGGATGGCTCTTTTCTGTCCTTGGCACCGTGACTTCAAAATAGAGTGTTGGGACTCTCCAAAAGTTCACATCTTCCCACAAGCCAGGCCATGACCTGGTCCCATCCCACGTCTGCACAAGATAAAACACCTTTGCTGGTCTCTTTTTTAATGCTGCTTGTGACGGTGGTTAGCTCTTCTTGTGGGGTGCAAGAGAAGCTGTGCTGTCTTTTTGCACCGAAGCATGGCAACCAGGAGGGACAGGGGGAGACAAGGAGGGAGCTGCCAGGACCAGTTATCTGATCCCAGCAGCTCCAGTGTAAAGTTAGCATGGCCTTTTGGAAAGTACTTGCTGTGGCAAAACATGCAGTAAATCACTGCTCTGAGTGCCAACAATATTTTGAGATTAGCAAATCTTAAAGCTCATGTTGGGGTCTTGGGTTGGAGCCCTGCCAGTGTAACTGGGGGGGGTCTTCTTCACTTCACACCCTTCAGCTCCCAGGGATTGCACCAAGCTGCAAATCCTTGCTTTTTGAAGGAGATTGGATAAGGTCTGGGGTCAGCAGTGGGTGTGGAGTCCTGCAACCCACTCCTGTGGATTATCACCCTGTGCTCCCAAGGAGCAGGACAGATTTCTTTGCCTTTTCCTTTCCAGACTACCTTGGAAAATCCCCAATTTCCTCCCTTATTTTACAAAAAAAACCCAGCTCCCACCAGTTGCCCCAACCCTTTCCAGCATCATCCTGTGTTCCCTGGGACAAGTCACAGTGACCTCCAGCACCATCACCCTACCCTTCCCTCCCCAGTATCCCCAGTGTCCCCCAGAGTCCCCAGAAGCCCAGCACTGGGCTTTCCACAGGTGGAACCCTGGTGCTTCCAGACATGCCACAAGTTTTCCAAGCTCAGCTGACAGCTCATTTGGCCTGTGAGAAAAAGAGAAGGGAGAAGTCCTTGGAACTGAGTAGGAAAAGGGGCATCAAGTACCTGGGAGGTCCAACCAGGAGCATTCCAATGGAAAATCACCACAGGCTCTGCATCCTGCAGGAGACTGACCCCTGAAACACCTTCCCAAGGACAAAACATCTTTGAGAAGGCATTTTAACCCAGGATAAATCACTGGGTCATCACAGGAAGTCCTAGGGGAAATCTCAGCCTACACCTGAGAGTTCTGTGGCTCGACCCTTTCCAGACCATTTTGTAGTTTAGATGCAGCTGTCTGTATTGAGAATGCCACAGAGGAAACCACTTCATCCAGAGCAATATTTCATCAAAGTTCTGGAGGAATGTGGGATGAAAGCCCGACTGCTGCTGTTCTTCCATCCATGCTGTTTGAGTGAGCACCCTGATTTATTTCAGGCTTAGAACTCCTGTCACTGAGTTCTCAAAAAGATTTGTGTTGACCACAGAAGGTCATTCCTGTTTGTATCAGGGAGAGCAGAAAAAGTTGCTTGTCAGAAGGACATTGTCAGTGTAGCTGAGCTCCTGTTCCTTGTGGAAATATTACAAAACAAAAAGCTGCCAAGGTCAAGTGCAACAGCAACAAAGGCTGATAATAAAATGATGTTCCTGCTTATTGGCATTGTGGGACAGCTCCCACCTGTGATGCTGTATGGAACTGTCCTCAGAGTGCAGGGAAAATAATTCAGCAAAAGCAGCATGGAGCTGTGTCAGGGAAGAGTTAGATTTGAAACTAGGAAAAGGTTTTTCCCCCAGAGGGTGCTGGGCACTGCCCAGGCTCCCCAGGGAATGGTCATGGCCGCAAGGCTGCCAGAGCTCCAGGAGGGTTTGGACAATGCCCTCAGGTAGAGGTTGGGATTGTTGAGGTGTCTGTGCAAGGCAGGGGTTGGACTGGATGATCCCTGAGAGTGCCTCCCAACTCAGGGGTTCCTGTGATTGTGTGATCTGTGATTGCCCATGTGCCAACAGTAATGCCAACCCAGCTGGGAGCCTGTAAGCTGAGATGTCCCCTGGCCAGAAAATGGCCTTGGAGCATTTGCCCTGCGCTGTATTTGCAAAGGGGCTGCAGCCCAGCATGAACCTTCCCTGCCCACCCAGGCCCCTCTGCCCAACACTACATCCATGAAATCCCAAAGGTGATTGAAATATTTGGGGTTAAAACCATGAGGTGTAAGGAAAAGTGGCCCAATTTGCTTTATTTTCTAGTGCCTTGGAGCTTTGGAGCCTCCTCTACAACCACCATGGAAAAAATTGGCCCAAATCTTTTTCCATGTTAAAATGGGCCATTTTTGTGTGTGTGACTTTGACATGGGGGTCTCTGCACCCCAGCAATTGAAACATGGAGGGCTTTGGGCAGATAAGGGATGTGCCTTGCTAAGAAGCTGTGATTTTGGTGTACCCATGAGGGCTGGTATCTCTTTTTCTTGCCCAGTCTGGGTCTGCTTTGCTACTGGTCGTGGCTCAGAGTGTCCCAGCTGAGTCCCCAGCAGGCCCCTCTGCACCCACAGGGAAAGAGGAGCCAGCGGAAGATGTTCCATGGCACCCCGTTTTGGGGTGCTCAGAGGGACACGGAGCATGGAACAGGGAAGAGAGCTAAGCATCAGTCGCAGGAACGGTGCAAACACGAGTGTGCTGAACCCGCACATCCCCAGCCCGAGTACAAACCTCCCGGGAGCCAGAAAACCAGGGAGAAGATTCTCTCCAGTGGAGGTCCCCTCTCCTGGAGAGATTTCTTTGCTCTAATGCTGCCATCCAGTGGGGGAAACTCCCTGACACGGGAAAGGCTGGAAAAGAGGGCGTTGGGTTCCCCACTATCCTCGGGCTACACTCGGTAGCCTCCCTGCTAGCGCTGCTGCGACTGCACTCCATCCTCCGTTTCTAAGACCCGATCCCAACCTGGGCGAGACGGGCGAGATGGAAACAACTCACACGGCACCTTAGCTCCTCCGGCATCCAGCGAGGGGGTGGGGAAGGAGGGAAGATGCACCGAGGTCAGGCGAAGGCTGCAAGTCCGGAGGAGGAGGAGGAAGGTGAGGTGCAGGCAGGGTCCCAGCGAGGAGGACACCCTGGTCCCAGGGCGATCCGGGGGACACTCCCAACGCTCCCTTCCCGCTCCCGCCGTGGGATATTTGCAGTCTGAGCGCACTGTGCCTGCAGAAAGCCGAATTCCAGCGCATATTCAGCTGCACCGGGACTTCAAGGAGGGAAAAACAGCCAAACACAAAACTCCCTGCGGTTGGTCAGGGAAGTGAAATTACTTTGGCAGAGGCCACAGAGCAGCGCGACGGCGAGCGGGGGAAGCGCGGTGGCCAGCGGCCCCCAGGATCCCACAATGCGCGTTTGTTGTCCCCATGGGCAGCCGGATTCCGGCAGAAAGGAGCTTCAGTGGGAATATTCAAAAGTTCAGCCTTTCTGAGCAACGCAAGGTTTGCTGGATTGTGCGATGGCACAAAGGGACAGTGTTTCCTCGGGAGCCGGAGGTTTTGCGGCTGGAACACGGCGCTTTTACTGCCGCACAGAAGCCGCCTGAGCCGAATTACAGCGTTATCCAGGCGGGATCGCAGTCAGAGATTTGCCTTAAAGGAAGAAAGCAGGGGGGAAAATGTGTTTATGGGTATAAAATCAAAGAATTTCGGGGGTTTTCTTCTGGCTGAAAGCAGCAGCTGTTCTACTAAGGTGGCGCCCATTTCCAGGAAGCAGGCGTATTCCTCCAAAATCGAGGGGAAAACCCCTAACTTTTTCTTTTCCCTTTGTGCTAAGAGGAAATTTGTCCTGGCAACAAGCCCTGTGCACAAACAAACACACTGTCCTCTCCTCCAAGAAGCACATATGCTTTCCCACCCACTCAATATTAGCCAGAAAAATTACTCCTGGACCGCAATTCCCTGATAACCCCAATGAGGAGGCAGCATCCTGGTTGAATCAGAGGCACGTGTCCCGGTGGGGATGAATTTTGGAAGCATCCACCACCTCTGCAAGCTGGTGAAGGCTATTCCTAGCAGCTGCAAACCCATCCTGGAGCCCCAGCTCACACCCGGGAAAGGAAGAGGGATGGGAGATGTTGCAAAATAAAGAAGATGAGGACATTTTGTGCAAGGAATCTGCTCTACAGCTGCAAACGGCCCCACACTGGCACTGGGGCTGAGAACTCATAGCACCTGGAGTCTAATAACTGGTAGCTGTGCTCAAGGTCCCTCTGTGTGTTTAATTAGGATCACAGAAGATATTCATTACTTCAATTTTTGGATCAGAGAATTGTTTGGTTTGGAACGGATCTTAGTCACTGCATAAGCACTACCCAAAAACAGCAGAGCAAATACCAGCAGACAGGCTGAGAATGGGAAAGGGGGATTTTTTTTTTTTTAAAGATATCATTTATCTTTAAGGGCTTTTAAGGGACTTTCCCTGTTGGTGTGTGCGGAGCAGTAAACCACCCTGCAAAGTCGAGTAGCTCCGCAGTGCTCCAGCATGCCCGAGACAGGGAAACCCCCGGATCACAGCCCCAGGACACTGCTCTTCCTTCCTGCAATGATGGCGGATGGCAACTGGCCTAGAGCCCGAGAGCTGGACGAAGCACTTCTAAGTATCTCTGGGAGGGAGGATAAATCTCTGACCGGTGGAGAAACGCCAGCCCGAAGTAAAGGACAGCCCTGCTGTCCCGAGCAGTCAGGACGAGCTTGCAGCCCATGGCATGGGAATGAAGCACAGTGGAGTCATCGCAGCGGGTGATGGGCTGACTCCCCACCACATTGCAGAGCGAGAGACGCCAAAACCTCGGTACCCTGGAGGGGACGGGTCAGTGCCATCTCCGACCCCGCAGAGGCTGCGCTGGGCACCGGTCCTGGCACTGGTGCGGTCCCGGGAAGAAAAGGACTTGGAGGAGGCCGGGAGGCTGGGAGCAGGGTTTGGGCAATGCTGCACCAGTGTGGAATGGGTGTTCTCTCCCTTGTGATGTAGGGCAAACCTTGGTCCAAGTGTCCACGGCCCGATTCCCACCCTGTGCCCAGTCCCACCCTGTGTCCCAGCCTAGGCTGGTTCCTCACTAGGATGCCCAGCCCCGTTTGAGGTGATGCTCAGCTTCCTCTATGTCCGGTGGTTTGGGCGTTCCCATGTCCGATTCTCCTGGATGTCCCATGACCGGTTCCTCCTGGGATCCTTGTAACTCGGTGTGTTCCCAGCTCCCCTATTCCCGCTGCCTCCACGACCATCGTGCCCACTCGGTCTCAGTTCCCAGTGCCCTCTGTACCCCCGTGCCCGGTGCTCCTGCTCTTCTGCAACCAGGTCTTTCTGCCTCCCCCGTTCCCGATGTTCCCAGGATCCGCGCATCCAGGTTCCTCCCAGGACCTCCGTGCCTCCCGACTCCTCCTCCCCAATGCTCCCAAGGACTCCCACTCCCAGTTCTTCCCTTACCCTTCTGTACTCCCGAATCCCTCATCCCCAGTTCCTCCTGGCATCCTCGGCTCCCTGCTCACCTCATTCCCGATGTTCCCGAGTCCCCTATGCCCGTTTTTCTCGGTTTCCTGGGCTACCCCGTGCCCCAGTGCCCCGTCTCCCCGGACCAATCCCCCGTGCCCGGCCGGTGCCAGGTGTTGCCCGGTTCCCCGCTCCTCCTCCTCTCCGCCCCGTGCCGTCCCTCCTCCCCCGGGAAAGCGAAAGCGCAGCGGGCGGAAGCCGAGCTCTCCCTGCCGGGCTGGGCCGGGGCCGCACCAGGACCGCGACGGGACCACTTCCCGCCGGGGCCACCATGGCTTCCATCGGTAACTTCTTGCGACGGAGCCTGCGGCGCGCCGGCCGCAGAGGTGAGGGGCGGGACGGGCTTCGGGAGGTGTCGATGCCGGTGCCGGTGCCGGCGCCGGTGCCGGTGTCAGTTTCGGTGTCGGTACAGGTCCATCCCCGGTGCCGCGGCTGGGGGAGCCGACGGCTGCCGGCGGAGCGAGGACGTTCCCGGGCAGCGCAGCGCGACTGCGCCGGGTGCAACCGACGGCAACGGCAGCCGTTCGGTCCTTCCAACCGGGCCCTTTCGCACCCAACCCCGCGGAACCCAGCTCGAGCCGGCTGCCCCGGGACTCACCGCATCTCTTGTTCCGTTCTCGGGGGTTCAGCCCATCCCGGGGGTTCAGCCCATCTCGAGAGCTGCACCCCATCTCCCGGGAGCCCATCCCTTCCCAACTGAGCCCACTCCAGCCCCAGGGGCGGCCCCACAGGTCCCCTATCTCCCCACATCCCCACTGAATAAGGCATCCCAGGGCTTGCCGACGCCTGGCATTTGGACAGCCGTGGGGGTATCCATGGGGGGACCCACGAGGGAGATGGTGCCCTCAAGACAGTTGGGTGTTGCAGAGCCTTCAGAAGGCGGTACAGAAATTGGTCCTTTGGGGTTTGTGATCTTTTCCGAGATACCGAATGGATCATCAGAGTTTTTTTGGCTGCCGTATCTCAAGCCAGAACAATGCAGGTTGGAGCAATCTACGGATTTGGGGGGCTTACTGCGTTCCCCTCCTCGTCTGTTTTGTGCTGGCTCTGGCTCCACATGAGCTCTATATTCCCAGCTCAGCAGAAGAGGTTTGACAAAGCCAAACCAATTTCCTCTCTGCTGGGGCAGGTGGGCAGCTGGGCGGCACAGGAAGCTGAGCTCCTCCGCAAACCAGGTCGGGAAACTTTGGCATACCAGAGGTCGGGAGTTTTCCGGGAGGAAAAAAACTGGTTGTGCCGCAGGCAGAGTGGAGCTGAGCGCAGCCCGCGGCGATAAGAAAAGTCTGCGGCAGCCTTTGCCCTCGCCGTGCCCGGTGGATGGACTGGTGTAGATCCACGTCACCGGCAGCCACTTTCCATCCGGGAGTTGCGAGAGCCCCCTCTGGCCACTCACCTCCTTCCCCACCTCGCAGGGGATGCTTCCACTGATGGGGGGCCGGGAGTGCTCCCCGAATCTTCCTGACACAGGCTATGGGAGAGTCATTGGCTCTTGTGACCCTGGTTTATGTTCCTGGGAGACAAGGCACTGTGAATCCTGCCGGTTGGGGCAGCACTGGGATCTCTGGTGCCACATTCAGCCTTCCGGACAGTTCACTCCATACATCCCTGGAGCTTATCTTCCAGCCCAGGGATGGGGAGTTGTGGTCTTGGAAGGATTTAGGCTCTGCCAGTGAGGGCATTGCAGCCAGACCTGGCACTGCTGGGGGATCCACACCTCCTTGTGTGAGAGGCAGAGCCGTAGCCTGGCATGGCCAGGCTCTCCAGAACAGCAGGTTTGGCTTGTTTGTTTGTAAACCCCATGGAAAAAATGCAAATCCAGTCCTTGCTGGAGAATACATCTGGTGTTCTCTGAAATGCAGAGTGGAACTGGATAGGCAGGATTTCACTGCACTTTCGTCTTGCCCTGGTGATGGAAAAACAACCAATGCCAGTGTCCAGCGTGGATGGGGGACCCCAGCCACTCTCCCATGGCCCAACCTTGTTCCCTAGGGTCCCCCCAAGAACAACCTCCTGCCTGGGTCTGAGGTGGGACTAGACCAAAGCCATTGCTGGAGCATCCCAAGGAAGAGCAGGAGAAGCAATGCACATCTTGTCAACCTTTTCCCTGGCCTGGAGCACCTCATTGGGCAGGTCCAGGATGATCCCCAATGTGGATAAACCAGACGTATCCTCAGACAGGTCTCATCCTTCATCTGCCGCAAAGGGACCTCTTCGGGATGAATTTCGCCTTGCCAAAGAGGAAGGACTTTGCACGTGGAGGTCGGGCAGCCCCAGGGTGCATGAAGGGGTGGCTTTAAGCGTCTCCCCGCCCTGAGCTGGGAAAGGTATTTCTGGTCCCTGGGAAGGAACATCCTGTGATAGGACCATGAGTGTTACCTCCTCCTATGAGCCTTCTGTTCCCATCAGCTCCCAGTGACCTGGAACAAAGGCTGGAGAGGTGTTTCCAGACTAAAGGCAGTAGCTCTGGGGCTGAAGGGACATGTGGGCAGGGTGTCCACCAGCACTATCCATTCGAGAAGGATGCCATACTTGGAGAAGTATAATAGGAGTAGCTGATCATGGCCATGCCTTGCCCTAACCAGCTGTGGCACAACCAGAAGAGCCCAGGGACAAACTCTGGGATCTGGGGACAAACTGCAAGAGCCAGTAATCTCATCCAGCCACACATTTATTTTTCTTGCTGTTCCCAAAAGAACAGCTCAACTTTTCTGCTCCAGCTCCCCAACATAATCAGAGATGGGACAGTTTCTGTGTCAAGAACAAGGTGTAAATGGAAGCACAAGTGGCCTCTGGGAGAGGGAAGAGCTGTAGCATGGCCTGGCTGCAGTCTCTGTACAGTATTTAACTCCTTTCCAGCCCTCAGATCTTACTGTCCCACTGTGGTCTTCCCAGGGCCCTTTGAGATGCTGGATGGGGGTCTTTTCTCTCCTCTTCCTGGTTATTAAGGGTGTGACAGCTGATGCTTCCCAGCTGCCCTTCCCAACCAGCCCAACAAGAACTGGGATGTAATCTCCAGGAACTGCTTTGCTTTTGGAGCTGTGGTTTAGGGAAAACCCTCAAGTAGCTCATTTGCAATCAGCAGTTCCCAGGACATCTGGCTGGGAGAGGTTGGGTTTCATTTGAGTGGAGCTTTAGGAGGTGCTCAAACAATGTCTGGGCTGGTTTTTTGCTGTTTACTTCCCCTAAGGGAATAAAATTAACTGCTATAAACACATTCCCACACCTCCCTGAAGATGTTTAATGCAGACCCTATCTGCACTCCCTCATTCCATGTGCCTGCTTTGCTCTGGGCATCCTTCTACCCTCACTGGGCTGGGGCAAAGGAAGGCTGGGAGGTGTCTTAGGATTTTCCCTAAAAGACTCATAAAAGCCATTTCTCTTTCCTTTGCATGTCCCCAGCTGTTCATTTTTGGGGACCAAAAGTCCTGGGCACCAGGACCTGGTTCCCTCCAGCCACTTTGGCCAGTTCACATGTAACTCTGCAACTCCTCCGTTGCCCTCAGGACACCTCATACCTTTCATTGCACTCTGATCTGATTTTTTGGGGGATCTTTTCGGCTTCAGAAGGAAAAGATGGGGCCTCTGCTGCAGAAAACACTCCCCCATGGGTACCACAGGGGAAGATGGGGGAGCGGAGCTCAGCCTTCTACTCTGCTGGACAGTTCTTCTTTGAGTACCTGGTGGTGGTGTCGCTGAGGAAGATGCCAGATGGACATTATGAACCCAAGATAACCTACCAGTTCCCAAAGGTATTTAGTCCTGTGTTTCTGATAAGATTAGTTTTCCACATTTAAGAGGAGAAAGGGATATTGTTTCTTCCCCATCATTAAAGCCATGGAAGAAGAAAAAAGTGCCCCATGCCATTGAGTCACAGCCCCAGACCCCAGGACTTTGCCTGCCCTGGGTCAGGGTTGCTAGGACCATCTGTCCCTCCCCATAATCCCAGCCCAGGGTCACAAACCCCAGGAGGAAACTCCCAGGGGTTGTCCCTGGCCTCCTGTCCCAAGAAGGGAGACCACAGTGGGGAAATCACACCTTAGGGAGGTGGCATAAGAAGAGATCCCAGTTTGCAGAGGGTCCCTCTGCTTTGCCTCACTGTCCATGGGGAGAGAGTGAAAATTTTGATTTTTGGGAAGTGCTTGTCCAGACATGTGCAGGCCCCTTCTGCATCATTCAGAGCCAGGGGTTGCTTAGGGACAGACCTCATTCCACTGAATCCCACCCCATTCCTGGTGACAATGGGGACCCTCTATCTCCCTGACTCTTGGCATCACTTCCTTCCAGCGCGAGAACTTGCTGAAGGGCCAGAAGGAGGAGGAAGAACGTCTCCTCCAAGCCATCCCTCTCTTCTGCTTCCCCGACGGCAACAACTGGGTGCCTATCGCTGAGTTCACCAGGTACCTGCCCCATTGCAGGGTCTGGGCTGAGGCCCCCACCCCTGTTGAACTCCTGAGGGCTGGAAGGACCAGCCCAGCCCAGCCTAGTCCATCCCAGCTCATCCCAGCCCCACATGTTTTCTCTTCTTGCAGTGAAACCTTTTCTTTTGTCCTGACAAACGTGGATGGCAGCAGGAAGATTGGCTACTGCAGGAGGCTGCTGGTGAGCTCTCCCCACCCCACACCTATCAGGGGTGTCACCCCCTCCCCATGGTGGGACACGTCACCTCCTGCCATGCCCAGAGTTCAGCTCTTGGGGACGTGCCTCAGAAAGCCACTGAGCCATTTGGCCTTGACCAAAATGATGACAAGCAGCAAGAGGGTACCCAAAGCGGGTTTTTAAAGCTCTCTGCTGAGGCATCACTCAGATGTTGGATGAAGGAAACAATGAGTGTTCACAAAGTGTGGGGATGTGGCACGTGGGGACATGATTTAGGGGTGAATGTGTGTTGCTGGGCTGACTTTTGGACTTGGAGATCTTGCAAGGCTTTTCCAGACTTAACGGTTTTGTGATTCTCCACTGGCTTCCACAGCTTCCCTGGCTCCTTTCCCTTGTCTGCAGTGTCAGGATGGCTGCAGATCTCACTTAGGATCAGGATGGATGCAGCCATCCAAGTGCCATGGAGCTGGGAGCCCTCAGCCTCATCCCCAAAAACTTCATCTGAGCAGTGGCTGTTTCTCAGCTCACTTATTTGACCAGCTCAGGGGCTCTGAGATGCAACAGTCTTCCCTGGCTGCTGCTTTTGACAAGGACATAAATCCAGGAGGACATCCCTGTGTGACAGCCTGGGGAATTGCTGGATCCACCACACCTTCATCCTGGTGAACCCATTTCGGCATCCAGGGCTGAGCTCAGGCTGTTGGAACTGAATGTCTGAAGGGCTGAAAGTGCAGAAAGGAAAACAGACCCAGCATAGTCCAGTTGGAAAGAGAAAAAAAAGCCAGAGAACTCATCCTGATGGCCCCTGTTGTAGCAGGAGGCAGGATTAACCCCAAGAATGGTGGGGCAGGATATCTTGGAGAATGTGTGTCTGGGTGGGAGGAGAGTTTGGAAATATGCCGAAGGACTTTGCACCAAAATAATTAACAGCTTAGGCACCCAAATCACCTTCTCTGGGCACCCTCTGCTTTTCCAACATCTGCTTGGCCTTGGCCCTAGCTTTGAAAATCCCCCAGTGAGTGACTGGGAGTTTGAGGGGAGCAAGTGGGGATCCCGTTGGAGAGCATGGAGCTGCTGCGGGAGGCTGGGAGATGCTAAAATCCTTTTCCCACACTCTTCCAGCCATCCGGGCGTGGTGTCCGGCTCCCTGAGGTTTTCTGCATCATCAGCTGCCTGGGCTGCTTTGGGCTCTTCTCCAAGGTAGGGACGTGGTGGCTCTGGCCCAGTAGTGGTCCTGGCAACCGCTCCTTTTTCTGCTGCAGATTCCTGGCTCACATCTTTCTCACCCAGATCCTGGACGAGGTGGAGAAGAGGCGCCAGATCTCCATGGCAGTGATCTACCCCTTCATGCAGGGCCTTCGGGAATCACCCTTCCCAGCTCCAGGGAAAACTGTCACCATCAAAAGTTTTATCCCCGAGTCAGGCACAGAGGTTGGTGCGGGGCTTGGGGGCACCTCCTGGACTGCTGCAACATGAGGAGCCTGGGCTATGTCTGGGAGCATCCTCCACACCTGCAGCACCCAGGGGTGCTCACCATAGCAGGGCAGGGTGGGTCAGGCTGCCAAGGGCCTCATCCCTTGGGAATATGGGTGTTATCTCTCTCCTGATCCAGGAGGAGAGCAGTGAGGATGAGCATGGAGCCCATCCTCAGGGGATGCTGCTCCATCTTTGCATCCTCTGCAGCTCCCCCCAGTCTGGAGCTGAAAGTGCCACACAAAAGCCTCTCCCCACACCATGTCAGGACTTGCCTGACCCTCATGCCAGAGCAGGATGTTGTGCCAGGGGCTGGGAGTAGGGTGTCGTGCCAGGGCCCGGAAGGGGCATGTTATGCCAGGGGCTGGGAGCTGCTCCTGCTCCTGAGCCAGCATCAGCTCCTCTGGCAGGTTGGGGAGCACAGTGGTGCCAAGGCTGTCGTGGGCTGCAAATTTCTTCCCAAAAGAGGTGGTCAGGCACTGGCACAGCCTGTCCAGCGCAGTGGTGGAATCACCATCCCTAGAAGTGTTCAAAAAACACGTGAATGTGGCAATTGGGGATGGGGGTTAGTGGTGAACATGGAGTTGATGATCTTAGAAGGTTTTTCCAACTCTGATCATTCCATGATTCCATGATTATACTCTTCTCCATACCACTCTACTCAGCTCTCAGTCTTGATTTCTGCCTGGTTTAGCCCCCTAGGTGGGTGCAGGTGTGTGATAAGCCCAGTCTTTTCCTGTGGAGAAAAGATCTGATCCAGGCATGGATGAGAAGATCCCATTCTGCCCACACACAGCCCAGACTCGCACAGGCACAGCCTTTTAATTTGCTTGTTCTTTCTCTTGTGGCAAAGCCAAGCTGGAAAAATGGGGAAAATCCACTCTGGCACTGGGCAAAATATCCTCAATGTTGAGCATCCCATGGATGTGCTCTGCCAGGGAGGGCCTGAGAGCAGGATCCCTCCTCTCTAGAGCAATTTAGCAGCTGGTGATCTAAGTGATTTCTTCATCCAGGGAGCTTGTGCAAGACTTTGCAGGTTGGTCAATGCTCTGTCCCAGGGTCATGGTTGGAAGCACGGCCTGGGCTGCCAGAGGGAGGAGGAATGAGGATGTTCTTCGAAAGAGCTGCACTCTGGGGCTCTGGGCAGGGGCTGGAGCAAGGCAAGGAGATCACTGAGACAAGAAAAGGAGGAGAAATAAATCCTGGGTACTGCATGGGCTGAGAGCTGGGGATGGGGTAGGATTTGTGCTGGAAAGGGACTCTGGAGCCCAGCCAAGGCTGATACTGCTGGCTGAGAAGATGCTGCTTTAGTGGAAAGGCATATGGAGAAGGGGATTTTCCTCTTGAAGGATGGGGAGAGGGGCCAGGACTGTGTCATGAGCTACACAGTCCTGTTAACCCTTTAGTACTTACCATGTCCGGCTGCCATGGGAATTGATGGGATTGGGAGACTTGTAGGCAAAGGCAGTTGAGTAGCCAGCCCGCCTGCAAATATCTATTAAATCCCTCACTTTTGCGACATCTTAGCCAGGAATTGCCAGGATGACCCTGCTGGAGAGGCTTTAGAGGAAGGTTTTGTGGCATTTGTAGAAGTCATGCCCTCCCCAGTGCTCCCTTTCCTGGCAGCTCACAGATGACCTGTCAGACACTGAGATGGGACATGTCCCTGGCACCCCCTTCCAGATACTTGGAAGCACTGGAGAAAAGAGGTATTTGGGTTAAATTTCAGTGCTCAAATAAAGAGCCTCACAGTGCACATCACTGATGGCTTCCCTGAGCTCTCAGTGCTCCATAGGCTGAATCTCCTGGCAGGATGAAATGGGGTTTGTCCCTTGCACATTTGCAGATGCTGCAAACTCTGGGTCATTAATTGCTTCCAAATCACCTTCTCAGGGAACCAGGGCAGGATGGGGGGAGTGTTGCCCCTCCTAAGCTGGGGTTCCATGGCTCTTCCTTGGCAGCTCATCGAGCTCACACGGCCTGTGGATGCGCACCTGGAGCATGTGGAGTTCCAGGCTCTGCTCCAGCGACTCAGCCCTCACCTCATCCTGCACATCTTCGCTTCCGCCATGTTGGAGCGACGGCTCATTTTCCTGGCTGAGGAGCTGAGGTGAGTCCTGATCTCTTTATTATAAAAATGCCCTTGAAGTGGCACAGGACACAGCAGAGGTGGAATGTTCCCTCCTCCCTGCCGTGATAGCACCACTAACTGCCTGCTCTACAGTGTCCTGTCTCAGTGTATCCATGCTGTGGCTGCTCTCCTGTACCCCTTCACCTGGGCTCACACCTACATCCCCGTGGTCCCCGAGTGCCTGCTGGACACAGTGTGCTGCCCCACACCCTTCATGGTTGGCATCCAGATGCGGCACCTGGAGCGGGTCCTGGAGCAGCCAATGGAGGAGGTATTTCATCCAGAGGGGAGGGCAGCTGCATGGAGCCATTGGTTAATCCGTGTCCCCAGGTTTGCCTTGGCCCTGGGGCTGGAGGCTCTGATTATGCCCTTTTCCCATCCAGGGAGCCTGGAAGTTAGGGTGTCCTCTGTGTCCCCTCCTGTTGGCACCTGGAGCAATACATCCACAATCCCCTGGGAGCTAGCCTGCCCCCTATGGCTCCAGGAGCTGCTTTTGGGGTCATCCCAGTCTTGAAGCAGAGTAAAGCTGTGTGGGGACAAGCCACCAAATCTGCAGCAAAAATTGTCCTTGTGGGGAATGCCCTGGTCCCCCTGCCCAGGTCCCTCCTGCAGAGAGGGGCTGATCCCTCTTCTGCCACCCTCACAGGCTGGTGACACACCAGTCCCAAATAGGTGGGAAGAAGCCCAGATGCCTTTGCAGGGCTAAACCTGGTCACTCCCTGCTCTCTTTCAGGCTCTGATAGTTGATCTCTGTGAAGGGAAGATCATCCGGGCGGTAGGTCCTCCCTGTGTGGATGTGGGGCTGGGGATGGCCTGGATAACCCCAGGAAGGGCCTTTTCTCCTTGGGTGTCAGCTACCTGGCAGCTTCCACATTTTTAAAGGGCTTCAAACTGCCAGAGAGCAGGGTTAGATGGGATTTTGGGAAGGAATTCTTCCCTGTGAGGGTGGTGAAGCCCTGGTACAGGTTGCCACAGAAGCTGTGGCTGCCCGTAGATCCCTGGAAGTGTCCAAGGCCAGAGCTTGGAGCAATGTGGTCCAGTGGAAGGTGTCTCTGCACATGGCAGGGGGTGGAATGAGAAGAGCTTTAAGATCCCTTCTAACCCAAACCCATTTGGGATTTTGTGTTCTATGATTCTGGGGGCAGAACCATCTCAGTGGCACCCTCCCAGGAGGAACATCCCATGTGGGGATGTCTACAGCCACTGCACCTGGCTTTTGAGCCAGAACAGCAAGGTCCATGCACTGGATATCCCACACCCACATCTCTGCAGGACATTGTCATGATAAATTAATGAACTTTGAAAGCCCACTGATGGGCTACACCAATGACCCCCTGAGCCAGATTCCCTCTGGTGCTTCCCATTGCTTTCCAGGTGGGTGATGAGGAGGAGATCCTGCCCAGAAAGCTGCAGAACGAGATGCTGATAGCTCTGAACAGGCACAACAACAACAACAACATGCATAGTAAGGATATCTGTCATGGTAAAACAGCCCTGATCTGCCCTCTCCATGGTTAGAGACTTCAACCAAGGGATTTTCCTAAAGTCACCTGGTCTGGGAGGTTTCTCCCCCTGTTTGCAGGGGTAATCCCTTGGCTTTTCCTCTGTCCTTTGAAACACCAGAGCAGGAACAGATAATTCTGCTGGAAAAAATGGATTTTTTGCTAATATTTAGAACGTTAAGATGCTGTCACCCTGGAAAGCAACACCTCAGAAAGCCAGGGATCCCTCAGCAAAATTAGTCTGATCTTTGATTAGTGGCAGAGGAAGGCTCTAAGCAAGTAATTCACTGGGATGCAAACACAGACCAGGTTAAAATTAGCCATCAGTTCAGAGGTCCCATCCCTACCTCTTGTGTTCCGTGTCTCCTTCTAGCCTTGGAGCAGGTGAACACCCTGGTGTCAGAAGCCTTTGTGCACTTCTTTGTGCGGCTGGTCGGGCACTATGCCTCACACATCAAGTGGGGCAGGAGCGGCTCTGGCAGCTTCCAGGAACGAGCCTTCTGCAAGGCCATCGCCTCCAAGAGCTGCCGCAGATTCGTGAAAAAGTTTGTGAAGACAAACATGTTTTCCCTATTTATTGAGGAAGCAGAGAAGAGCAGGATCCCACAGGAAGGTAATGGTCCCATTTCTTGTCTCCTCCCTGTCAGGTGAGCTCTGTGGAACCCTGGCCTGGTTGGTTTAGGGGCAGAGACACCTTGTGCCTGGTGAGGAATGGGATGCAGCCCAAGCTGAGGGTGCTCAGGGCACTGAGCAGATCCTGTTTGCTCTCAATGGCCTCATTTCTCCATCCCTGTCAAGCAAAAAAAAAAAAAAAATCCTCTTTTGTGACTCCCCATCCCTGGAAGTGTCCAAGGCCAGGTTGGATGGGGCTTGGAGCAAACTGGTCTAGTGGAAAGTGTCCCTCCCCAGGGCAGATGGATGAGCTTTAAGATCCCTTCCAACCCAAGCAGTGTGAGATTCTGGATTCTATGATTCATTTTAGATCTTGTCACTTGCCTAGAGCTGGGGCTGGCTCACTGGGAGCTCCGTGTTGAGGCAAACAAATGGCAGCAGCACAAACATTTGGCTTGGGCACAGCAGCAGCTGCCAGGAGCCTGACTCAGCTCAGCCCCAGCTCTGCGGCAGCAGGAATGATCCTTCCCCCTTCCTGGGGATTTACAGAGCACAGGGCAGAGCTGAGCTTCCTCCCAGCCTGGGACAAGGGCAAATGGGCAGTGGAGGTGGAGGAAACCATCCAAAAACTGTATTGCTGGATGGAGACATCCTGGGCTGGGATCTGCCACCCTGGGGACTCCTGCTGGCACTGCCTCAGGTGCTGTTTCTCTGCCCTTTTATGTGAGACCTTATAAGACAGACCTGGGGAGGAAGAGAGGAATGGCACAATCCCTGTCTTTCTCATTGTATTCCCAGTCTGCATCACTATTCTGGCTTTTTGCTGGGTCTGCTGCTTTCTCCCTTCCTTGCTAGTGGGAAACACAAAACTGAACAGGAGTGAACACATGGGTTAAAACCTCTGGCTAACCCAGCATAATAAAGCCTATTTTGAGTGAGAGGGATGGGTGGCACTGCAACCACTCCCATTTCATAGACTTATATAATCCCAGAATTCCAAAAAATTAGGTTGGAGGAACCTTTAAAGGGAATCTTGTTCCATGCCCTGCCATAGGTAGGGACACCTTCCACGATCCCACGTTGCTCCAAGCCCCATCCAACCTGCCTTGGACACTTCATTTCCACATTTCCACCGGGTCCTCTCGGGATGCAGATGTCCATAACCCAGGATGGCCTGGGACAAAAACACTTCCCAGGATTCGGGCTGTGCAGCCCTGTATCTCCCATTCCAAACACCAGCACCTTGCCCATGACCTTTTCTCCTCCACAGCATATTTCCAGCAGAAAATAACAGAGTACCATGAACAGAAGAAGCACCAAAGGGACTCCTGAAGTCCAGCCTGGGAGCAGAGGAGCAGGACTAGGATTGACACAACCCTGCCAGCAGCACCACACTGGACTCTGTTCCTGCCCACCTGGAACTCCTGAGCTGCCTCAGCAGCACTGAGCACCAGTCCTACCCTTTCTTCCTCAGGGCATCATGACACTGGAAAATTCTTTGCACAGAACTAGCACCAGGCTGGGATTTCTTTCCCGATCGTGGTTCCTCCAGGGACAAACTGTGACTCCCAGTGCTTGGCCCTGCACAGACCTTGTCCCCCCAGCACCTCACACAGAGGAAGGGCAGCCAGGGCTGGCTGCAACACAACAGGGGTTTAAAGTAATTATTAGAAGGGGGGAAAAACAAAGGATGAGTAGGAAATAGTGTTACTTCTGATTAAAACAAACCAGGGGTTTGCAAATAAGGAACATCCCATTGCACAGTTGCTGAGGTTTTGTTATTAACAACTGTTTTATATTGTTTTATTGTGCCATTGTTGAACACCAGCAGGAGCAGGTGGGGCGGGGTTAGTGGTTTCCTCTCTCGCAGCTGCCGCATCACTGGTGCCACATAGAGTCAAGTTTGTCTTTTTAAGGAAACAAAAATACTCATTTCCAGCAGGTTATTTGTGCTGGAGCAAACTGTGAGGGCCACACGGCTGTGGGGTGTCAAGGGGGAAACAGCTGATCAACAGCTTTGGGGAGGGAGGAAGGATTTGTTCCATCCCAGAGTAAAACATGTCACCATCCTCCTTGGGTCTGGTCTTGGTGCCAACTTCCCTTAAAACCTCGCAATTCCTCTCTGAAATGTGATGCCAGCAGCAGATTAAAGCTAAATGATGGTTCTCCTCCTTTCTGAATACACTCAGACAGGAAATAAATATTGCAGCAGGGAAGCTGGGTTGAGTCTGCAGATCTGACTGGTCCCACCCACAGAAACCCAAGCCAGGTACTTCTGTTAGAGCCACAAAAGGCTCTAACAAAAGCAGAGCTTCATTCTCCTCTCTGGGATGTTATAGCCAGGCTGTCGCATTGCTTGGTACCAACCAGGCATCAAAAATATCAAAAATATCCTGTAATCAAGGAATCTCAGACTGGTTTGGGATGGAAGGGATGTTCATGATTACCCAATTCAACCCCCTGCCATGGGCAAGGACACTTTCCACTAATCCAGGTTGCTCCAAGCCCTGCCAGCCTGGCCTTGGACACTTTCAGGGATCCAGGGGCAACCACAGCTTCTCTGGTTTGCCAGAGAAGGGAACACAGGGGAACAACCTCTCCGCAGTATCTCATCTAACCCTGCCCTATGGCAGTGGGAAGCCATTCCCCCTTGTCCTGTCACTCCACGCCCTTGTCCACAGTCTCTCCATCCTTCTTGTGGTTCCTTCAGCTACTGAAAGCACACAATTACGTCACCCCAAAGCTTCTCTTCTCCAGACTGAACAACACCAATTCTCAGCCTTTCCTCACAGCAGAGCTGCTCCATCCCTCTGACCACCTTGATGCCTCTTCCTGTGGCTCCAAATCCAGTTTAACACAACTTTTGCAGTGTACTGGAAGCCCCAGCGAGGGATTTTGTGCAAGCACTGAAATCCACNCACCATCTCATTGAGAAACTGGGAAGTGGTTGTCATTTTGGGAGTAGGTCTTTTGGAAACAATTACAAATCCTCCCAGAGAAAAAAATTCTTCCTGGAGAAAAAACTGACAGAAAGTTATTCCTCAACTGCTGAAAACCAGTACACAAAAATGCATCCTTAAATGAAAAAAATATATAAATATATAAAATATATATAAATTTTATATAAATATATAAAAATATAAAATATATAAATTTTCAAATGCAATCAGTGTAGCTGCCCAGCTAGGATGACCTTCAGCTTCAAAAGGGCTGGAGCTGCCATAGAATCATAAAATCCCAGAATGCTTTGAGTTGGAAGGGATGTTACTGATCACNTGCTCCATCCCTCTGACCACCTTGATGCCTCTTCCTGTGGCTCCAAATCCAGTTTAACACAACTTTTGCAGTGTACTGGAAGCCCCAGCGAGGGATTTTGTGCAAGCACTGAAATCCACCAGGCTGCCAGTTGGCTTTTACTCTCAGAGCTGGGCAACATCCACCCAAACAAGAGAGATAAAGGACATTTATTTTTGAACCCTTCATCCAGTCAGGCACAAATGTGACTGAAACATGGCTGGACATAGGACATAAAGGGCAGTAAAACTCTCCAGCCCTGCTGAAAAAAAATAGTTGATTTGTTGTTCAGCCCTCACATGTGTTTGGAGGGGGAACAGGAATTATTTGTTAAGAAAAAAGGGGATTTTTGGCACTGGGGTGTCTTCTCTCACTCCACAAGTTCCCCCTCATGGGTAGAGAGAGTACAGGGTTAACTACAGGAAATTAAAGGTCAATAGTATTTTTCTTAGTTTCCTTTTTTAATATTTATTTTTCAAAGTTCAACTGACAGCAGAAAATGGTGTGGAAAATCAAGGGCACCTATCAGATGCCAAACCTTTTGGCTGTGAAGTCGAACACCATCTCATTGAGAAACTGGGAAGTGGTTGTCATTTTGGGAGTAGGTCTTTTGGAAACAATTACAAATCCTCCCAGAGAAAAAAATTCTTCCTGGAGAAAAAACTGACAGAAAGTTATTCCTCAACTGCTGAAAACCAGTACACAAAAATGCATCCTTAAATGAAAAAAATATATAAATATATAAAATATATATAAATTTTATATAAATATATAAAAATATAAAATATATAAATTTTCAAATGCAATCAGTGTAGCTGCCCAGCTAGGATGACCTTCAGCTTCAAAAGGGCTGGAGCTGCCATAGAATCATAAAATCCCAGAATGCTTTGAGTTGGAAGGGATGTTACTGATCACCCAGTCCCACCCTCTGCCATGGCAGGGACACCTTCCACTATCCCAGGTCGCTCCAAGCCCCCTCTAACCTGGCCTCAGACACTTCTAGGGATGGGGCAGCCACAGCTTCTCTGGCCACCCTGTGCCAGGGCCTCACCACTCTCACAGGGAAGAGTTTGTTCCTAACATCCCATCTAAAATTCCCCTATTTTAATTTAAATCCATTCCTCCTTGTCCTATCACTGTTTCCTCTCAAAAAAGTCACTCTCTTTTTTATAGGTATTTGTTAAGTTCTGGCTTTAATATCCTCCCTTTAATGCCAAAAGGTGGACAGACTCTTTGCTGGGGACACACTGGGAAGGCTCAGCTGGGCCTGCTAGGAGCAGGGACACCGAAGCTGGGTCACATTGCAGCACATCAGCATAACCCACAGCATATTTTTAAATCCTTCTTCCTGGTCGAGATTTGCCCAACACTTGATCCAAGCCTACAACAGTAAATAAAACAGTGCCAAGATGTATTTCCCCAAATTGGAAAGAGCTCATTTATTCTGCTAAATTGTTAACATAGCTCCCACCAAAGCACTGGCCAACTCACACCATCCAAAAAACTTGGGGCTCAGCCAACAGGCAGCTCAGCCCCCCGCTGCTGATTTGGGCCTCAATCCCTGCTATGCAGCTGCTCTGGGGAAGATAATTTCATGCTCTGGCATGTGTCACCCTCTACCAGCGGCCTCAGTGCCAGCAAACAGTCCTGGGAGGGCTCACCCTGCCAGAGCCACTACAGTGCTTCCAACTGCTCCAGGGCAGGAACAGCCCCTGCTCCCACCCCACTCCCAGCCCACCTGGCCATAACCTCTGAACTGCTGTAGTCCTCACCGTCTGGAAATGATTAAACTCCTCTGCAGCTCCATTCCACGCTCACAGCTAGGTCACAGCAGCACTGGAGGTACCTGGGGCAAGATGGGTAGGATGGGAAAAGGAGGAAAATAATGCTTTGAAACAAAGCTGATGCTTTGATGACACAGAAAGAGGCCCTGAGGTGTCCTGACCTGCCCCTTTCCTGTGTTAAACCCCTTATCAGGGCAAGGGAACTCCTTCAGCAGTTCTTAAAGAGCCAACACAACACCCAGTGGAAATTTCCAGCTTCTCTTTACAAACTGAGAGGAAAACCTGCAGAGCAGAACTGTATTTTTTTAGCAGGGCGTGTTCTCAGTCCCAGGTGCTGGTGCTGCAGAAGTTCTTTCTCCTGAGTGTCTTCTCAACACAACAGAAAGTGAAAGGGCCCATCATGAGATCAGGCTGAGCCCACAAATCCCCTGTCCCCCTTCCCAGCCCCACAAGCACATCTGACGTGACCCATGGCCACAAACAAGGCAGTTGGAAAGGTCGTTTATTCCATTATCTGTCACCATACCCAGAGCCATAGCAGCACTTTAGAGGGCTTGGATTGCCAGCAGTGACTGTTCCCTGATAACACTGAAACTACATCAGCAGAGAAATGGATTTTTTTCTTGGCTGGGGGCATCCAAGGTCCCAGCCAACTTCCAGGCAGTGAAAAGCTGAGAAAAAGGTGTCCTATTGCATTTCCTGAACAGCAACAGGCTTTAGTTTGGCACACGGAAGTCTGGTCCTGCACAGCATTTTAATGGCTTTGGTTCTTCTCCAGTCTCAAGTATTAGTAACAAACTGTTTGGAGCGGCCTAATCTTAAACCCCTGAGGACTGAGAGCAGGAATCTCCTTGTTTACATGGGTAAGTGGGCATGGAGGTGTTTGGTCAAAGGTTGGACTTGATGAACCACCAGACTGATTCTGATTCGAGGAAACCACTCACACTCCAGGGAGGGACTTTCCATGCAACAGTTCTGCACCCACTTCATGCTGATGAAAGGAAACACGTGGTTTGAAAAGGGCACATTCAAACCCTTCCAGGCTCTTCCCTTGCAGACTTTTACCTGCTCCCCTTGAAAGACAGTAGCAGAGACTACATTGTCCAGATCAACCCTTTCCCCAGCTTATTGCAATTAAAACTCAATTAATGAGTATTCTGAATTCCATTTGTATCTAAAAATGTCATTCTAGAGCTGTCACCTCATACATGGAGATGCTCCTGGCACCAAGGCACTTGGAGCAGAGCTCCAGGACACTTGGGAGCTGCCTCAGGTGTATCAGGGTGCAGGAATCAAACCCCCTAACTCTGGCTCCAGCCTGGCAGGGACCCTGAGGGGACCCCCGACACAGTGCCAGGGTCCCAAAAGAACCCTCAGCTGCGTTTGCCATAAAACTGCTGCTCACAAGATTCAAAGTGGGAGCACAAGGATGGAGTGGGGAAGCCTTACAGGAGTCTCCTCCTCATCCCGAGTATGTTCCTGATTCCCCCAGTGCCCACAGGCTGACATATGACCTCTGGCTCACTTGCTGACACGGTGCCACTGCAGAGGAAGGAACCAAGACTCTTCTGAGCACAGCAGGCACAAGACTGAGCATTTCCCTGTGCCAAGGCTGAACCAAAGGACTTGGCACCTCTGCTCCACTTTCCAGCAGGGCCATGCTGGTCTCTCCACCCAAAAACACTGCAACCATTAAACCAGAGCCACGTTCCTCCATGTCCCCTCCAGTCCTGTCCCTGCCAGGACACAAGCAAGCCCAATCTCTCAGTCCACGACAGCTGGACACTGAGCACTGCCCAGGGAGAGAGAACAAGGGTTTCAAACCTCTCCAGACACTGCAGAGACTGAGTTTTCTCTCCACTTCCTGAGCACATTTTCTAATCACTGAGGTTTCACAGTGCATCAGCGCTTCCAGGAGCTGAGGGAGGTTTTGATTTATTGTTACTGAGGTATGAAGTTTGTTGGTTCATTTTTTTTCTGACCATGAGCTGTGTTTAATTCCTTCAGAGCCATGTTATTGTGCATAGGCATTGCTTTGGCCTGGACTCCCAGCACAGAGAATTTCCTTCCCACCTTCAGAGAATGCTCCATGGTTAGAGGGCTGGAATTTCAGACGTGGGATCCCAGCATTCCAGCTCTGTCCCCAGCAGCTTCCCCACAGCCAAGGCAGATCCTGCTCGGAGACCCTCCCTGCTCAGTACTTCAGCCCCTTTGCTCAGGGGCTGAGGCTCCCCTCAGTGCCAGGGTCTGTTCACCAGATGAACTTCATTAACACTGAATGTTAATTTAATTAATGTTAATCTTAAACTTTCCAATAATCTTAGTGTCCCTCATGTTCACCACAGTTAAAATGGTATTAAAACAACAACAGAAAAAAGAACCTCAAACTTACTGCACTATATAGCAGGCAAAGCTCTCAGAGATCCTGGAATGACAACATGATGCACACAAAAGCACTGGAAAACTACTCTCTAAACCACAGGCAGGTTTGTCATTCACAAATCTAAGCAGGACAGAGCAACACATACATCTCAAGACAACTGTTGCTCTCAGAATTCTTATTTATTAAGAGCAGAAAGGAAATTTTGTTTAAGTTTTATACATAAAAAAGTAAACAATAAAATTTTTTTCTTATCGTCTTTTCCACTGAAGAAAATTGAGAAATAAGTTGTCTTTTTAGATAATGTTTATTTAAAAAAATAAAATTAATTGACAAAGATACCACACTATTTTGCATGCTGGGCACCCCTTGGCTCACAGGACCCTGTTCAGCATGAAACCGCTTTGTCAGCAATGCATGAGCAAAAACCACCCCAGCCTGGCTCCCACCTGGCAGCTGCTGCAGCCACACAACTTAGTGAGATATCTCTGGGTTTTTACCAGCTCAGGTCTTTAGTAAATAAATTCCAAGTGGACACTAAACAAGTATTTCACTAAGAGATGATGAAATATTAAAATTAAAAGCAAGTCAGATTGCAGCTGTAATTATACTACATTAGAAACTCCAGTTGGTGAGGATCCATTCACCATATAGAGATTAATTTGTAATCAAGGTAATTACAAAGACAGAGCATTTACTTCCTGCATGCTTTCCCAGGCTTGGAACCAACAGAGTTGACTACATGGAGAATTGACTAGCGTGTACTTGGAATTCACTCTCTCAGGCAGGAGACTAGTTAAGGAGTGTTACTCATAACAAAGAAGAAAAGTTATACAACATTGATTATTATAAATTACTTTGTTCTTATCTGCTTTTAGCCTTAGTCTCCTACAAGTCTTCATCCACTCCTGTAGAAACCCAACTCCTTCTCCATTCCCATGGCAGCTCCCATCCTTAGTGGTGGTTCGAGTGCATGGGGCAGCCCTTGATACGGAACACGTGGATGTGGAGGTGGGCAGCAATCTGGTTGCACACACTGACACAGTATCGAAGCAGGTCAAACAGGGACAGGATCTGCACAGGGAAAAATCATCCAGTTACACTCACATGTTCCTTGTGTGCCACACAGGGTGTAACAGCCCATGCTCCACAACCACAGCACTGTGCTCCATTGAACTGGATCTCCAGCTCCAGAAATAACTGTGGAATCACAGACTGGCTTGGGATGGAAGAGACCTTAGAGCCCATCCAGCTCCACCCCTGCCATGGGCAGAGACACCTTCCACTATTCCAGGATGCTCCAAGCCCCATCCAACCTGGCCTTGGACACTTCCAGGGATGGGGAGTCATTCCCTAAATAGTTTCTGGGAATGCTGGGCTTTCTTCCAGCCTAAGAAAAGATATACTCTTAATTCTAGAATCAGAAAGCAGAGAAGAGTTACAGAAGCTACAGAGATAGTGTGAAATGCCCCATCAACACTGAATAGTAATAACCACACACACAACATCTTTTTACATCACATCAACACAATTTTACTGAAAGGTTAACCCTGTTTTTATACGTTAAACTTGAGCATTTGATAAGCTCAGTTAAGATGTTTTTCCTGATGGGTGCTGGAGTCATGACAGACATTCCAGAGCTAAGGCACAGCCAGAGCATCCCTGCGTTGCCCATCACAGAGCCCCTGCTGACAAGGCAGCAATACTCATCTGTTCATAATATTCTAATCTAAGGTTTGAATATTTGCTACAGTGCTTTGAAATTTTAAACTGTCACAGTCAGCAAGGCTGGAAGTGACCTTCAAGATCACCAAGTCCCAGCATCACTCCAGAGCCACCATAATCACTCTTAACCCACGTCCCCAGGTAGCACATCCAGACACTTCTTGAACATTTCCAGGTATGGTGACTCCATCACTGCCCTGGGCAATTTATTCCGATGCCTGATTAACTCTTTCAGCTTTCTTTTTTTCAAATATCCAACCTAAACCTCCCCTGGCACAGTTTGATGCCATTTCTTCTTGTCCTGGCCCTTGTTCCCTGGCAGCAGAGCCTGACCCACCCTCGGCTGCCCCCTCCTGTCAGGGAGTTGTGCAGAGCCAGAAGGTCTCCCCCGAGCCTCCTTTTCTCCAGGCTGAACCGCCAGCTGCTCCCTCAGCTGCTCCTGGTGCTCCAGACCCTTCCCCAGCTCTGTTCCCTTCTCTAGACATGCTCCAGCCCCTCAGTGTCTCTCTCGTTAGGAGGGGCCCAGAGCTGTCCCCAGGACTGGAGGTGCCCCAGCAGCGCCAGCATAGGGCACCACACTGGGCCTTCTGGACACACCATGGCTGCAACAGCCCAGGTGCCATTGGCCTACTTACTCCCCTGGGCTCATGTCCAGCCACTGTTACCAGCACTCCCAGATCTTTTCCCAACTTTCCAGCCACTCTTCTCCCAGCCCAGAGCATTTCACGGGGCTCTTGTGACCCGAGGACAGGACCTGGCACTTGGCCTGGTTGACCCTCCCACCTCAGCCATAGATGTAGCCTGTCCAGACCCCTCCAGGAGATCCACATCCCACCAAACTGGTGTCCTCTGCAAGCTGACTAGGAGCGCCTTGATCCCCCTCACCTAGACCATCCCTAAAGACAGTGCCCAGGACTGTCCCAAAACTAAAGCAGGGACACTGTGACAGTTCTGCACCAGCTTCAAATCTACCCCACTCCAGGAGATTCATCTGGGCACACCCAACACAATGAATTAGTGGCAGAGCTAATTAATAAAATGAGCTTGGACTCACCAGGGCAATCCAGAGGACAATATACTCATCAATAAAGCTGTTAAAATACTGGTCAAGGAACAGCAATGCTGGGCCTATGAATGCTGTGTCATACAGATACATCTCACTCTTGGTCATGTGGGCAACCTGCAGTAAAAAAAAAAGAAGCTTAAGAAATGAACATGTGCTAGCCAAGGTAGAGTGATTTCAGAATACACAAAGCCAAAACCACACAGTTCAAGCCACATTACTGCAAAATATCAAATACTCAAGGTACAGTAACAATACTGTTTGAACCATGGTGCTCCACAGCTAGAGAGATGCAAGGTTTGCAGAGAGGCATCTTTTATTAGAGCAGAGAATGTATCACAGGAAAAAAAACTAACCAGTTTTCCAGCTCACCTCTTCCTCCTGCCAGAAACCAAACAGTGAAATGGAAGCAGACTGGTAAATTTTAAAGTTGAGCCTGGAAACAAAAACTCACAGCTGCTGGAGCTTCAAAAGTCAAGGACACTTGGTGTTCTGCTCTCTCCACCTCTTTTTCTCCCATTCCATAAGGATCACCACCTCTCTCTGGTTACAATTTGATGAACATTTATGGTGTTCAAGTGTGCCCTTCTCACCTCCCTATGTGCACAGAACCCATCCCACACTTGATCCTCACTGCGCAGCATGGCTGTGATGGGACTGAGCACCAAAGAGGGCCTGGTAAGAAAGAAACTCTTCTTCCATTGTGAGCTTAAACTCTTCCTCCACTATGAATTTAAACTACTCCACTGTGAGTTAAGTCCAGCACTGACCCAGCTCACAATAGCCCAACAGAGGCCTGCAGAACTGGGATGGCGTTTGAGGCAGGAGCTGTTTAACCCTCATTCATTGACACCTCTGCCCCTGTACAAACCTGTTGATGATTTTGACCCCTATTTTCCTCCAATTCTTCAAGTTAAACTCTCAGCAAGTGTTCCAAACCTCAGCAGCTCCATCAGCTCCTCTCCTTCTGCCAAACCTTCCTTCCCCTTGCGTCTGAGGGGGATTCCAGCGACCTCTGTTCCAGCCCAACTCTTCACATATGTGCACAAATACATTGCAAAAGCATGGATTAACAGCTAGGGAAGCGGGAGAAACAGCTCTGAGCTGTCCTGGTGCTGCCTATGCAACCACAGCATCAACTCCAGGTTTCCATTGCCCTTTCCAACACAAAAAGACTCTGCTGCACCTCCAGGCTACTTAAAGCAAAGCACAAATATCTCTTCAGTGCACAAACAAGTGCAAGTTATTTAGTGGAATGCCCAGAGAGCTCCATAATCTACAAAAAGTTCTCCTGCAACAAGACTTGGGAAGGTTCTGGCGCACTCACCACCAGTTTATTTGTGATCTTGGCAGACACAAAGCCAAAAGTCAGGATGTAGAGGCAGGGGTGCCTCTCAAAGAGCTGCACAGCAGATTTCTTGTAGATCATTGCAGCCAAGGCGATCACTGAGCCAATATGGAGAAAAGGTGAGAGGACACTTGTTCCCTATGGTGAGATTGAAGCATGAGGTTAATAAAATGTGCACATTGCAAAGAAACCTCAAAGAGCCCCTCACATGGTGTGCAATGAGGGGTTAAAAGTAAAATCACATTAGAAACATCTTTTTGAATGCTGGTGGTAAAAGGAACAAAAAGTGGTAAAACTTAAACATGCAGCGGCTGAGAATGTGGTGGAAACTTTCTGGTGCTGGAAAAAAAAAAGGCAGCAAGAACACTGCAACAGGAGGTGCTTGTGAAGACACCTCCACTTGTTCTTTTACATTGGTAATATAAATAACATAGATCTTTCAGAAGGATCAAACACAGAATCTTCTTGAAAAATTTCCTTCTGAATGGATCTTTGCACAGGATTTTTCTATGAACTCTTCAGTGAGGGATGTATTTGTAAAACTTAGTTTTTGTCATTAATTCAAAAACAAATATCAAAGTACAATGAGTACTTTTAATCAAAAAAATTAAAACTTGGACTCCTAAATCTACTATTCTTACACACACAATATTAACTTGTTTTTCCCAAGCCAGCAAGGAGATGAAGGGAAAATATTTCCCATGGAGGAGGGATTATGTTAAATACAAACTGTGGCTGAAGAGTCTCCGTGCTGAGAAGGAATTGGCAGTCCAAAGTACTCACTGCTATAGTGGATCCATTTTTGCCAACTCCACCCGTGAAGATCACACCGAAGTAGTTTGTACAGGAGAATATGGTTCCCGCCACAGTACAAAGAGCTGGAAATATTTTCACCTGAATATTCAGTATTGGAATCTTAATGGAAGAGAGACAAGAAGTTAAAATATGCACAAACGCAAATTTGGGTTAATATTTCAGGTGCACTCAAACACTCCACTTTTCAATACAACATTGCTCTTCTCTCTCTGCTATACAGAGATTGACATTTCTACAGAGAAAAATGTATTTTCCAAAAATCCTTCCATGAAGCTTCCCAGAAAGCCAGACTTATGTTCAGTTACCAGAGAAGAGACACCAAAAGCAGAGAAATGGACAGAAACCAAGAACTTGCTCTAAATCGTCCCAGGGAAGAGAATCATCACCTTTCCTGAAGCAGCAGTCAAGATCAAACTGGGCAGAACAAGAGCCACTTGGGGTGGTCAGATAAATCCTTCCAGGTACTGGATCTGATCTTTTGCACAAAACAAGGCAAGCAAAGAGATCAGACAAGCCAGATCAGAGTCAGTGACCCAGGAAAGGAAGGATAAGGTTGCTAAAGAAGGGGAGAATGAGCACAGGCAGTTTCGAAAGTTTCCTTCATTTTTTAACAGCCATGTTTCAAGCACAACAGGAAAAACTAGAAATGAAGAATAGTCCAAAGTAAACCACAGGATATATAACATGGAAGCAAGTGTTTAGAGATAACTACCCCAAACTTCCCAACTGTATCTATTCAACTACTAAAAGCTCTTCATTTGGAACTGAAGTCATGGCACTTAACTGAATAAATGCTCGGCTCCCCAGTGAGTCCGGCCAGGAACAGAAGCCCAAAGGAGGTCAAGTTTCTTCTATTTTTCTTTAATTACACTCTTAGAGTAGCTTTCAGCAGGTAAATCATGGAATATTATGAATTGGAAGGAACCCATCAGGAGCATCCAATCCAATCCCTGTTCCTAAACAGACACCCCAACAATCCCACCCTGTGTCTGAGAGCATTGTCCAAATGCTCCCAGAGCCTGAAGATCGATGTTGAAGATCCTAAGTTTTCTATTCCATTCAACAATGGAATCTCTTATCTTTCCAGGGCATGATTAAGAGGCAGAGGAGCTTTAACCCTTCATGCCTTGTTCAGCCCTCTCCTAAAACCGTGCCCAATTTCATGGCATTCAAATATATTTCTCCCTTTGTAAGGCAAAAAAAGAGGCATTTCCTAGAAGATTGTAGAAAAAGAATAAAGACAAGCAAAGACAAAGTTTGAACTGCCAGACTGGAGCACTACTTGTAATCATCCATAAATGTCAGGAGGCTCAGGACTCCTCAAGCTGTTCCAAAAGCAGGTACCTGTGCTGGCCTCTGCCTTGGAACTGATACTTTGGTATTTAAAGAACAGGGTGGATGACTTTTACAAGAAAAGGAAACAGCAGTAAACTCCATTACAGGAATCAAAAGACATTAAGGTTGACATGTCCCCAAGACAAAGGGAGTTGCCTGGGAAAAACACCCCGTGAACTATCAGCTACCACCAGAACACTGGAGAAGGATGCTCAGAGAAGAAGATAACACCACACTGTTGTAACACCCATTTTGGCCTGTTTTGGATTCTTAACACCCTCCTTTTGGCCTCCACAGCAGCTGCATCAGTGCAAAACATGTCTGAAGAAAAAATTAATGAGAAAAAGTCCCACACAGAAATTTGGCAGAGGAAAACCAGGAGTGGATTAAAAAGTCAGCACCTGTTGAATTCCTCCATGTACAAAATGGGAGCAACAAAGCCAAAAGTGGGAAGCAACAAAATCAAGCAAATATCAGATTACTTTTATTTTTTCCCTCTGAGTAGAAAGAGAGATGGAAATGTTCCTACAAAGTGGCACTGCAACCCCTGAATTTTAATTCAGAGGACACTGGAAGACAGCCACAAGGCTGTCTGGTATTCTATGTATCACTGCAGTCCCTGCAATTATTCTGCCCTTCCTGGTGATTCCAGGGGCTTCATCCAAAGTCACACAGAGGCAGAACGTCCCAAAACCATGTCAGCAATGCAGGGAAGTATCACCAGTCATATCTTTTACAGGCAAATCACATTCCCTGTTAAACTCTCTGAAACTGATCAGAGACAGAAGGCTGCATTGCCTGAAGAGCTGCAGAATGCAGGTAAACCCTGGGAAAGAAGCATTCTAGGTTGAACATGGCTTGGAGCAACCTTGTCTAGTGGAAGGCATCTTTGCCCATGGCAGGGGGTGGGACTGAATGAGCTTTAACATCTATTCCAAACCAAACCATTCCATGATTCCAGATTTTTTTGGGAAGTGCCCAGGCAAGGCAATAACCAAGTGGCAGCAGGCAACGGACAGTCGGGAGCAGTTGCCAGAGTTGACATTAAAGCAAGTCTGGAATATTTTGCCAGAAAATTACTGCCAGGATTACAGAGTACATTCCATCAGTTTTGTGCAGAATGAATTGAGATTTAAAAAATAAAATTATGAGGAAACAGGCCAGAGTAGACCCCAGCTAAGGGCTCATGGAAGCAATAGGGAAGAGCATGTAAGACACCATGCCAACAGACACAGAGCCGCTTCCTCCAGGAACTTCTCCTGTCACCAATCCCACAAATACCACAGCCAGCTGGGCAACTCAGACCCTGGAGTTCTTCTCACAGGGCTGGATCCCAGCTGGAGTTTGGAGCTGTCCAGATATACTGCAGTCACATCTGCCTCAGGAACAACTTCCAGAGGGCTGAACTCCAGCTTCATATTCCCAAAGTGTTTGTGCTTTTTCATATTCCAGACCCTGTGGGAGAAAACTCTAGCAATTGCAGCACTTTTCTTGCTTCAAGCAGAAAATCAACTCCACATATACAATCTATTAAATGAGCTACCCTAAGCTTCCTTGCTTTACTCACATGTCCCAAATGATCCAAGCTGGAGCCATACTCAGCATCCCACAGGAATTACCCAGCTCCAGGAGCCTGGGGAGCAGCATTTAACAGGCTTTGAAGAGAATTTACACTGCCAGAAAGAAGGGAGCCAGGACAGGAACACACAGTTTCAAGGAATAAAGGAAAGGTAATGAAAGCAACAATTGCCAAAATCCACAACTCTGTATTTCACCTGTTCAGAGTGTTTTGCTTTTCCCATTAAAAGTGGAATGTTTGAGTACACAACCAAGTTTACTCCATATTTCCCCCAAACAGAAGCAAATAAAAACTACCAAAGCAATTTTGGTATTTGCAAAATTTGACAATTTTGCAGTCACATACAGTATTAAAGGATTAGAGACTAAATCTTGTTTTAATTACACTGGTACAGCCAGAATCCACAGTTAATTCCAGGATCTGAATTCAAAAATCTGTTTCCATTTATAAGGAAAAGTGAAACCTTCCTGCAGAAGTGAAACTGTCTCAAGATGTGCAGGAGTCCTTCTGTGACCGTGGGACAATTACAAAGGATAAAATAAGAACAGGAGCAAAATTACCAGAGATTGCCAAAAAGGTGGTCCTCCAATCACTGCCAGTAAATGCATGATTATTATGAAGATTTGTACTTCAGTCACATCAATGCTGATTAGGTATAAAAAGCCAAAAAAAAAAAAAAAAAGCAAAATTATTCAAAGCAATTTCAAGTCCGTTATTCGCAAGCTCAGTGGCGCAACTCTGTCATGCACAGTACAAAGACCTCAAAAGGCTGAGGAAAAGAGGAAAAACCTCCAAATAATTTAGAATGTAAAAATGTGTTTAGTTTTATTGTTTAAATTTAAGAGCAATGTTGTGCTATAATTTGATTTTACTTCACAGTGCAATAACAGAAATCCAGGAAACATTGGAACTCTTCACTGCCCAGTGGCAGCTGCAGAAATAAATATTCAGTTTTAACCTTGTCCACCAAAAAACCAGAATTTAGTACAGATGATAAAATCGAAAAATGTATTTTTAACCCCCATTATATTCCCTACCCTATCTTAATATGAATATTCTCTGAATAACATCAAGCTTTGAAAAGAAACACAAATTCCTAAAGGGTTGATGGAAATGGTGCAGTGGCAGCAAGAAGAGAAACCATTTCTGGTTCCACAAGAGCCAGGATGTGCTACAGGAAACAATGGGAGAAAACAGGTAATTTATGGCTTTGTTCTAAGGAGCATGTAAAAGTCTTGGAGGTAGAAAGAGGGAAAAAGGGGTGTACAAATGAAATAGGAGTATATAAAAATACAAGTGAAATGAAGAGGATGGACTTGCTGGTGTGATATATATATAGCGTGTATTTACACTATATATGTTATAAATAGGCATACACATTTTATACATCTACATATATGCATTTAGATGTATGTTACATATATAAAAATGCTATATTTAATATATATATTATAACCATATAATAGTATCAATATATATATTATAACCATATAATAGTATCTTGCCCTGAAGTGCTACATCAAAAATAACCCTTCAAGTCAGTTTGAAACATTTCCAGCTTATCCTTATTTCCAATTAGATAGTTCTACCTAAAAGACTCCAAATCACCTCCTCACACGCAGGCTTTGCTGTGACAAAACCCCGCTGATATCACCTGCACAGGGAAGGAGCATTACAGGGTGGGCTTTCCTCTGTCTGCCTTAAATGAGCTACAAGACCATGGAATATCAGCTCAGTACTTCTCTGTAGACTTTGTTTCAGTTTGGGAATGGATCCTCTCATTTGAGGATCTCCAGTTTGGTCAGCAGCACAGCAATATGCACCTAAATCCCATGGCAGATATCCACCATGGCAGGGGTTGGAATGAGATGAGTTTTAAGGTCCTTCCCAACCCAACCTATTCCATGATTCTTTGCTTTGTCAATTTGCTTTTCACTACACAAACCTGGAGATGGGACACCCAGAAAATAACCTTTGGAGCCCTCCTATATTCAATTTGCTCAATAACATTCCTGTAAGGCAATCACAACGGGATGGGGGAAAAATTAACTTCCACTGAGGAAATAATAATGTTCTAAAAGATCTCTGGTTTTAGTCCTGATACAAATAAAGGGAGCCATTGAGGTACCTTGCAAGAAAAAAATAAAAATGCTCAGTAGAGATACACAAACCAACTGATTTAATGCAAATTGCTTCCTCCCAGCCCTTGAGCCAGCAGGGAAATGTTCTCAGTGTGTCCAGCCAAGGAAGGACTGGAGCAGCTCCATTCAAGGAATGCAGGAAAGAAATTGAGAAAGTTCACAGAAACAGTGACTAATAACTCATGGAGGTAACTCAAATTTACAGCTGTCCTTGGGTAGGAAACCAGGTTTCTTTTAACAGCACTAATCTCATGCACAATAAACTAATGTCATGTATGGAAACCCAAGTTATTCTGCCAGACAAAGGCAGAGAGCCCAACAAATATATGGAGAGTAGTGCCTGGATTGAGGTTAGGGAGACAGTTTTATCTTTACACAGCCATGGCACAACCTTTACTCTCCAGCCCAGGGCTCTGCCCTTCCAACTCAAACAAAAACAGCATCAGGCAGCCAAGGATATTTGTTAAAAACTCCTTCCTGACTTACAGTTAGAATCTCCTATTGTAGAACAAATACGAATCTTAACTTCAGTTCTACTTTAATATTCTGCATTTTTAATACAAAATGGCTCCCTTAACAGAGAAGACAAAAGCAGTAAGACCTACTGAGAAGAAACTAAACACCAATCACCTAAAGAAAGCATAAATTCTTAATCCCAAGGAGGAAAAAGGCCTGGGAACATCCCATACTCATTAAAACCACTATCAGATGACTTAAAATGATAGCCTTGATATCAGTAAAGCAGATGGGTGACGTTTGAATTATTCGGTGAATTTTTTTTGCAGTATGTCAAGTGACCTCTAGACAGAAATCTAAGAATCTACAGGCAGCTCCTCAAAGCTGGACCACAGAAGGGAACAAGATCTGGAAGCAGAAGGTGGTGAAAGGGGGACACTGCTCTGCTCCTCTCTGGGTTTAACTTGAATTCAAGGTAACTGTGCAACCACAGGATGAACCAGATACATATTTGATGCTGCTACATGGAGCAGTCATCCCAAGTTCCTTAAAATCTGACCACTTTCTTCCCCCAAAAACATCTGCTCAGCCCCACTTTCTCTCCTGTGCCAGCACCATTTCCGGCCATCAGTGGGGTCAGAGATTGGCTTGGCTAAACTGATCCAACTAAAAAAGAAGAAATTCCTGTCCCAATTCCCAGCCCATCAGCTTTTCTGGTGCTTTTTTCATGACCTCAGGAAAGTTGGGAACTCTCTGGAGTGGGCAGAGAAGGTTTTCTCACCCCCTGGAAGCTACACAACTGGACACTGAGTCAGTGGGACATGGCAGATCCAGATTGGGGAGGAATAAATGGGAATGACAGACAAGTGGATTGCTACCACCCTTCATAAAAGTCCTAAACAGCCCCTAAAATGAAAAAAATAAGTGAAAGAATACCATTATAAACCAAAGCAACAATGGTTTTGTCAAGAGAGACGTGAGCAAAGCAGTATCTGCACTGCATGAAAAGCATTAACACGTCAGGTGATCCAGAGGACATTCTTACACCTAAATGATTGACTTGGATTTACGCATTGTACGCAGGTAAAATGAGCTAGTAATCAAAAAAAATTCATAAATTGCCTCAGTCACCACAGTGTTTTTAAACTCTGGTAGAACTGGGAAATACTGAATAAAATAGCAAGGCAAAAGCAGGGTTGGAGGAAAGCATGTGCTCCATTTGGATGGAGACTGACCAATGCCTTTCCTTTTGAGGGAAAATACATTCAACTTGCTTTAGTGGATGGGGAGTTTATTCCCAAAGCAGGGTGATAATGTTCCTGCTTAGATATGACATCATTAGTACTGTATTTTATTCTACATAAACATTCCATTGCATATTCAAGTGACTCTCCCATGGTAAACATTAGAGGAAACACACTTTTGGAGTAATGGATCATTTATCAAATTATAGTAAATAAATAAGAGAAAAAAGCAGAAAATAGGGAAAGGCCTTTGTTCCTGCAGACTACCTCAATTACTATAATCACATTTAATTACATACAAGCAGGTACCACACAAAGCTATAAGAAAGCAAAGCCATTTCAAAGCAAGAAGGGACTCAGTCAGTTCAAAGATTCTATTTTCAACTTGTATTTGTATTTATTTACTCATTTAAATACTACAATGGAAATCCTAAGAAAAAACAAATGGGAAGAGCAGGCAGCATGAATTCTGCAAGACATTCTTAAAGCCTCTGAACTGGGATATTTTTATTAAGTGGTTTATTTTCAGGCATCACTGGAGCCATACTTCCCCCCAACCTGACAGCTTTGATGCCTGATGTTTCCTGACAACTGAGTCATGGCAGACACTGACACTGTGAATACTGTGTGCAGGATCATTAGGCCCCATGAAATGAAGAAAATGAAACAAACCCTTTTCCCAAGACATTCTCACACTACAATAGATGGACGGAAAGTTATTGTACAAGTTCAGCAGACACAAAGAATCAAGTTCCAAAAATCTCTACTTCAAATAAACCAGGGGCTTTTTCATCTTCTATAAAATAAACAGAAGACCCTGAATTGAGGTTTAAGATCAGCAAGAACATCCAGACAAAGAACAAGAACAAAGAGCTGATGCTGACAACAGAGCAAAAAGTCCAGACTCAATATTTAACAAACTAAAATGCCCAGACAGAACATCCAACGACAAGGCTGGGGAGAACACTCACAAAAATGCTGAGAAGTACTGATTTTGCAGCAAAGTGATGTTAGGGAAGAATAATAACAGCAGCACTGTAGAAGTCAGGGACAGGGTCAGGCAATGTCAGCATTGCACTGGGAGTAAACCACAGGCTGAAAACCAGAATACCCGAGGATTAAATTCAAATGAAGTCAGGGAAGCGTAAAAGTTGTGAGTTTCAAAATGCACAGTTTCAGCCCTCACTCCCTATCTGCCTAAATTCACAAGACAGGAGAATTCCTGCAGAGCTTCCAGGTGCAGCTGCAATTCCTGTGGTGACACTGCCATCCATGCATTCTCTTGCACACACTTGCAGTGTTTTCCTCTATTGATCCTCCTTTCCCTGTTGTGACAAATCGAAATGCAGATTATTTGCCAGTCTTCAAACTTGTACAGTCTTTCCATGTAAGAGATCCAGAGAACCCCAGCCTGCTTTGAGTTAGAAGGGACCTCAAAGCTCATCCCATTCCATCCTCTGCTATGGACAGGGACACCTTCCACTAGCCCGGGTTGCTCCAAGTCCTGGCCAACCTGGCCTTGGACACTTCCAGAGATAGGGCAGCCACAGCTTCTCTGGGCAGCCTGGGCTAGGGTCTCCCCACCCTCACAGGGAGGAATTCCTTCCCACTATCCCATCTATCCCTGCCCTCTGCCATTCATGGCACTGGGACACCATTCCGCCTTGTCCTGGCACTCCATCCCTTGTCTGAAGTCCCTTTCAAGCTCTTTAGACACAGGAAGGGGCTCTAAGGTCTCCCTGGATTCTTCCCTTCTGCAGGTTGAACATCCACAGCTCTCCCAGCCTTTCGTCATAGGTTTCCATCCCTGTAATCACTTTTGTGGCCAAATATTGTCAGGAACTTTATTATTTTAACATTTTGTTTTCTATAAAAGGCTGAGTGGTCTCCAGATTGAATCATCCTCAGCACTTTTATCCACAATTCCTCTACACCATTGTAATAAACTGTATTAACAGCCCAATTCTGGTCTTTGAAAAATCACCAAGGCAAAACGTTACAAGCCAAAGTCACATTCCATCAGTACAAGAACTGCAGGGTGACACTGCAGAGCTGCAGGGAGAGGGAGGCAGGGCTGAGACTCTGGCACTTCAAGTGTGAATGTGGGGAATAATGGAGTAAACCTATTTTGATACCCAAAATATTTTTATTTTCCAGCTTTTTAAGCCTTCAGGTTCTTCTAATAATTTCCCCATAGGCTACAGGGTTAAGCAAACTTCATTAACAATTTAAGACATTTTCCCCTCCTTGGTGAACGTAAAGCTTTCCTGCCCAGCAAATACAAGGCTTAGCTGTGCTGCAAGAATTTGGAAGCTACTCACTTCATACTGTCTCAGTTCCTGTATTATTTTCAAGACAGGGTTATATTATTATATTTTCTCAGTACAAATGTTTGTCACATGAAACAGCCAGAGTATGAATATGCATTTTCTGTAGCTTACCCATCTGAGATGTGCAATACTGACCTAAAAATCTGTTCTGGCTGACCTCTGAGCGTGTAAGTAAGTGATGCTTTGTGTGTCTGAGTAAACCACCTGGAAGCAGCAGCATCTTTAGTTATGAGTTAAGATTAAAACTAAAGACGCCAGAAGGCATCTGAAATTACTCATGCCAGAATTCAAATAGATTTAAAAGTCTATCCTGTAACTCAGTGCCTAAAACTGCGTTAAAATAAGTGTGTGAGGAGACCTGTCACAGGCAACACCTGGGGCTCTGTCTCAGAAGCCAGTGACCAGAGCCTGAGGGACAGGACAAGGGGAAAGTGGCTTCCTAGTTCCAGAGGGCAGGGATAGATGAGACATTGGGAAGAAGTTCCTCTGTGTGCAGGTGGTGAGGCCCTGGTACAGGTTGCCCAGAGAAGCTGTGGCTGCCTCATGCCTGGAAGTGTCCAAGGCCAGGCTGGACACTGGGGCTTGGAGCAGCATGGGATAGCGGAAGGTGTCCCTGCCTGTGGCAGAGGGTAGAATGGGATGAGCTTTAAAGGTCCCTCTAAACCAAACAGTCCAGGAAAATGCCCTCCCTGGCCCACGCCCTCACACCCTACTCCCCAGCTGGCTGTAAAACCAGTATCTCCTGGGATGGCAAAGGAGGTGCTGCAGATGGACGTCTCCAGCAGCTCCAGGCCCTCTGCACCTGCCCTTCCTCTCTCTCCCATCCCATGGCAAATTGTCCTACTCCAGTTCAAACAACTTCCTTTCATCACCCAATCTGAGTTTTTTCCACCCCACAATCATCACACCAGGGAATGATTTCAGAACACTGAGTGTTTCAGAACTATGTGATTTGATCATTTTTTCTACCCTAAGTGACTCCTTGGTCAGTTGAGATGTTAATATCACAGGCTAAACTCTTGATTTAAGCTCTTCCTTCCCTTGGACTATTGCTTGCTCAATTAGCATTTCCTGACACTGTCTCTAGCCTTTCATATATTATGAACAAAGTATTTTAAAAATTAGCATCAACAAAGGCTCTGTAAACCAACCACCAAAAAAGTAACCTCACTTTTGTTTAACATCCGATGCAGTTTTAAGAAAGAGATCAAAAAGCTATTCTTATATCCTCAAATATTTTAAGGAAAATTCCAGGCTAAAAATTAATCAATAATAATCATAATCAATGAGATATTTCAAGGAATCCAATTCATTCACTTTTAATGACAACATTTTATTGGGAGGGAACCTCACCCACATACAATGTATTAGAAAAAAAGAAAAAAAGGAGGTGAAATAAGGAAGAGAAAGTCCTTTTAAGGCTAACAAACTAGAGGAGAGAAGGATTTATTTAGCACAGACATAAGGAAAAGCGCTTTGGAAAAGAAAAAGACAAACTGTAAAGAAGTTACTTCTTCATGAAGCTACAAGCACAGGGATCAAGCTACACAGCTTAAACCAGACATTTTTAACCAGACTTCTTAAGTTATTACATAAGACATAGTTCCCTGAAAGAGCCAAGAAATTCTCCTTTTTTTGGTGGAAAGGTATTGAAATGGCAGCAACAAAAGAAGCTTTTTAAAAAAGTGGTTCCAACAACATTATTCTATACCCACACTCAGAGCTGTTTTCACAGCCCTGCTTGGCTTTTAGGTGAAGTAGAAACTGTGGTAAAAAGAAAAGTATAAATCAAACTTTTGTTGAACAGGCAGGTTTTGCTTTGGTTTCAAATAAAACGTGAGGCTTTCAAATAAATTTGCTTCCAGTTAAATCAATTTTTTCCTACTCATTCAAATATTTTCCTCTTTGTGTTAAATATGAAAACACTAGTGAAATCCCATGAAGAAGCTGCTTTCCACCGAGCAGTGCATGACAAAGGTGCTGCCCTGCTCAGTCCATGCTGCCACCAAGCAAAGGCTTTACCGTGTAATTCCAGAACCAGGGCCCCAGCGTTCCTGTGAGGAGCTGGATGGCTACTGTGCAGAGCATGGACTCTGTCACATCAAATCTACATGTGAGGGAGAGAAACAGTTCAGAACATTCTCCTGAGCACTCCTCTAAGGGGAGCCATTTAAACATCTTCAGTCAGGCTAAAGGACAAAATCCAGGGTCGGGATGATTCAAAGGGCACGTCAGGGAAGGGATTAACAACCACAAAACCCAGGAGTATTAATGAATTAACAAAACCATTCTAACCCACATAGTATTTTACACATTTAAATCTTCATTCAGAACTTCTGCAATTTACAGTTCTACCATATCACTCCAACACGAGGAAAAACAATCATTTGGTGTATGCATGAGAGAATAAATGAAATTCCTTGCTCTGAGTCACGGTGAATAAAATCCATAACCAAGCACAATCCAGGACTCTCATATCCTGACCTCATGTTCGTGTGTGCAAATGACACTGATTATATGAATTCTTTAGCTGCAGGTGCTCTTGCATGTTTTAGTGGAGAAGAAATGCAGATTGTATTTCAGTTTGACACCTCTGAGGGAAAGGAAGAAGTTTCACCTCCCTCCTCATGCAGCTCCTTGGCAAATAATTCTCCAAGAAGTGAGCTCTGGAGCCCTGCTCAGTAGTAAACACGCTCCATTCTGTATATATTTATTTCTCAGCCCTGACAGAAAGGGATGAAAAAATATGCTGGAGCCAACGGAGCCACAGAAATCACCCTTTCCCTAATACAGAGCCATAAATCTGCATTTTACCGTAACAAAAAGATTTTAAAATGGGATGCAATTAAAAAAAATCAAAGCATCTAGTTTAAAAAGAAAATAACTCAGTAGCAGCAGAGTCAGCTAGAACACAGCTCCTGTTTATTGCTGTGCTTATCAGAGTGTGGAACAGACACCCATCATGCCAAGGGATTAAAAATGGGCAGCACAGAAAGGTCATTGTGGCCCCACTGCAGGGCTCAGGTGCAGTGGTGATATGCAAACATCAGACCTGAGGAGAGGGGCCTCTAAAGTTCAGCCTGATAAGCATTTTCAGTTTAATTATCACAGCACATAACATACTAAATAGCTGGGAGAGGTAAGAGTTGGTATTTTAGGGAATGCAGAAGAGAAAGCCCCATGTCCAAATCCCACAGCTACTTTGGTGCTTCCCAACAGCTGCAGTTTCTATTCCTTTTTTCCTATGTTATTTTAGGTGACATTTGTAATTCAGACATGGATCCATTTTTTAAACATCATCTGGGAAGCTTAAGAAGGGGCATTAACCTTGGCATGTGCTTCACTCCACAGAGATGCCAGCACTGACAATCCCTGTGCCGGCTCTGCTGGGAACCCTGTCAGAGTTCTGAGTCTGGAGCCAATTAACACACAGGGGATTAGTGCTGCATCCAGAACATTCTCTTGTCAGCACTAATTTACTGAGTGTATTCTATGGGCAATTCTTAAAAGGCCCAGTTTGACTAAACAAGTCACTAGACAATTGAAGAGCCACCACTGGCTCAGGGCTCAGAGAAAGCTGCAGTCAGTCCCTTCCTTGTGCTAACAGGGAGCCCAAACTGAATTCAGATGGAGAGATGTCCTGAGAAAATGATCCAACGACAACAGGAAACAGACACTTACACAGGAGATGGCCCTGAAATTAAGTCAATCACTAGCAACACAGCGGATCTAATACAGCATTTTAAGGCTGTGTGAAACTACGGGAGAGTTCTATGCATCATCCTCCCCTTCCTCTCCCAACACACAAAACTCCATGGAAAAGTCCCAAATCATAGCAGACAAGAAAAACACTCCTACCTCAACAGAAGTTACAGGGCTGGAAAACTCACAGGGATCCATCTACCAGTTAATGCTCTGGTCTGAAAAATGATGATTCTTCCATCTGTCTCATCTGTAGCTACTGAGCATGCAAGTGGGATTACTAAAGCTGGGCAATGAACTGGGAATCTGAGCAGGAGACAAAGGACTGTTTTCTTAAGGGAACCACAGCAGCAAGAAAAGAATGTTCAGCATCAGAACACAAGAGAAAGAAAGGCTGAGAGTCACACGCTAGAAGTTCAAATCCTTGAAGTTATTAAGAGTTTTATCCTAACTCATTCCAACCCAGCAGTTTGACTTGGGTGCAATGAAATACAATAGTGTGAATAAAGCAAACTGCACAGAAAAAAATGAAACATAAATTAAAATTATTTCCAGCACCAGGAAATTAATGTTGAGGAAAAAAAACCATTAAAAATGGGCCATAAGCCCCTTTACTTGTTATTATACGTATCCAATATGCAAATTTTTCCTTCTGCTGCTCACAGAGGTACATAAAAATTGCACAGGTCAGGCAATAACCATGTGTTTGTTATGTTGTAGTTCATTATTGCACAGAGCAGTGAGAACTCCAAGAATTTATCCAAACAATCAGGGGCAGCATCTCCACACACGACCAATGGGATCGTGGCTGAAAATGCTGTTGAAGGACTTGTGGGAGGGAAGAAGAGGAGGATGTGGAAACTACCCCCACTTTTTCCATGAGCCTCAGCAGCTGCACAGGTTTCTGTGACGCTGCCAGTGCAACTGAGGGAGCAGGAGGTGCAAGTTACCAGCACCAAATATCACACCCACCACAAAGACACTTCAACACATCCTGCTTGCAAGCACAGAGAATCCAACACCCCCTGACATGAACAGAGGCTCTACTTAGCCTGAGACTCTCCTTTGTAAATAACCTGGGTGTAAAAGTTCCCCAAGAAGTGTCAGAAAGTCTTAAGGTCTGCAATCATGGGGATTATTGCCTTAACTCAGACTGGAGATCCTGAGGCTGTTCCAGGAGCAAGAACTCAATGTGCTAAACTCTGACTCGGAAGGTTTCCATCCCTGTATTTCAGTATTTGGTGTGTGTTGTCTATGCAAGATACAATACCAACTCTTCCTCTGCTGAGGCTGAAGAGGAAGGTTGGCTTAGCTGCTTTCTGAAATCCAGCTCCATTTCCTCAGCTCTCCTTTGGACCTTAGTGGCAGCAGTGGTGACACAGCTCAGGTGAACCAACCACACAAGCTCTTCGGCCCATACAGCTGCTCCAAAGTCACTGAACAAGACTGTTCCCCCAAATTCTCCAACTCTCCTCATGAAAGGCTGCTTTGTTCAGCAGCCTGAATTCTTTTGTTTTCTCTGGGGATTACTATTCTAACAGCAAAGCAATAATTTTTAACTTTTCAGTTATATGAAAGGTGACAAAAACTGATTCTTCCTCTCATATTTATGATGTTCCTTTGTGAAGCCTCCTTGGAAACTAATTTCCATCTCATTGTGTCTATATTTACACATATATACACAGCTATAATTCCTAGCATCACCAACTATTTGGTATTTTTAAAAGGTTGGAATAAACCAGATAATACAGTAACTTGTAAGAGAAGATGGAGACCATGGTACAGCAGCATCCTCATGTCTCTGGGTGGACCCCTAAGTGTTCAGTGCTCACTGGGTTTTTTCAGTATGATTCAGCACCTCCAGCACTTCCATCATGAACAAGTGCACCAGCACTTTAACTGAGAAGTTTGTGTCTCATGTCTCTCAAGAAAACACCCAGGCTGGACAACAGATAGAATTTTCCCAATGCCAGAGGGCAGGGTTAGATGGAATATTGAGAAGAAATTTCTCCCTGTGAGGGTGGTAAGGCCCGGGCACAGGGTGCCCAGAGAAGCTGTGGCTGCCCAATGCCTGCAAGTGTCCAAGGCCAGGTTGGATGAGAATTAGAGCAACCTCGGCTAGTGGAAGGTGTCCCTGCCCATGGCAGAGGGTGGAACTGGATGAGTTTAATGTCTCTCCCCATTCAGCCAATTCCGTGATTCTAAGCTGTGCTGCAGAATCCAGCTCTGAGAGGGATGGATGGCTCCAATCCCCGGGATGTGGGACAGCCCCTGCAGTCAGGCTGTGCTCTGACCTTGAGCAGCTGGAAACATCCTGAGCCTGCACACACTCGCTTCTCCTGCACTTCCTGTGGGGACCAGGATCACTACTGAATCCAAGCGGGATAACCCTGGATTGAAGAACTAGGTGATCACACCTGGGTTCCAGATAACATCAGGAAAATCCTTTCAGGATTTATGCACCATATTCCCTAATGATCTGTTTTCTGCAGCATGTTCCTAAAGTATATCACATCTGCTTCCACATGGAAGTCCATCGCACCTTGCCAGTTTGATTTTTGGGATGTGCAGGAAAAAATTCTGTTTCCAAACCAGAGGTGCCCCAGTGAAGGCAATACATAACTCAGCTAATCCTGTGATGCAGCACAGCAAATCCACAACCCAGACAAACCAGTTCCTGTGCTGGCAACTAGGTCAGGAGGACCAAGCCATTATTTGGGCTGTTTCAATACTAAGTGTCTCTCTGCCATTCAAAGTCACTTTTTCTTTTTCAAATGTGCTGAGTATTCCTGTTCTTCTGTAAGATCATTCCCAGACCAGGTGTTTTAAACTTCTGCATTTAACTCTATCCCTGCCGTTCCCTGCTGCCTTTGCACTGCTGATATCCTTACAGTGACTTTCCTGGAGCCTGCCCCACTTGCCTTGAGACACTTCCTGCTTCCTCCTGGGGAATTTTTAAGCCATACTGACCTCTAGCTATTATTTGAGCTGTTCATCCAACACCAGCTGCTTTTTGAAGAGTGCAGTGGCTGCCAGGATCTAATGGAATTATGTGATCATTTGAAGATGGAGACAGATCACAGGACTTTATTAACTCAACTGATTATTCTACATCCTGGAGTAGCACAGGGACCACCCCCCACAACTGTCACGGAGAAGATAAAGAACCTACACAGCTAACGGATTCAGTAATCGGGCCCAAGTGAACGAAGTTTTCCTCCCCCACCTGCAGAATCTGTAGGAATGTCATAGAATGGATCCCAGTTCCTCCTCCCTCACGGGAACTGATCCTGCCATGCAGTCTAACATGCTCTGCCCAGCCTCAGGGACTTGCCAAAGCTGGTGCAGCAACACCAGAGAGAATCATGGAATTGTTAAGGCCAGAAAAGCCCTTGGATCAGCAAGTCCAGCCTGACTGATCTCCACCTTGGCACCAGCCCTGAACACTGAGTGCCACATCCAGTTGTTCCTTGGGCAGGGATGGGGACTCCAAACCTCCCTGAGCAGCCCTTTCCACTGCCTGACCACCCCCTCCAGGGAGCAATTCCTCCTGATGTCCAACCTGACCCTTCCCTGGTGCAGCTTGATGTCATTTTCTCTTGTCCTGTCCCTGTTCCCTGGGAGCAGAGCCTGACCTCCTCCTGGCTGCACCCTCCTGTCAGGGAGTTGGGCAGAGCCAGAAGGTCCCCCCTGAGCCTCCATTTCTCCAGGCTCAGCCTTCCCAGCTCCCCCAGCTGCCCCTCATGATGCAGCCCCTTCCCCACAACAAACCACACACTGACACACTGTTCCATAAGCATACACTTTGTCTGACACACTAATTTCCCTGTTTTTTTAAGACAGACTCTTCCAGCAAGACAGGCTGATTATATAATTGAACATTTCAGGCCTGTGTGGAAGGAGTGAAATACAAACTCTCCCTTTAGGACCCTCTGCTCTTCTCCAAGCCATTTGATTATCGAGTTCTCTCTGCACTGATACACAATTCCTTGGACATATCTCATCACAAATAGAGTAAGTGATAACCATATGTCTGCTTTTCCTGCTGCTTCAGAATTAAGGCAAGTCAAAAACACCATCACATTCCCTAAATCACTACTACACCCTCTCTCTGAAGATTTTGAGAGTCACAACATGGGAAACAGACAAGAAAAAACTCCTGTGCACAAGGATCTTTTTGGCTCCTTTCAACAGCTGTTTCTGATCCCACTTATTCAGAACTAAGGATACCCAAGTCTGTGCACTGCAGTGAATCTGAAAGGGTTGATAAAATACCTTTTTTTCAGTTTTAGATTAGTGAAACAAAAGATTCATTAAAAAGGTGTCAAACAGTGAGAATATCTTAACTGGATAAATAGTCTCATTGTTTTTGCATTAAAATGAACATCAGTTTTTGACAGTCTATTAACCTTGTGCCACAGGGTAAAAGAAGGAACAAATGTGTTTACTACACAGTGTTGTGTTATCTAAACCAGTGATACACATATTTAGGTGCTTATTGTCTCCTCTGAATTTGCTATATATTAATGGTCACCACATTCTTATAAGGCCAGGCAGAAAAACCTAAACACCAGCACTGACCCAAACACTTTTCTGCAGCACAACAGCAATTTGGGGAGGTTGATACTTCCATCTGTAAAGTCAAGCACATGTCAAGGTTGGGCTTTTGTGTTCTTTGATCAATAACCAGAAATCTTTGATTATCAGGATCCTGCAAAGTTCAAAGGGAGATTTGAGTACCAGAATGGGAAAGTTTCAGTCAATCTGCTTCAGTGTAGCCAGAGTTTGAACAGAAGTCTAGATTTTCTTCTTTTCTTCCTCTAATAGACATTTAAAACTGATCCAACACCTTAAATTTTTGAGCAGAAACACAGAAGTTGCTCAAGATCATCTGCATTACTGAAATAGTATCCTGCCAATAAAAGCTGTCATATACAAGAAGCCCACAGTTGTACTGTTTTAGCAGTATCTGGGTACCTATAGACCAACAGTTATAGACCATAAGTAACAGTCTATTAGACATCTGTATGTAGTTGTTGTAGAATTGTTTCAAAATCCCACAAACTAAGGGCAAATTTCACTTTCCAGGTGAAAAAAAAAATCTGCATTGCATTTATTTGAAATGTGTTTGTTTACCCTATGAATGCAAACACAGAATAAATTCTCAACATAAATACATTTATTTTCCCATTAAGGTTAGAGAATCCCACAGCTCACCAAGTCCTTGTGTTACACCTCCCACCCAGCCTTACCCAGCAGGAAAGAGGATTTCTGCTCCTGACCTTCTTGGCATTGCAATTTTGGTTCCATTTACTGACAGAACCATGATCTGCACTAACCAAAAGGGATTCAGAACTTTAAACTGGAGGCACAATGGCAATTAATAGAGCGTATTTTGAGAGTTATGGTTAATATTACAAATAACTGCACATCACAAGCAAGCAGTATCAAGACAGAGTTTAATGAATGCTAAAGCCAGACTGCCACCATCTGACCAAAGCATTCCAGTCATGGGATAAAACAACAGGTACTTTCCATTATTTATTTAGCTTTACATTACAACAAAAGCTCTAATTAACTAACAGGTCAAAATGATATTTTACCGCTCCTAACACAAGCTAAGCGACATTCACTATTAATTACAGATCCAACATCTGCCAGAAGCTCTAAGTGTGTCGCTATGGATAAAAACAATTTGCTACTGCTCTGAGGAGCTGCACTACGGCCACACAAGGTGCAATTCAGGAGAACAGGGTGCCTTTCCCTATCTCTCAGCCAGGTACTTACATGCCGAAGCGCAGTGTCCCCGAGACGTACGTCTGCCAGTGCGCGCAGTAAAACATGAATGTCCCAGCAAAACAACAAAAGAACATCCAGTCAGGGTTGGTGCCCAGCTGCACAGCAATACAAGTTCCCAAAACCACAAAGACTGCAGGAGAAAATCAGTCACAGAGTGAAAAGGCTGGATGTGTGTAAGGATCCTCACCAGAAGCAAAGCTAACAACAGGGCCCAGTGGGAAGGTTATCGTGGCATGGTTCTTTCGCAGACATAAGAGATTAACACTTCCACTTGAAAATACACAGGCCGCACAACATAGATTTCAATCTGTATCAGTTATTAGAAGTCATTAATATTAAGGGTTTCTAAGGCTCCTACATTTTTATTTCCTGTGATGCCTAATCTCATTAAGGGACTTAAGTGATTTCTGCAGCTGCAGCCTGCAGCAAGTTTTGGGGTTTTCTCCTGCATTTGCCGGACATTTTTCCCTGTCTTCTGAATTCTTCTGATGCCATTAAGAAAATTGAAGGTCTGGATACATTCAGGATGCGTAACATGCTTTCCCCTCCAGCCTTTCCATATACAACACTGATAAACAAGTCATAAAATGTAAAGCCTAAGACCTTTGGAATTTAAGAAACCCAAAACACCCAATGAGGAGTTGGACTCGATCTTATGGGACCCTTTCAACCCAGGACATTCTATGATTTTACATTTTTTTTGTAATGGGGTTAAACTTCAGGCCGGCTCAATGAACTCTACCTACCCAGGAATTAACCTGGACAATTCTAATCTTAAACTCTGACTTGTAGAGTCCCACTGCTTAGGCTTAGATTTGTCTTGGTATCAACTCCGTATCAAGTCAATATGAAATAATATAGCAGAGTATTCTGACAACTTTTATAGAAAAAATTTTAGAACCAAGACTCTGCTAAAGCATCACAGAGAAATGCTAGCTCATGTTGAATTAGTCACATGCTTAGTTTTGTTTTCAATGTAATACAAGAGAAGACATTCAGCTGATCCAGAGCACTGTTCTATGGAAAGAAAGGAGACTTTCTCGGTTGAAAGTGATACATTCAGCACTATCAGTTGTCCTTTCTTCAGTAAAGAAGCTTTTTTATTGTATTGCAGATTTGATCGCTGAAACAGAGTAATTTAATCCTCCTACTTCAATTAAAAATGACAACAATACCTGTGGACAATGAATCACAGCCATGATCAAAAAGCTCTCCTAATGGAGTGCTGCTATTTGTCCTTCTTGCTTGTTTTCCATCTATAGCATCCAGGGACTGGTAGATGAAAAGGCCACAAGCACAAGCAATGTATGCCCAGGGAGGAGCCTAAGAGAGAGAGGCAATCATGATAAGGTTTAAAATAATCTTTTAAAAAAAAGAAAGCCTGCAGCTGAGCTGTCCCACAGTCTGACAACAGTTTTCCCTTCCCACATATGTCCTTCTCACCCAAGGACCTTTCACCAGCTGGTCCTTGCAAGGACAGACATAATGGGTTGTTACATGTGGAATGTAAATAAACCAGTGACAGATTAATAGGTACAGCCCTTGCTCCAAAGCTGGAAGCTGCACTATACAGCTGGAAAAATTGTAACACTACATTTGCAAAGCAGTGCACAACAAAGTCCTCATTAAATACACAGATGCAAAGATGTCCCAGTGATTTCAGAAACTTGGGAACTTTTAGCCCCCAGCTTAGTCACCAACACTGAGCTCATCTTCACCAGCCCTTCATCACTCACTAGTTGAGAGCTGTGTCACTGCCAGTGCCCAGATTTTGAGTCCAAGAACATTTCTGGAGCTCTGCAGCACAGCCCCTCCACCACCAACTGTTCCCTCCAGTACAAGGTACCAGGAGCTTTGCCAAATCTACGTTAAGAGCCCTTAATGGTAACGTCCATGATAATAATTTCTACTCTGACAGAAACACAAACAATGCCAAACCTGCTAGAGCAAAGATTACAATCCAAGCTTTTTTATGCTTTTTGGAAACACAAACCCTTAAGAACATAAAAGTCAGGGAGTTGCCATTACTTTGTCTCGGTTTACACATCTATAAATCAGATTATTGGCTATTTTGCAATCTTCACATTTGACACACTTTACAGAAGTCAGCATTTATGAGCAGCTTTATTTTACAGACCACACCAACAAAATCCAAATACAGCTTAATCAAGTGGACCTGCCTCTCATAAATCCCCAGGGTCCACCTGGTTTTGGCCAACACAACCATGACTAATTTGCAGCACATCAACTTAAATATATTTCCTTCTACAGCTTGCACTGCTCCTGCATTTACCAAAATAGTTCATTCTGCCCCAAAAGCTGCCATTGTGCTTAGCTTTCAGCAGTGTCTGTACAAACAACACAAGGTGAGAAAGGGGAAATGTGTCACCCAAGAGCAGAGCACCACATCTAGAAAAAGTTCTGATGCCACACAATTCCCTCCCATTTTTATCCCTCATGTACAGATTTCATCTGCCACAGTTAAGTTAAAGGTTTCTCTATTAACTTAAAAATCAGTCTGCTGGCTCTCCTTTCTTAAGAGTTCCTTTCATAAGCAGTGTAGGTGCTTCCACTTACACCTATTTATATCCAAGTAAGATTTCACAGCTCTCTCTTTATCCAGGTAATTTTTCCTTTTTTTTTTTAACTCAGGTACCATATCATCAGTCAGCACTTTTCCAGCTGGGTCCTCCCAGCTAAGCAGGAAGTATTTGCACCTCCTTTACTCTCTGGCTGCACCAGGCTCTGAGCAACAGCTCTGCCCCGGCTGCACCTTTCAGCAACAGAAAGGGAGGAGTCACCCTTGAAAAAAAGCAGAACTAAGGCTGAGCTACAGGGAAGAGAAAATTTACATCAGAAATCAATTAGTGGTTTGGCAGGGAGGAGGAGAAATTCTGCTCCTGGAGTTTCAGAACCCCATTTTCTTCCCCACACAGCTCCTTCACGCTTAAAAAGCATCTCCCTGGTCACGCTGTGCCATGTGGCAAATCAGACCAGGCCAAAAGCTGCCTCAGCACTAAGTTATTTTTCAGTTCAAGTGAGGAGAAAATCCTCATTCTCCACACACAAAGTACTTCTCAAACTGTTAAACACCAAACAGTACCCCCATAGAGCAGCTTGCAGCTAACGCTGACTTTCTGATGCTCTGAGTGCAGCTTCCTGGGCATTTCAGAAGTTTAACCAACCAAAATACAACTGTTCTCCAAATTCTAAATTCTGATCTGGTTTAGTGACCCAAACCAGCTCTGGGTTCCTGAGAGCTAAAGTCTCTCTATCAGACCAGATTTCAGAGTCCAGGCCCTCAAGTAACCCTGCCCAGAAGTACACGCAAGTTAAACGCACCCACATCACAATGCCAAAGCCTAGAAAAGGAAGTTGTTGCTCCAAGTATTCCCTGCTCAAACTGAATAGTCACTGTCTATCTTACACCTGCCAAATTCCACAGGTTATTGTGAAACAATCTATTTCAACAGATTTCTAGGAGAGGCAAACACCTCTTTCCCACGTCATACGTGGAGCAGGGATGCAGTGCAGACTGTGCCAACCTACGTGAGATTTTGGAGTCCAGTGGGGAACAAACTGTGTCCTGCTGGATTCTCAGCCTCACTTGGGAGACTTGGTTAGGAAGGAATTCAGATATTTTAAAAGCTGGAACTCTTGAGACACTCCCAGCCATTTGGTGTGCAACACATTTCTATACCAAATAACTTCCTTTCTCAGTGCACATACATAAAAGCAGCTCATAAGATTCAACATCAAGTGAAAACTTTTCCAGTGCACAAAAATGAGTCTTCAAGTGCCTTATGAGGTAACTGGTGGTAGAGAGAAGTTGAAATGCCTCAAAAAGACTTTTGTACCCCTGAAGTCAGGTTAGAACAGTTCTGCTCAAGGCAGGCCAGGAGCTTTTAGAGCATTCAGAACGAAGAATAAAACCACTGACTTTTATTTGGCCTCCTCACAGCATGGCCAGAGCTCAGGAACACAGCTCCATGTTCCCACAGCTCCACCACACTGTGCTAAAGTCCTGACTGAGCTGCCAGGATACAGAACCTACTGGTGCCCCTGGGTGTCCCTGTGGCTCACTAAGCTGGGTTTGGTCACACCAGTTTTGATATCTTAAAGCGGCACTACTCTAGAGCTCAGTGCCTTGGCTCTGGTGCAGCCCTGGCATGTCCAACCCACCTGGCTCATGTGGCAACTCCGATCCCAGAGTTGTGGGGAGTCACCCTGTTCTGGGCACAGAAAGTAAACAGGTACCAACTCTCCTACCACGCACACCAGGAAGCTGCAGAGCCACTGCTCCAACTCCTGGTGGGGCTGAGCTTTGTGCAGCAGGTCCCTCACGGCTACTTTGGTGTCAGACCCTGCTCCTCATGGGTATGTTGGCGGCAGGAACTGCTGTCTCACTCCAGCATCCACATGTGCTCCCTCTGCATGCCAGCATCACAGAGAGGCACAAACATTTACAGAGAACAGCCTACAAGGACGAGGACTGCAGGCTGAACAGCAAGAACCAGCTCCCCCCAAAGCAACAACCCACCCAAAACCAGTGACAGCAACCAAAACAAGAGTGTCAGGAGTCCATAACTCACCTGTTCTGTAGCTGTTGGGCAGTAACATACTAATAGCAGAGTTGTAAATATATTTATTAACAGTCCAATGATGGTGATCAGGTTGGGGGCAATCCAGGCTGGAACTCTTCCAACTAACCATTCCCAGTAGCCCTGCATGAGGGGCTCAAGCAGGGACCGTCCAGCACTCTGGTATTTGTGCTCCTCTAACCGTTTGAGCTGGTGCTTGGACAGGGGTGGCGTGGGCAGCTGCACCAGTTTGCTGAGCACGCAGGCGGCGCTGGGGCCATGGCCACAGCCCGCGGGGCCCTCCAGGTGCGACTCCCCACATCGCCTCTTGATGCTCCGGTGCCCACTCATGGGTTGGGTGGTCTAGGAATTGTCCTGGGCAGGCAGGCGGCTGGGCTGGAGAACCATAAGATCCTGCAACACAAAGTGGCAAGACATACCTGAGCACACAAATGAGATTTTAGGATATCAGAAGTTTCCAGTTGCCACCCTAAAGAGCATTTCATTTGCCATCAGCAAAGCAAGATGATTTTATAGAATTACTCCTTTGAAAGAGAAAGTTATTTTGAGAATTGCTGAAGGAAGAGAAAGAAACAAGTGCTCCCAATGCAGCTATAAAACCCTGCAGCCACCAGCTGAAATTTCAGCAGCAGCAGAAACTCCCACTACAGCAGTGAGTAGTGTTACAACTGATAGCTCTCCCAGGAGAGCAGGTGACACCACTCAGGTTATCAACTGACAGCACTAAAAACTGTACCAATACTGAGAAGTCTTAAGTTAAATTGGTTTGGAACAGCTTTGTCGCTGCAGTGATTCTGGACAACCACTTAAAAACAGTTATGCACTTTTTTTTTTCAGATTTCTGTTCCTTATTTCAGTTTTGCTGTAGCTTTTTTCCTCTCTAAATTTAACCCAGCTCATTGTCCGTTCAACTTTCAAGATATACAAGAAACATGCAGGAGGTGGAGAGCTTCAGTTGGCCAGAGACAGCATGAAGCAACTGCGAAAAGAAAATACAGGGTCAGGAACAGTTTTTCCAGGACAAACAAGGACCCTCACAATGTTCCATCTCCCTTGAAAGCAGATGACCAGATAGATGTAACTCCACAGGAAGTAGACACGCAGTAGAGAAAGGAGACTAAAAATAAGACTTTGCTGTTTTTCTGTAGGAGAGAAAGGAAGACGACAGAGAGTTCTAAAGCCATCTACACTCCACGGGTAGAGAAAACTGCAAATCAAAGGTCATCACTGGCCTAAGAACAAATGCTCTCAGCTCCACTCTCCACACCCTCAGCAAGGCAAATTCCAGCAGTGAAAAGACACCTCAGGCAGCCCCGTCAGAGGGAGAAGAGAGAGTGGCAGGGCCTTCGCAGTGCTCGATATGCTCGGGAGGAAGCAGAGCTGCACCTCTCCAATCGTCAAGAGACCAGACTTAGTCACTGCGGAGGTCCCTGTGGGCGTTGCCCTGGATGACCAGAAAAATTACTCCCAGTGCATTAAACTGGGTTTTTCCTTCGTCCTGAGGGGAGGAGCCGCGGGAAAAAGAGCCCAGGAGCGCCTCGTTCTCCAAAACAAACGCCTGACCCGGCTGCCGCGGGACTCCCACCGGGCCTGGCAAACACCCGGCCGGGGAGGGGCCCAGGGCACCCCTGGCCCCGCCGACGCTTCGCCCCCGCCCACGGCGCAGCCCGGGTTCTCCCGGACCAGCCCGGCAACGGGCCCAGCCCCAGCTCGGGGCCCTCCCCGCTCCCCCACGCGCCTCCTGCGCCCTCAAGCCCCCGCCGTGCTGCCGTCGGGGCACCCCCAGCGTTACCTCCACTCCCCGCACCGGGCGGTACTTCTTTTACGCCCCTTTTGCGACGGCCGGAAAGGAGTCGGTGGCAGCGCTCGCCGGGGGCGGGGCCTGGGCGGTGCGAGAACGGCGCGGGAGCAGCTGAGGTGAAGGAGGGGGACGGGGGTACGGGGAGACCNTCTCTTGACAAATCCCCCTCACCCTCTTTGCGGCCCCCTGTCAGCCTCAGTGACCTCCATCACCGTCGCTGCTGCCCAGTGACCCCTCATCACTTCCAGTAACTCTTCTGCCCAGACGACCTCACTGAGCCCCTCTGCCCCTTCATCTTTCTGCCCTCAGCCTTTCCTTTCTCCCCTTCATTCCCTTTCCCTCCTCTCCTAAACCTCCCTCCGTCCTGGTTCCTTTTCCCTTTCCTCTCTGATCGCCCCGGGCACCCTCATTCCCCCGTGACTCCAGTCCCAGCTGTCCTGTGGGAATGTTCCAATGGCTCTACTCTGAGGACTCTGGTGTTTTTAGCTGAGTCTGTGGTCAGGCAGGTGGGATTGGCCAGTGTTGTGGGTTCATCTCTGACACAAGAGCTCCTGGATCAGCTGAAGTGCCTGGCCACTGTCACAGTGTGCCAGGTATCCCAGGCAGGCTTGGGGACATCCTATGTCACAGTGTCCTGGGCCTGGCACTGTTTGGATTGGCTCCAGGCCATGCTGTGCCTTCCCAGCCTGGGAACAGGAGCAGGGCCAGAACATGGAGACCCCCAGAAGCTTCCCCCCAGGACTGAAAGATTTCATGGCAACTTTTTTGGTGTCTGTACTGAAAAAGCATTCAGAATGAGTCACCTGTCATTACTCTGAAGCAGGGACAGCAGAGGTAACACATTTCCTGCTTCCCTACATCAGTGCTTTAAGGATCAGTGACCTTTACCATGGCTTATCAGTGGGACCTGACAGGCAGTTGTGCAGGCTATTCAGACAGCCCCATCCACCTCTGTTTGTTTAGGAAGGCACAGACAAATTCCTCTGTCCTTCCCTCAGTACTGTCCACTGGACATTTTGCTGGAGACAAAAAGAAGCATCCCTTGGTAGGGCTTTATCTGCCTGTCTGGCTGACAGAGCAGGGAAGAAGCAGGTTGACAATCCAGGGATCAGCAGTCATTCAGGAATTTTCCTTTTCCCCACATAATTCAACCATCTTTGCAGCTTTATCATTCCAGGTAACACAAACTTTCTGCCCTTGATGGTCTTGCCCGCCCTTCATTTTCCTTTGGAGTTTCTATTCCACATACTCCAGCCTGGGCAGGGTGTGGCTGCATTCTTGCACTGGGAGAAACACTTCCAAGAGGGTTAAAATCTCCTTTACTTTTGAAACACTTCCTTCACTTGCTCTTGATATTGGAAACAATCTGTGATACTCAAAGTGGAGCTTAAAAAAAACCCCTTAGAACTCCAAAGTGGCTGAAGATCAGGATAAATGTTTAAGAAAATCATAGTTATATGGAAAATTGAGGCTGGCCATTGCTGTTATATAATCTGCTTGCAAAGGAGCTTGTGAAAAAAAAAGGAGTTTGAGTGTGTTTTCCTTCTTCCTGTTGAAAACAATGGGATAAGACAAGGTGTTAATAGTAATTTATCTCAGGACCTTGCAGCTGGCTCATGGCAATTCCTTTCTGACTTCTGGTGTTTGGAGGTGCCTCATTCTGTGCCCAGACAGAGCCTGGGAGTTGGCAGGGTCACAGGACCGCTGCACAGCAGGATGTTGACACAGCCTGGAGTACACCATGCCCTGACTGTGCCCAGGGATTTGCACAGAGGGAAGCCTGTGTTGGAGATGTACAGTCTGCCCCCAGAACAGTAGGAAAAACTGACTTGATTCCACTGTAAAATATTTAATGAGGAGAGAGATGGAAGGAGATAAGAATTCAGGGTAGATCTTGACTGACATAAGAGAATTTAAAGGAGGAAAAATTATAAAATTGTTTCTAGTGTAAGGAGAGTGAGTGAGGGGGTTTCTGCTGGGGAAAACAAGAGGGGCAGACCCCAACTGGTGCCATCAGGATGAACCTCCTGGGGGGCTGCAGATTCCTGCTGACGGACAGCTCTGATCTCTGCTCTCTGTAACCAGGGACAGGACCCAAGGGAATGCTGGAGCTGTGCCAAGGGAGGTTTAGGCTGGATATCAGGAAAAGATTCTTTCCCCAGAGGGTGCTGAGACTCTGAACAGGCTCCCCAGGGAATGGTCCCAGCCCCAAGGCTGCCAGAGCTCCAGGAGTATTTGGACAATGTTCTCAGGGATGCACAGGGTAGGGTTGGGGTATCTGTGCAGGACCAGGGGTTGAACAGGATGATCCTTGTGGGTCACTTCCAGCTCAGGAGATTCCATGATTTCACCAGCCTGCACCTACACTCTCAGTAAGAAGCTGTGCCTCAGCAGTGCTCTGGGGTGTGACTGAAGATGCTCTTTGTGCCACACCACGTGAAAATGATAAGTCATGTGCAGGGCTTAGCTCTGGGCTTGGTGAAAGCTCAGGGTACAGAGATTCCCAGTCCTAACAGAGAGAGGGCTCCTCTGCAGCCCAGCTTGCTTTGGAGCAGACAGTGCTGATGAGCTGCCTGAGTGGACACGTTTATTCTGTACTAAGGGCAATATGCAGGGAGAAGTTGGGAATAGCTGTTCTGCTTTACTAAGCTCATCCTGGTCCAGGTAAGTCAGACTGCACAGGCACGTAAATACCCTCAGCAAGTAGAGAATCTTCATTGTCTGCGAGCTTCATCCCACAGAGCTTCAGCCCCTCTGCATCCACAAGGCAGTGCCTCAAACCTGTGGCAGGAGAAGTCAGGAGTTATGGAATGTCTGATTAAATGGACAGGCTGGATCCATGGCTGAGGCCAACAGTGGGAGGCTCAACAAGACCAATGCCAAGTTCTGGGCTTGGGTCGCAACAGCCTCATTGAATGCTTCCAGCTGGGGAAGGAGTAGTTGGAAAGCTGGGAAAAGATCTGGGAGTGCTGGTAACAGTGGCTGGACATGAGCCCAGGTGGGTAAGTAGGCCAATGGCACCTGGGCTGTTGCAGCCATGGTGTGTCCAGAAGGCCCAGTGTGGTGCCCTGTGCTGGTGCTGCTGGGGGACCTCCAGTCCTGGGGACAGCTCTGGGCCCCTCCTAACGAGAGAGACACTGAGAGGCTGGAGCATGTCTAGAGAAGGGAACAGAGCTGGGGAAGGGTCTGGAGCACCAGGAGCAGCTGAGGGAGCAGCTGGCGGTTCAGCCTGGAGAAAAGGAGGCTCGGGGGAGACCTTCTGGCTCTGCACAACTCCCTGACAGGAGTGGGCAGCTGGGGGTGGGTCAGGCTCTGCTGCCAGGGAACAAGGGCCAGGACAAGAGGAAATGGCATCAAACTGCATCAAGGGAAGTTCAGGTTGGATATTGGGAAAAATTTCCTGGAAAGAGTTGCCCAGCACTGGCACAGGCTGTCCAAGGCAAAGGTGGAGTCACCATCCCTGGAGGGATTTAAAAGCTGTGGATATGGCGCCTGGGGGCGTGATTTAGTGGTGGCCTTGACAGTGCTAGAGGAATAGTTAAACTTGATGATCTTAGAGAGCTTTTCCAACTTAAATGATCCTATGAAACTCAGGTTGCTCCAGCCCCTCTCCAGCCATGTATTTAGCACTGCACCAGCAGGACACTGAGATGTGTGTCCACAATGAAATCGGAAGTCTCTGTGTTTTGTTCCCATTCTTAGGTGAAAGCCATGGTCTTAGGCACTGGTTTTAGTTGCATTCACTTCATCTCTTGAAAGCTCCTCAGTTCAAGGTAAATGGTTGTGTAGACAACTCCTAAAAACAAAGAGCCTTTAACAGCAGTTTTTCTTCATTTCTACCTCCCTACCACACACAAGCTTCACTTCTTAACCACTTGGAATGCAGGAAAAACATTGTGGGGCAAGCCAACAGTCTAATCTTGTGTCCAGTCAGCAGCACTGACTAACAGAAGGTGCTAAGAAGAATAAACAAGGCAAGAGGTACAGAAGTACCTCACATCTTGCTTATTTTCCATTATATCTCAGAGAGCCAGAAAAATGAAGTGAACATGGAGCTTCAGTAGAAAAATGACCTTGGATTCCCCTTAAATGACATGTCCTCTGATGCCCTTTTTCTCAGGTATGTGGAATGTGGTTGGTTGGTTGGTGGGTTGGTTGGTTGGTTTGCAGGGGAAAATCTGTCAGCTCAGAAATAAAATTAAGGCACTATGAATATTTAAATGTGAAAGGAAAAGTATATTCAGACTGACTGCTTGGAGCTGGGAATTGCATACCCGGGTACATAACATTTGTAACAGAGAATGTAATGCAAAAATCTGCATTTCTCTTTCAAATTCCCAATATGCTCATACTAGAGATGGGATTATGAAGTCACAGTCATTTCCACATTGCAATCTTAAGATCAGATGGCAAACTTTAGCTTGAAAATGGGCAAGAAATCAGGAAATTTGTATTCTGTCAAATCTGTTCTTATTCACTACATAGCCTGTAAAACACCTTTACCTGTCAGCAGCCGGCTTTCTCACAAACAGCTGAACCTTCACCTCTACAAGGCCGTAGTTGTCCATTCTGTGTCAGGGTTGTGAGGGTTGACCAGCTCTGATCTCTCACAAGATTCACCCATTTTGGTTTCAACATTTTTCTCACCATGAGACTTTATATGGTGCTGCTTCTTTCTTCCATTTCTCTTCCTCCTTTCTTTCAGCCTGTCCACTCCAGGCCATGCCTATCTAAAACCTCTCAGTGCTGTACATCCTTCTAATTTGTTTAAACATTCTTTTGTTTTGCTCACATACAGCTCTTTGCCTGGATGCCCTTGGATGTGCAGTCTCCATTATTTGCTCTTCACCTTTGTCCTTTTTCATCTTCCATTTGCAGTCTCCAGTTTTAACTATGTTTAAACACTTTTTCTCCTCTTCTCTCCAGTGACCATCAGGAAACACTTTTTCCCTGTGAGGATGACTGGCACTGGTCATCCCAGGCTGCCAAGAAAGGTTGTGGTATCTCCATCCTTGGGGTGTCATCCTGCACTACTGGCTCTGGTGGCCCTGCTTGAGCAGGGGGATGGCCCAGGTGACTTCCAGAGCTCCTTCACCCCACTCAGCCATTCTGGGATGCTGAAATAGTTCTGGTTGTGTTTGAAGCTAGTAGCAAATTACTTTGCTTTTGCAGCAAGAGTAGGGTGACCCTTCTTGCTCTTAGAGAACTGGGGTGAGACACAGATTTGCTGTCAGGCTGGGATTTAGGGAGCTGGACAGTGTGAGTACAGAATCATCATTTCAGTGCACTACACATGGATCTTTTCCTCCTACCTGTAAAACAGCAACTGCTGTGAGCAGCCCTTGAATTTGAGGGTTGTGGTTGGTAGCAGTGAGCTCAGATAGCTGAGAGGTCATGAAGCCAGGCTGGATGGAGCTCAGCAACCTACTCTAGTGAAAGGTACCCCTGCCCTGTTAGTATCAGTATTGTTTTTATTGATACTACAACCCGTGGGAAAGTTCTGATTCATTCTCCACAAAAGAATTGGGTTCTGTTCTCAAACCTCCATTGGTAGTATCTTCCAAAAGTTAACTTTACAGTGTAGAATAAATAGATCTAAACATTACTTCAATTTTTAATTTAATCCAAAATATGGGGTTTTTTAATATTTTCACTGACATTTCATCCTGAACATTAATAAATTAAAAATGCAAACTAATTTTAAAAATTTGTTGCAGAAGGGCAAAGTCATTTGAGGTACCTCAGCACGGGATTTGAGAGAGCCCGTCAGCACGTTATGGAGAGACAACAAAATGAGACTCTGAAGCAAAGAGGACTCAGAGTAGAAAATAAAACCTATGTGTGTGCAACTAAACGATGGCAGGGTTAGATGAGATATTGGGATATTCCTCCCTGTGAGGGTGGTGAGGCCCTGGCACAGATTGTCCAGAGAGCTGTGGCTGCCCCATCCTTGGAAGTGTCAAAGGCCGGGTTGGACAGAGCTTGGAGCAAGCTGGTCTAGTGGAAGGTGTCCCTGCCCGTAGCAGAGGGTGGAACAAGATGGGGTTTAAAAGTCCCTTCCAGCCCTGGGACTCTGCAACAGATGTTGAATCACACAGTTTGACAGGGAATAATTGAGGGCAGGTATTAAAGTAATTTCGGGTCATTTCCTCTACATCTACCCAGCTAACTGTTAATAGAAGCTGGAGGCTCCACCACAGCCACCGTTAGTTGCAGTGTCAGTGTGGGACACATTCTCTGTCAGCTCACACTACTGACCTGGTGTGACACAAGGCTGAGAAGAAAATGGAGTCACTCACAGTGACCCACTTGACCCTTTTCTGGCAGCAGCAAATCCAAGCCACATAGTAAAATGACAGTACTGATTTCTAATGATCCTCTAAGAATTTCAGAATTATCACTTCCAAATTTAATTCTGCTTATAGATGATTTCTTCTGTGAAGTCAGTGTTCACTTTGGGTTTGCAGGAGAGGACTGAGAGCAATATCAAACTGCTGTATGGGAAGCAGTCTGCTTCAAGGAAAGCAAAACTTCAGAGTCCTTGTAGTAAAATCCTAGTTAACCTTTGAGAATCTCATTAAACCTTTGAAAACTCTCAGTAAACCCTTGAGAACTCAGTAACTGAGAATCTCAATAAACATTTGAGAACTCTTAGTAAACCTTTGCATTTGGTTCTTCACAGTGTCTGGAGGCAGAAGTCAGCCCTGAAATGTGGTGGTTCCAGCAAGGCCTCTCATTCCTGCCCGTGGCGCTGGTTGTGTGGTCGGCAGCATCGTTTGTGTTTTCCTACATTACTGCAATTGTCCTGCACCACGTTGACCCTTTGGTGCCCTACATCAGGTCAGTGATGTCCATCCTCTGTCAGAGCACTAAAATGACCCTGCTCCTGTGAATTCTTCCCAACTCCAGAGTTAAATATCAGTTCTTACCCAACAGCTCCAGGTGTAAAGTTACTGTTTATAGCCATTATATATATAGTTATAGGTGATATTAAACTGACAGAGGGGAAATTCAGGTTAAATGTTAGGAAGAAATTCCTTCCCTGTGAGGGTGGTGAGACCCTGGCACAGGCTGCCCAGAGATGCTGTGGCTGACTCTTGCCTGGTAGTGTCCAAGGCCAGGTTTGACGAGACTTGGAGCAACCTGGGATGGTGGAAGGTGTCCTTGGTTGGAATGAGATAGTTGAGATGATCTTTAAGGTCCCTCCCAACCCAACCCATTCTGGGATTTGTGTGTTACTCTATTTAAAGGTGTCTGGTTTTGTGCAAAGCTCTAAGCTTTGGCTCTGTGAACTTACCCTTAAAATGATGATGAACAAGGGCACTGGAGGTGCCTCACCACACCCCTGCTCAGAGTGAAGCCACTCGCTGCCACCAGGTTTGTTGCACCAGTAAATCCATACTAAAATCTACATTGCCAACTTTATTCCATCAAGGCTGATATACATAATTCAAGCTTTGCTCTTTCAGTTTTCCATGTTCTTAATTTTTCCAGTTTTAATCCTTTTTATTCACCTTTTATGGCATCAAGATCGATATGAAAGGAACAGTTAGAATTCTCAGCACCATCATTCCCTGCTCCAAGGCTAGATTGTGTTTACCATGGTGATTTCTAGAGTTCTAAAACCAGCACAGCATAGTTTGAGTAATGAAAAATTCAGTGAAAAACATACAGGAGGGGCTTTTTTTCAAATGTCCTTTGTAGATTGAAATAAGTAAAGTTGTGTTGGGAGTATTTTTAATATAGATATAAATAATATAGGATATGTGTCACTCCATTTATCTTTTCCAGTGATACAGGGACAATACCACCTGAAAGATGCTTATTTGGGATCATGTTAAATGTGTCAACCTTCTTGGGTGAGTACAGAAAGCTGTCCTTGGTGAGCTGCAGGCAGTTCTGGAATGCAGTGGCTTTAAACAAGTTCACTTCCTTATCCAGATCATTAAACAGCCCAGAATTCTTACTCTAAATACCGAGCAATAAATCTCAATTCTCTTAAGCAATTCAAAGTGTGTGTCAGGGATGTTATCTACGAATTGCCAGTATGGCAATTGCAGATTCCAGAAGGGCAAAAATGCATTAAAAAAACTAACAGAAAAGTAAAAGCAATAAAAATGCAAATTCAAGGCAGTCACCTTACCTGTGCTGCAACAATGCAGGGAGGGAAAACAACCAAATATGGCTTTGAAATACAACAGATCTGGAAAATCTATTAATTTGACTTGTTTGCCATTATGTTATTTCAATTTTATAATTGAAAATCCAGTCTTTCAGCTTTCCTATTTCACTATGCCCTAAAAAAATATTTGTATATTAAGAGTTGCCTCTGTCACTCAGCATCTTCCCAGGTAGAAAAAGACACTGCTCCACAGCAGGAGTCTTACTGCCTGTGGCTCACTTTGGCAGGGATAGCCACCATGTATGTCCGGTACAAACAAGTGTCTGCCTTGAGCCCAGAAAATCCCAAGATCCTCAGGCTGAATAAGCTGGGCCTCCTGCTGGGATGGATGAGCTGCTTTGGACTCTGCATTATTGCCAATTTCCAGGTTTGTGCTCTGCCTGCATTGCTCTGCTCCTGCCAGAGCTGTGTCTATTCTGAGATACCTGATAAACTGGGGATTTACAGAAAGCAACTTTCCATGGCAAACTGCTTTTTTTTCAAATTCTCTACAGAGAACGGTTAAAAAAATATAAGGTTTGTCTTATAATTTGTTAGTTATTCCTTATTTGCTTTGGGACTTGTGAGCAGCTGTTCATGACATTTCAAAACATTCATAACCACCAAGCATTGCAGAAGCCACACTTGGATCTCCTTCCAGGCGGGCTGAAAGCCTGAGATCCAGATTGAAAGCCTACAACTGTGGCTCAGGAGAATCAGGTATCAAATAGTAAAAACTTGTTACAACTAGAAGTAAAGCCAACAAAACTACCCAACCCCACAAGCCCAGCTCTGGAAAACCTGCCCTCTCGGGTAGATTTTCCTTGAAACTTTCTCAAATTCTTGAAAATTCTGCAACATTAATTCTTTTGATTTTCTCCATCCCAGATCTCTATTTTTTTTTTCTCCCCAATACTTTCCACTCCAGAAAAACCAAATCTGATATTCTCACCCATCACACCATGAGCAGGTCCCCATCATTGGCTTTATTTGCCAGGTGACTGCATAATTGCCAGCCTTACTATATTAATTACTTGATGGATCTGGGGGCTTTGTTGTAGTGCCTGTAGCCACTACAGGCTGCAGTGTCACCTTGGGCTCCAGCTGGATTAGGAACAGGGAAAACCAAAGAGGAAAAGCTCATGGGAAGGGAAGCTCCACCTTTTCCCTATTACAGCTCCTCAAGTGCTTCAGCAGCCCCTGTCTTAGAAACCTCAGCACTCTCATTCTAGGCATTTTTTTCTTTTGGAGGCCTCAATCTATTCACTATTTTCTAGAGCCCTCAGAGGTTCCAGCCTCTCATTCCACACCCAAGAAGAATCCTCCAGGCTCTGCTCAACTTCATGATTTCTCTCCACTGCCCTCAAGAAAGGGTTTTACTACTTTCTTTGTATTTCACAATAATCAAAACCTAGGATGTGCATGTTGATTTTGAAAAGAACAGGGTCTAAGCCTTTATTAATTTCCAGCTCTTTATTAAAAAGACCAGCTATGGGGGGGTCGTCCGCTGATTGGCTCAAACATCGGCAGCATCGGCAGCAGGAAAAGGCGAGGAGAGTCTGTTCAGCAGGACTTCGCAACACCGACGGGTTGCTAGGCATCAGGCAGCTCCGACGCCTCAGGGGACACGCCCCTGAAAGTCCTTACTTTGCCTTCAG
>VXBB01007295.1:199714-227104 GCA_013399915.1 Illadopsis cleaveri | reverse complement strand
CGGCTCCCCTCAAGCGGGCTCCGGAAGGGGTGGGGCCACGCCGCGGAGGAGCGGGGGCCGCTCCGCGCGGCCGTCCCAAGTCGTCCTCCTCGGCGAGCACCCCTTCCCGCCGTTTCAGCCCCCTACCCTGCCTTCCGGCAGCCCCCAGGGGACTCTTTCTCCACACAGCCGGGGCCTCGCTGCCTCGGCTCCCCGCGTGTCCTTGGTGAAAAAAATATACCAGGAATTCGTTCCTAACAATTTGATAACAGTTCATCTATCATTTAATCTTGAGCAAAACAAAAGTTGGAAGTGATGCACCTGCATATCGCTCTGAAATCCACGGGTGATTGAAGACCCCAAATTGTGAAAACAGAGAATTCCTCTCTGCTGACACCTCCCTGCACAGCATTTGATTTTGGAGCACACACCTTTGATTATTTCTTAAAAGGAAATTCTCACTGTGAATGCAGCACTTAAAATTCATTTGTGCAAAGAAAGTGCATAAGGAAAAGCTTGAGCTTAAGAGTTATTTAGTAAGATACACAGAGAACTTCATGTTTTAGGGCAGAAAATATCTGCACAATTGGGGTGCCAGAGGCTACCAGGCCTTGCCTAGTGAAACAAGTCAGATGACACCTTTTGTTCCCTGTCTCTGGCTCCTGTGCTAAGCTGGGGATGAGGAAAGGGCTGAAGACACATGGGTTTTCACACACATATATTTTAATAATAAATTTTTGGTTGGGTTGGGTTTTTTGAAATATCTTCTGGTTTTAGTTATTTTTGCTATTTGACACTTGGTTCTCCTGGTGATGTTTTTAAATATTGATGCTTGATTGAACCTTGTTCCCTCAGAGTATTCCAAGATACTAATTTGACAGTCTTTATTCAAACCAGAGTTCATTCAGAAAAATGCAAAACCTCATTATTTATAATCCAAAATTGGGTACCAGAATCGTATTGTGTCTGTCCTGTATTACATAATCTTTCATAGATTCACGGGTTCCTGGGGTAGAAATGTTGTCCCTCCCATTCCTTGCCCCCTTGCAGAGATTCTCTCACCCAGTTCCTGTGATAATGTCCATTTATGAGAAGAGCTCTCACAAATTCCTCTACTGAAGGTAAAGCTGTGACCTGTAACTTCACCACAAGAATTTAACAAAAGCAGAAATTCCAGAGGCTGGCAGGTTTTAGCTTCTAGACACCTCCCAATGGGGCTTCCAAGAAAAGTCTCCTGCGGACTGGTACAGTCCAGAACTGCTTAGGTCGGGATGGGAGAAGGTCACTGAGAGGTGGATGCCAGAGGTTTACAGACGAAAATGAAACAAGGTTTTCACAGGCTTTCTTCCCCTAGAAATGCGTCCTGTACTACATCCACGTGCTGGGAGCCTGCCTGACCTTCGGGGTGGGGTCCATTTACATGCTGGTTCAGACCATCCTGTCCTACCTGATGCAGCCAGAACTTCACAGCAAAGAAATTTTCTGGGCCCGCCTGGCTGTGTTCCTGTGGAGCTGTTCCAGCATCCTGAGCAGTATCCTTTGCCTGGGCAGTGGCACCAAAACCCAGCAGCCTCCACAGGATTTACACCTACTTGAACTGAACCACCGCCATATGCCCCAAGAGGCATGTCATCCTTGATTGTACAGCCTGTAGTGTGTCCTGTTCTGTATTCCAACCTGGGAATTTCAGGGAAATTGGTTAATCCCTTTAATATTTTTAATATCCCCCCTGGATATTTAAAAAAAAAGGTAAGAGGGATGGTTACTACCCTTTCTCCTGCCCTTTCCTACTGTACACCAGAGACTGAAAATAGGAAAAATAAGAGTTTATCCCCAAGAGGTCTGACTGAATTAAGAAATATGGAGCCAAAGGGAATTGTGCTTAAGGGAACAGGTGGTTTCAATGGGGGAAAAAAATAGGTAAGGAATTAAAGTGTGTTTCTGAGGACAGGAATGGTGCAGAGTGTTAGAGTTGGATACAACTGAAAAAGAAACCCAGAATGTAGCACAAGAGGAAATATACTAACAGACCATGTGGAGCAGGGCTGGCTGTGCCAGCTGGCTCCAGAACAGGGATGATATGCTGGCACTTGCCAGAGAGACAAGTCTGGAGCACATTTCAAGGGTGAGTCAAGGGGGACTTTGACCTCTGATCTCCTCCCTGTCCATCCTGCAGTTCAAAAAACAAGATATTTCTGACTGGCATTCCTTACCAGCTTCCCTTGGCATCACAATCCATCACCCCCTTTAGTTCTAAATTCCAGGTGCTGGCAGCAACTGTGGGGTTTAGAGAAAGAGAGAAACACACGATGGTTTGCGTTGAAGACATCTTCTAGTCCTGCCCTCTTGCAGTGGGAATCCATTCCCGTCTATCCATATATTTATATAACAAGTGTGGGCAAACCCACTCAGAAGTAGAGGCCTTTTTCCTCTCCTGAATCATTGAAACAGTCTGGAAACTGCACCAGAACAGTTCCCCTGTTCACCACAATGGACTTGAGCATTGGATTTAAAAATCAAACTCAGTTTTTTTGTCAAACAGGACAACACCAAACCTGAATTTCAGAGACACAAGTTGCAAAACCCATTGCTTAAACACTGTTCTATCTGCAGCTGTATCCAGGAGTGGAGTCCCTGCAGCCCCTTGACATAATACCCAGGGTCTGGCCTTGGCAGGACAGACCATAGTTACCTGCCCAGCCTGAGAGAGGGGACTTCCCAATGGTACTCTGTACACGATGGTTTGCCCTGGTTTCCGCCCCTCCCTAATGCCCCTGGCCCTTGGTTTCTCCTTTCCTCTGCATCTCCATTGGTTGTGGGACCTGGTGACCGGCTCTGTCTCCCCTATGGAATACTGACCTTACCTGTCCTTTGCTCCGCCCCCACATCTCAGGGTCATTGGCTGCTGAAGCTCATACTCAACCCTCAGACCGGCACATGCCCAGCCCTTCTGGCGCTGGGTTTCCCTTCGGCTCCTGGTAATAAACCTGGCTGGAACTGATCTAGTGCCAAGGCCTTCTGTCTCTCCTTGCTGAGCCAGCCACGTGGCGTGTGGGGATGTGTGAGCCTGACTGCTTTGCCTGAGTTTCCCCAAGTGGCCTTTCCACCAGGGAGACTTAGTGGGGTCTACGCTTCAGCTCCACTCCTAAATAACACGATGTCACCTCTAGGCCACTGATTTAATCCCCACCAATCCCACTTATTTCCAGGCTGGCAGCCAGTACCAACACTGAACTATATGTCCCATTTCCCAAGGTTGGAGCATCTTGCTGGGCTCCCATCCTTGCTGCTGCAGGATTATAGAATCTGTATGAGTCAGAGAAGCAGGGACAGTGGGGCACAGGCTTGTTATCCATCATGAAAGATCCTCACCTGCTGAGGGGCCTTGGCAGACAGCAAGGAAATCATCCAAGAAACTTGGAGAATTGTTGTATTGAACAGAAATTTTTGGTATTAACAAACAAGATTTTCAGCTTTGAATAGGGAGGAACCAAACTAGGGGGGAACTAAAATATGTTCTATGAACAATACGATCTGCTGCAAGTTATGTTCCTCTTACAGATGCCAAAAGCCCACAAACCTCAAATCTGTAAAGGTTTTTGTGCCAATGTAGCCTAACCAAAATTATAGGGAAGTTGTAGAAATAATGATGTATTCATATGTAGCAAGGAAAGGGGAAGATAAGGGAAATTACCGTTCTAAATTAACAGCTTATAATGTAATAAGGGAAAGATGAGAAAAGGGAGAAGTCTGTGGCCTTGGGTTAAATGGCTGTAACAGGTACTGGAAGACAGAAGAAAATGTATTTTGTGTTAGCTCTGGGGTCACAGCAGTGCCCGTCCCCTGTGCTGGCACTGCAGGGGCACCTCCAGTCCTGGGGACAGCTCTGGGTCCCTCCTGACCAGAGAGACACTGAGGGGCTGGAGCATGTCTAGAGAAGGGAACAGAGCTGGGGAAGGGTCTGGAGCACCAGGAGCAGCTGAGGGAGCAGCTGGCGGTTCAGCCTGGAGAAAAGGAGGCTCAGGGGAGACCTTCTGGCTCTGCACAACTCCCTGACAGGAGGGGGCAGCCAGGATGGAATTGTGCTCTGCTGCCAGGGAACAAGGGCCAGGACAAGAGGAAATGGCCTCAAGCTGTGCCAGGGGAGGTTCAGGTTGGATATTGGGGAAAATTTCCTAGAAAGGGTGGTCAGGCACTGGCCCAACTGCCCATGGCAGTGGTGGAGTCACCATTCTTGGGGAGATACAAAAGGCATGTGGATGTGGCACTTAAAGAACATGGGCTTATGGTGGCCTTGGTGTTGGGGAACAATTGGACTCAACCAAATGGTCTTTTCCAAACTAAACAATTCTCTGAATCTATGAAAATACTCTTGGTCCTGTGGTGGAGTGTAACAGCAGAACTGCCAGCCCAGAGCAAGGCATTTGATGACCCACTGTAATGAGCGGGGGCAGGGGGAGGGGGTGGGAACCAGTTATTTTTATATCACAATGATTAAATTCTTCCCACTGCAGCAGGAACTCAGGCAGATAAGAAACAACTCCTGGAGCTGTCCAGTTCAATTAGCAGAAAATGGGGTGTCTATGGTCCAATCAGTAACCAGAGCTCCTAAACCACTCATGTCCATTTTTTAAGAAGCTTTGGAAGTCTGGCCATGTTTTTGCCAGGAAGTTCAGCCTTGTTCACCACAAAAATTAATCTTTCACATCAGGAGGCTCTTGATGTTTAATCTCATTAACCACCGAAGAAGTTAATATCTTAATCCTATGAAAATCAGGCTATCTATAAATTAATGATCTGGGTTTCGTTTGTTGTGTTGCAGGAGCACTTTTTTGGGTACCTTCCCTCTGTAAGATGTTGAAAAAGTGACAAACACTCCAGAAAGATCCAGGATTGGATTAAATGGGAGATTATTGTCACATGGGGTGAAATCCAAAGCACTTCTCAAACCCTGACTAAGAGGGAAACAGAAAAGCCAAAAATCCTCTTTGCTACAGTTGATACAGGATTCTAACCTGTGGCCCACAGCAAATATTCAAGGTGGTTGAGACATTGGAAAGCCATCAGAGAAAGAGAACTAGCCTCTTATTAGGGTGGGAAATACCAGTAAAATTAAATTTAAATGCTCAGCAAAGTGCTCACATCTGATCATAGCTTAAACACTTCCCTGAGCGAGCTGTGTTTGATTGGAGGAATAGCGAGAGGCAGCACACAGAGAACAGAAATAATGGATTTAGGTTCAAATAACCTTTTCACATGACAATAACCGGTGGGTTGGGACAACCTATGGGTTGAAGGGCACAATGTGAACAGTCCATGGCACTATTACTGCTCCTCAGGCTGAGACCTCACAGCCTCAGCTTGACAGAGTCTGCAAGTTCCATGTTTCTCATTCTTGGCCTTGAATCTTCCTTAACCTCTTCCTCAGTGTTTGTGTCCTCGGTTGTGTTGTACAGTGGCCTGTATGGACAAAACCTGGTGCAGAAGCTGCACTGGGACACCCAGGAAAGAGTAAGTGGTTGGAGGGGGAGGAATGGAGACCAAATCCAGCTGGATTTGGAGGGACAGGTGGGAATTTCTTGCAGCTCACAACACAGTCTGGAGTGGGAGAGGAGAGAGCTGTGCCAGCTGAACCAGCCAGCAACTCCTTGGAATTGTGGGATCCTAGACTGCGATAGGTTGGGAGGGACCTTAAAGCCCATCCAGTCCCACCCTCTACTATGGGCAGGGATACCTCCCACTATCCCCAGTTGCTCCAAGCCCTGTCCTACCTGGCCTTGGACTTCCAGGGATGGCGCAGCCACAGCTGCTCTGAGCAAGCTGTGCCAGCATTTGCTGAAGTTCTGATCTCACATAACTGTTGGATCTTCAAATATAACTCTAGATTTATCCCTCCTGCATCTTGAGGAGGGCCTTGAACCTCCCTGCTCTTTGCTAGTTGAGCTCTGGGTTGAGCCTTCGGGTTTTGCAGGTGAGTATTAAATTCCCAGTGGGCATCATCCCAGTTGGAGCAGGTGTTTTCCTGGTCATTCTCATTTTTCAGTACTTCATTCCTGGAGATTCCAGATACAATAAGGGATTTTGATCACCAGTAGGAATAGTTGTGGATGCAGGATCTCACATGGGATGTCACAAGTCACAAGCCATCCTTGTGCCACTGCAGGTCCAGAGAAGTTCTTACATGGATTTTTTTCCCCTCTATAACACAGGGCTACACCTCCCATATTATCAGCACTGTCTCCGAGTGGTCACTGGCATTCTCCTTCCTAAGCTTCTTCCTCACCTACATCCGTGACTTCCAGGTAAAATGAAGTTAATGTTCCCTGTTTCTGAATAGCCCAGTATGGTGCAGCAGGGCAGCCTTAGATTTTATGGGATCATGGAGTCATTTTGGTTGGAGGAGACCTTTAAGGTGATGGAGTCCAGCCATTAACCCAGCATGGATCAGTCACCAGGGCTGGAGACCCATGAGCAGCTCTAAGTGACCCCTACAGAGTCTGTGTTACCTGCTGATACCTGTCTGTGGTACCCCTGCTGTGTTACCACGGCTCCAGCATCAGGCTGGCTTTAACTGGCCTTGACTCGCCCTGACTGGCTTCACTTCCAGACCTGTCACAGCCACAGGGTCCTTTTCCTCCAGGACAAGGCAAATGATGGAGCCAGTCCAGAGCATAGCTAGGAGCCAGGCACATGGTTCTGAGCTGATCTGTTGGTGTTTCCAAAAATCCTTGGTGTTTCCTCAGGCCACTGAACCTCCCAGTGCCAAGGCAGCGAGGGAGCCACTCACAGGGACTCCCTTTGCTTTCCCTCCACAGAAAATCTCCCTGGAAGCCGTGGTCAGCCTGCAGGGCCAGACCCTGCATGAGAGCCCAGGGAGCTTCAGGGCGGAGGAGCAGGCGCTGCTCGTAGCAGGGAGCATCTGATGGATGGAGAGAACTCAGGAATTTAATAGCAATAGCCGCTGTTATTCTAAGCATTTATTTTATATAAAAAAAGTATGAAGTGATTGTCTTGTACGTGACATCATGGGCTTTGCTATTAACCCACAGCAATGCAAATGTTACTAGTACTGTGAATAAGTCTGTGACATTTCTACATTTTCCAGTGTCATGAAGGATTAAATGAAGGTTGTTAATGAGTTGTGTCTCCTAATCTCTTCCTCCACACTCAGTTTGACCTCCCTGACTCTCCTCTCTCCATTGCTCCTTTTGGATGGCAGAGCCTCCAGCCTCACCTCTGCTCCCCTTGGGCCCAGGGGGCTGATCAATGCCCTGCACTTTGGGCCAGATGGGATGGACCCCAAAGCCACCCCATCCTTTGAGCAGCCCATAGGGAAAAACCTCTTCACACCACAGCCTGCTCTGGAAGTCAAGAGGCAACTGAGAAGTTCCCTCCTGATGGAAGGGCAGCCCTGTGCTGGCTCTCGAGAGGAGTGACAGGGAGCAGCATGAACCACACAGGCATGGAATCCCAGAAGGGTTTGGCTTGGAAGGGATCCATCCTATTCCACCCCTGCCATGGGCAAGGACACCTTCCATTAGACCAGCTTGTTCCAAGCCCTGTCCAACGTGGCCTTCCCTTTCTCCCTCCTCCCTCCCGCCCCGGCAGTTGTTGGAGCTGACAAGCAGGTTGACCCAGGAATTCTCATGCTAAGCGTCCCTGTTGCACAGGTGGAAGAGGTAGCCAAGGCAGCCCATGTCCTTCTGTTCCCTCCCAAGACAAAAGCTGTCCTTTAAACACCTAAGAGTGCAACTCATTCTTGTATCCTTGACATCCCTGGTGCTCCCCGAGAGTCTCCAAACTAAGCCAGGTGCTGCTCCTTCCTCCAGCTGCTTCCAGCAGCTCCCAGAGTGCTGACAGCCCTTATCCCAACCCTGTGGAGTGTCTGTGTGCTCCAGAGGCCAAGCTCCATGAGCTTCTAAGTGCCAGACACACCAGCTGGTTCCAGGGTCAATCCATAGGGACAACCTCCCATACTGCAGTCATGCCCAGACCAAGCCAGAAGCTTTAAAACAAGTATCTCAAATTCTACCAAAGTACAGCAGATTAAGGGGATATTTGATTGCACACAGACCTACCAAGTACTTCCACGGCTGCCTCTGAGCCCTGCTTGACAGGAATAGCTCAGCTCCCTTCCCAAGTTAGTTCTCAAGGCTTGTACATGAGCTCCAGCACGTTTCCTCCCACACCAGAATTCCTTACTATAGCATCTTCCCTTCCTGGAGGAGCAGGCAAAGCACCAGGAGAGAAATTCATCTGAGCTGGAGGCCTCCTGGAAACCCCAGCAGCTCCCTGAGTAGCTTTTATCCTGGATTTAAATGGGATGTCTCCATCCCTGTAACTGCATTTCCAGCCTGGTTCAGCCAGACTTCAGACAATTCACAGGGTGGAAACAACATTTGGGGCCAAAAGATGCATTACTGCTGAGGGCAGTGGGGTGAGAAGACAGGTGGATGTGATTCATATAGAGTCACAGAGAACCCTGAACATCATGGCCTGGGAAGGTTTCACAAGTATTGTATTTTACCTGCTGATGAATCCTTAGGGATCCCAGCCACCCTGGAGAGCTGCACACTTGGCCACACACTTCCTAAGCAGGGAATAGGTAAATCCCAGTTCCTCATTAACTGCTCCAATGTAGAAAATATGATGCTTCAGCTGAGAGAATCCTTTACCTCCCTCAAGGCTCATTAGACAAATGGTTTAAGCAAGAGATGGTCCCAACAGTGATGGAATCCTTGTGGTGAAGGAGAGAGAGCTCTTTGCCTGATATGATGGGGGAGAAGAAAAAAGCCCAAATTACTCATTCATGTGTAGTCCTCAAGGAGGCTGTAGAAGGCAGCTGCCTGCTCACAGGGCTTTCCTCACCACCCCTTCACTGCTTTCTCCATGGATCCCTGTGAAACATGGAGAGGTTGATCCTGACGACAGACATCCAACTTGCTGCACCCAGAAGCAATTCTTGCCCCAGAGAGCAGGAATTTCTCTGTAACTTAATGTCACTGTGATGAGCCACCCACAACAGACTGAGGTTTAGGTTGGACATTAGGAAATATTTCTTCGCCAAAAGGATTGTCCAGCCCTGGCACAGCTGCCCATAACAATGGAGTCACCAGTCCTGGAGGAATTTTAGAAAACCATGTGGATGTGGCACTGGAGGACATGATTAATGGTGGCCTTGGCAGTGCTGGAGAACAGTTGGATTCCATGATTGCAGAGGGCTTTTCCAGCCTCAAAGATTCTGATTTTACTGCCCAAACCAGCACATTCCTGGGTTTACTGTTAAACCCCCCAAAGCCCCCTCAGGGCTCCCCCACCAGCCCAGTACCACGTGCTGGGATTCCTGCTCATCTGCAGATCCATTGCATTTCAGCCTCAGAGCATCCAACTCTTCTCTGTTTGACAACCTGCTCAATGCCAGGAAAACCCTTTTCCTGCTCTCTCCCCCTTTGCCAAAAGACAGGGATGAGCAGCACCAAGAAGCAGCTCCCAACTGCTCCAGAGTTACACACCTCCAGTGAATCCCTGCCTATTTTCCCTTCTCTGCAGCCCCATCAACAGTCATGATCCAGGGTCTGGGTTGGGTCCCACCTCCCATAGAATCATCATGGTTGGAAAAGATCTTTGAGATCATCCATCCAAGTCTATCCCACACTGCCACTGTAGCCCCATAAACCCTAAATCACATTACCCAGCAAGATCCAGACGCCATTTAAACAACTCCAGGGATGGTGCCTCCCACTAGCTCCCTGGGCAGCCCCTTCCAATGCCTGACTAGCCGAGCATTGAACAGACTTACAGGGTCCCTTAATAGACCTGAATTGCCCTGACCAGCCTCCTGGGACCTCCTCACATACCCACGGCCAATAAGCTCCACATGAGCCCAAGCTTGTGCATCCAGCCCTGGCCTGGGCTGTTGTGGGTGACCCTGGTTCAGCTCTGCCCCAGGATTTATTCTGTGGACAGTCCTCAGACCTCGGTTCACAGAATCCCAAGATGGTTTGGAGGGAAGGGACATTAAAGATCATTTCATTCCACCCCGGTGTCATGGGCAGAGACACCTTCCACTATCCCAGGTTGCTCCAAGAGCCAGCCAACCTGACCTTGGACACTTCCAGGCAAGCTCTTCCACAGCTTCTCTGGGTACCCTGTACCAGGCCTCCCCACCCTCCCAGGGAAGAATTCCCCCCCAATATCCCATCTAACCCTGCCCTCTGGCAGTGGGAAGCCATTCCCCCTTGTCCTGTCACTCCATTCCTTGTCCCAGTTCCTTCTCCAGCTCTCCTGGAGCCCCTTTAGGTATTGGAAGGGGCTCTAAGGTGTCCCCAGAGCCTTCTCTTCTCCAGGCTGAACATTCCCAGCTCTCGCAGGCTGACTCCAGAGCAGAGGGGCTCCAGCCCTCTGAGCATCTCAGTGGCCTCCTCTGAACTTGCTCCAGCAGCTCAAACATCCTTCTGCTGCTGTTGAGCCCCAGGGCTAGAGGCAGCTCTGCAGGTGGGGTCACACCTGAGTGGGGCAGAGGGGCAGAACCCTCCTCCCCTGCTGCCCACACTGGGGGATCAGCTGAGGGCTTGGGGGATTTCTGGGCTGAGGCATGTCTAGGTCTCACCCACTGACACCCCCAAGTCATTGCCCCAGGGCTGCTCCATCTGCTCACCGCCAGTCTGGGGCCTTGAACTTGATCTTGTTAAACCTCCTGAGTTTCCCATGGGCCACTTCTGAGCTTGTCCAGGTCCCACTCGATGATTCTCTCCCTCAGGGGTGTCTCTGCCCCCTCAGCTCAGCGTCACCTGCAAACCTGATCAGGGTGCCCTCAATCCCTTCATTTGTCATTAATGAAGATGTTAAATAATGCGGGTCCCAGTACAGATGCCTGAGGGACACTACTGATCCCACTGTGGACCTGTGAGGGACACCACTGGTCACTGATGTCCATTGGGACTCTGAGCTGTTAACCACAACCACCTGGATGTGACCATCCAACCCATTCCTTATCCACCTGACTGACAGTCCCCATTAATCCATCTCTCAAATGTAGAGAAGGATAGTGGGGAGAACCACATCAAATAGATACAGAAGTCTAGATAAATGACATCTGTCAGCCTTCCCTTATCACTCATGGAGTCACTCCTGTTGAGCTTCTCATCCACCGACACCCCCAGGTCCTTCTCTTCAGGGCTGCTCCATTCATACCCCAGTCTGGAGTTGTGCTGGGGGTCACCCCAAACCACAGGCAGGATCTCATCCTTGGCCTTGTTGAACGTCATGAGGGTCACACGATCCCAACCTCTCCAGTCCATCCAGGTCCCTCTGGATGCCCCATCCCTTTCCTCCAGTGTGTGACCCCACCAAACATCTCATTGTCAGCACCATGCTGAGGGTGCCTCAATCCCACTTGTCCATGTCACTGATGAAGACAGCACTGGTTCCAACACTGACCCCTGGGGGCACCACTTGTCACTGGGCTCCACTCGGAGATACTCGTCTACAGCTGCAGACCACAACTCTTTGAGTGCCACTATCCAGACAATTTCTTATCCTGTGAGTGTTCCACCCATCAGATACATGTCTCCAGTTTTGAAACAAGGCTGTCTTGCAGGACAGTGTCAAATGCTTTGCACAGTCCAGGTAGATGATGTCAGTCGTTCTGCCCTCACCTACCAGCACTGTCACCTTGTCATACAAGGCCACAAAATTTGTCAGGCATGATTTGTCTTCAGAGAAGCCATGTTGGTTGTCACCAATCACCTCTTTATTTTCCATGTGATTTAGCATAGCTTCCAGAAGTATCTTCTCCATGATCTTGCCAGACACCAGTGTGACTGATTGGCCTGTTGTGCGCTGCATCTGCCTTATTTCTCATTTGAAAAATGGGGTCAAATTTCCCATTTTCCAGTCAGTGGGAACTTCACTGAACTGCCACAACTTCTTAAATATGATGGAGAGCGGCTTAGAAACTTCCTCTGCCAGTTGCCCCAGGGTCCATGGATGCATCTGATCAGGTCCCACACACTTGTGCACCTTCATATTCCTTAAATATTCCTGAATTTTCTCTTCTCAAGTCCAGAGAAAGGAACTGAGCTAGTGAAGAGTATGGAGTATAAGTCCTATTAGTAATGGATGAGAGAGCTGGGCAGCTCAGCCTGGAGAAAATGAGGATCAGGGGGGACCCTTCTGGCTTTCCACAACTCCCTGACAGGAGGGTGCAGCCAGGTGGGATCAGGCTCTGTTCCCACAGAACAGGAACAAGACAAGAGGAAGCAGCATCAGGTTGTACCAAGAAAGTTTCAGGTTGGACATCAGAAGGAATTTCTTCCTGGAAGGAGTGATCAGGTACTGGAAGGGGCTCCCCAGGGAGACAGAGGTGGACACCTTCTTGGAGATGTCCAAGGAGTTCCTGGATGTGGCACTCAGTGCTCTGGGCTGAGTGACAAGGGGGGTATCAGCCACAGGTTGGACTCGATGACACAGGTTTGACTTGATGACCTTGGAGGGTTTTCCAACCTTAAAGGTTCTGGGATTCTCCTACTGTGGATGGTTCTTTTTTCTTCCAGTCCCTGCCTTTGCCCCTGCAGCTCTAGTGGTGTGACTGGGTCACTTCCCAGCAAAGGCTGAGAACCTCAGCCTTCTCCATGCCCTGGGTAAGCAGGTGTCCTGTTTCCTTCTGGAGAGGGCCCACATTTTACCGTTTTCCCTTTATCACCAATGTACCTATAGCTTTTCTGTAGCCCTTGATGTCCCTAGCCAGATTTAACTCTATCAGGGCTTCGGGTTTCCTAACCTGATCTCTTGCTGCTCAGACAATCCCTCTCCATTCTTCCCAGGCTGCCTGTCCTTGCTTCCATACAGAGTTTGTCTAGGAGCTCCTTGTTCACCCTCACAGGCCTCCTGGAGTTTTTTTCCAACTTCCCTGTGCTTGGGATGTCACTCCTGAGCTTGGAGGTGATCTTTAAATATCAACAAGCGCTCTTCTGTCCCTCTTCCCTCCAGCGCTTTATCCCATGAGACTCAAACAAGCAGAACCCTGAAGAGGCATCCTTCTTGCCCTGAGGATCCTGAATCCACCATCCCATGTTCACTCAGCCCAGGCTGCCCTTGAGCTTCTCATTCCCCACCAGGTCCTTCTTGTTGGTGAGCTCCTCTCCTTGCTGACTCCTTTCTCACTTGGTGGAGTTTATCCTCAACGCATTCTAGAACCTCCTGGATCAATTATGCTCTGCTGTGTTGTGAACATGACACTGCTATTGTCTTTCCAGAGCTTCATCTGATGGGCATTCCTGGTACAGCCCCCTAAAAGCCACCCCCAGGTGACTTCCTGGGCTGCACCTGGCAATGCCCAGATCTGGGTCAATGCTGGGCTTGGCTTCCTCAGGTTTATGGTTGGACTTGATGATCTTGAGAGTCTTTTCCAATCTAAATGATCAAATGATTCTATGCCTGGAACAGACCTCTGTGAAGGTTTGTGCCTCACATGAAAGTTCTGGGGCTGTGGTGGGTCTCCAGTACAGGAGACAGATACAGGGATAGTCCTGGCTAGGGACTCCAAGGCACCAGGTTTGCCTGATGTTGGCAACTTTCCCAGCACCATCTTTCCTTCCTGACCTGTTCTGTCCAGCACTCACTGCCACCTCTGCTCTTTGGGCTCTGAAATTCCTAAAAGGTATTCCACTGATTCTTCCCAGGAACTTGCTTGGAATAATTCATATCCTAAATCCATAGATTTCGTCCTTACTCAGCACAGCAATCCTGGTGTGTAACACCTTCCTACTAGCCTCGGCTGCACTCAGGGATGGCCACAGTCACCTTCACTCCTAGGGTTACAGCCAGCATTCCCAGAACCCTAGTTCTTGTCGCAGACTCTTCATAAATTGCGAGAGTTCAAGGATGAACAGGGCAGTAAAATCCAATCCATGCTGCAGATGGTCTGGATTAGGAGCAGCTCCAACAGCCTCAAGTTCCTTGGCTGTCAGAAGCCCTTTTGCTCATCTTGGCACAACTTTCCCCCATTGGCACATGAAGAGGCTTCTCTTGGCTCTCAGCGATCCCTCCAACCTTGCACTGATGTTGTTCCGAGGAAGATCTCGCTCTTCCACACTTGGTTTCACTCTTTTTCTGAATTGCACCAGTGTTTTCCATCACTATATTTGACATAGCCCATTCACCTTCTTCCACCAAATCCTGGTCCCATTTCTTCAAAATTTTGCAGTAAGGATTCTTCTCCCAACTCTGAGTATTTTATTGTCTCTACAAAAAAGTCAGGCAACTGGACTACTTTGTTAAGGAAGAGGTTCTGGGATAAAGATGCTGCATTTCAGAATGTCAATGCTAGAGTCAAGTGAAATGAGAGGATAAGAGAACTCGGCTTCATTAATTTTTTTTTTGGAGATCATTGGAAAAGAGAGGAAAGACATTTGTTAGAGGACAGTAAGTGAGCAAAGCCTGTTGGAAGAGATCGACCAGATGATTGCAGCACCAGACACACGACACAAGGCTGACTCCATCTCCTTCCCAATTCCTACTTCATCCTTTCAGGTGGGATGGAGATGTCCTTCACAGTAGCCCTACGTCATGCTGGGTTTGGGATTTTGAGGAGACTCCTGATCACATACTTGTGTTTTGAGAACTCCCACAACATCCAGGTTTTCTCCTCTCACTGTGCACCCCTTAGCAGGCTTGGGATGGACAGGATTTTGGGGACGGACAAGAAACTGGGAACAGACACAGCCTGGACAGTCTTCCCAGACTGATCAAAGGGATATTCCATGCCACAGGAGGCCATGCTCAGCAAATAAAAGCTTTATGAAAGCAGGAGAATGGAAGGACGTTTCTGGTCATAGTATTTGTCTTCCAAGTGAATACTGTGCCCACAGAGACCCTGGAAGTGGCCAATCTTCTGCTTGCTGACAGGATGTGGTGACTGAATTCTTGATTTTACTTTTTTTGCAAGCAGCTTTTGTTTGACCTGTTAAACTGCCTTTATTTCCATCCACAATTCCATTCTTCCATTTTCCCCCATCCCACAGGAAGGGAGCAAATGAAGCAGGTGGATGTCTGGGGGTTGGCCAAAGTCAATTCTGACCCAAAACACCCATTCCATACACAGTGAGCCAACAGATGCCCACAGTACCACCCTGACTTGCTTGTTCCACCACACTTGCCTCCTACCAAGTAATCTCAGTCACTGCAGGGTTTATTTCCATTATTCACCTTCTCCCCTCACCCACCACAGTGCATCTGGTCCATTACCTTGGTCTAGCTCAAGCTCTCCCCATTCCTGGAAGTGTCACAGGCCAGGCTGGACAGGGTTTGGAGCAACCTGGGATAGTGGAAGGTGTTCCTGGCCACGGCCAGGGGGTAGAATGGAATGAGCTTTGAGGTCCCTTACATCCCAAATCCTTCTCTGATTCTGTGATTCTTCAGAGCAGGAACTTCCTTTTTCTTCCCTTGTAAAAACCTTTCCTGCCTCTCCAATCTACTGGAATTTTCCGCACTGTCAAAGCTTATATAAATAAGGAATATGGGACTAAGTTCTCCAAGAAACATCCATCCTCCACCAAAACCCTATAGATAAACGGGGCATCCATGGGATAATAAATGAAAACCCTGCAGATGAAAATTTGATTAGAATTAAACAAAATAAGAAAAAAAGCCAAAAGGACAGTAAAAAACAGCCTCTCATGAACACAAATCTGCAGCAGAGCTCTGCTGGGATTGGCAGTGTTTAACATAAACATAAATAGACAAGAACAAAACAATGACAAACTTTGCTGGCAAAAGAAGTTATTAACTGGTGGAAGAGAAACTGAAAAACTGCATAAAGAACCTGCAAGGATCAAAGACACAGACAACAGAGGACAAGGAAAGGTGTCCCTACACATTCAACAGAGCATGGTGAGAAAATACACACGAAGCTCTAAAAAAATTAGGATGTAAAGACAGTCTGAGGGCACATCCCCTCCAACAAGGCAAACTAAGGTACCATAACCGAAGATGGCAAGAGATGTTCAAACAACAACAAATTAAAAGACACTTATCGAGGATTGTTAAAGATACCACACAGAGATAAAGAAGTCGTTTAACTTCAAGAAATTATTATTCATAGAATTCTGTTAAAAAAAAAATACATCCCACCCTTCCAAAACAACCCTACAACCAAATTTCCACATTGCACAGCTAGTCATGGCCTTATAAAGGCTCACAATAATGACAGGGAGAGACATGAATCCAAACAACTGTCACATGGCTCCTCCTACCTCTGTCTTCACATCTGCAAAAGGTTTTGTATAAATATCTGCATTGTTACTGTCTAAAGTCTAATTCCCAGATCCTTTAAATAGCACTTATTAACCACTGACTGTTGACCTCTTCTGAAAATTGACAGTTCTCAGGAATTCAAAGTTCTCATGCACATGAGAAAAACAAACAAAAAAGTATCTACAACTAGGGTTTGCAATTTGCACTGGGGGTTCTAAGAGCCAGGCCATGGAATTCGAAAGGGGAAAGTTTATTTGCTAAGACTAATACAGAACCCTCTCAATTCAAAATACGGGGAATATGCTGGTAAAAATGCCCTTTGTGCTCTTCGATCATGTCCCAGAAGCAGAATTTGATGGTCCAAGTCTCTTATTTTTGACATTTAACAAAAACCTACAGTTCTCTAAATACACTCATACTTAAACTTCATCTAGTTCTTCCATCTACCAGAAATATTAATTTAAGCAAGGGATTTCCTTTTGAAGTCACTGAAGAGGTGATGCACGAGGTTGGGATCCCCAGGGCAGGTGTCTCAGCTCTGCTGCATTTTTCGGCGCATTTCCTCCAGAGCCGCCTCCCGTTCCCGCAGGAGCTGCTTCAGTCGCTTGATTTTTTCATCCCGTATTGTCTCATCCAGGTCTGGGAGAGCCACAGGGAAAGCATCATCTCGGAAAGAACCTTCCAGAATGGAAGTATCCTCTTCAGAAGTCACTAAAACTGAAATCCCCAGGTGGGTAGTGTCACCGCACCGGGGGAACATGTCCTGCTCCGAGTCCCTCTCTTGTGACACTCCGACAGAGCCAGCTGGAACACTTGGCTGTGGTGAGGCTGGTGGAGGTGAAACACTCCTGTTAAGTGCACTGGAACTTGAGCCGATGGCTTCTAAACTGGGACTTGTGGCTGATTTGATCGAAGTTCTCCTCCTCTTGCCACTGTCCGACAAAGGTGAGGATTTTATTTTCCTTTTCCTAGTTAAATCCTCTTCCAGATCCACAATTACCTGCGTAGTTAGAAACAGACAAAATTCACTTCTGTTAAACTTGGCATCAGCTACGTTATAATATCAAATTCTCTAAGCACAAATTAAAAGTTATTTGTTGCAAGCTTTTTAAAATTACTGCCTGGAAGAAGTTTCTTTCAGCAAAGGAACAAACAGATTTTTGATGTTCTTCTAGCAAAGATTCCCAGTTAACAATTCCAGAACACTGAATTCCCTCCTTAATCAACACTGCATGTCTGCCTTTCCTGGGCACGTCCATCATCTCCTGTGGCTGTTTAAGTTAACACTACTGCAATACAAAAATTTTCTGATTTAATGGGAAAGTTCAGTGTAGAAGAATTCTTCATGTCTACATTTCCAAAACCTCAATCTGAGGAGTAATGTCCATTATCAGACTAAATTCCTCCCAGATGTTTTATTATTTGAATCATGGAATCACAACCTGGTTTGAGTTGGAAGAGACCTTAAATCCCACTCCATTCCACCCCCTGCCATGGGCAAGGACACATTCCATGAGACCAGGTTGCTCCAAGCTCTATCCAACCTGGTTGTGGACACTTCTAAGGGATGGGTTAATGGTAATGGCAATATTAATGGTAATATTAAGAGCAGCCATGGATCTGCTCAATTATTAGCAGATTTGTAAAACCTGAGAAAGTCTTTGATTGAGTTGAGTAGAATCACACAGAAGAAAATGTAGCTGAACAGAAATACTTGGATGGATAAAATCCTTTCCATGCATTAACACGGAAGTTCTTCCTTCCAGAAATACCCAACCAATGACAAAGCTGATAACAACATTTGTAATTCTAAAGACTGGACAGATCCACAAGTAAATTTCTTTTAACAAACACATTCCTCTGCCTGTACCCACTGCACTGCTAGACAAACATAACCATCTGCAGAGGGTTAAATACAAATCAGGATCCTGAGGTCTGGTCCCTATTCCAACAAGGACCATCACCATAGTAGTAGGGACAGTCTTCTCAAAGCATTTGTTTTTCAGGTTTCCTCCAGTAGAACCCAAAAACAAGGATAAAAATTCCTATAGGGTGCTCAAGTCATACAGAAACCTCAAACAAGTTCTAGGAACAATTCTCACAGAGATCCCAACAACTCTTGACTCTCCTGGTGAAGTCAGATGTGGGAGGCCCCAAACACCCCCAGCTCTCTACTGACTAAACATACACTGCTTTCTGAGTGTGTTTAGCACTGAAAAATCCCAAATACCTTTTCCTGTTTAACATTTTCCTGATGATGACTCATTATTTCCACATCCAATGAGGATGAACTGCAAGAATCATTTTTCCTTTCCAAGCTGTCACTGGAACAAACTCGTTCTTCTGGATCCTCACACAAGGCCCTTAATGGTATTCTCGTAAGGTAAACTCTCTCCTCCTTAAAGAGACCAAAATTTTTCCTTAATTCCAAGTATTGTTGCCAGTGTGGGTGCTCTTGGAGTTTGATTTGAATAACCTTCCCCGGTGAATCCATTTTTTCACATTGGATCTGAAATACAGAAACAGTGAGAGCGCCATCAATCACTCTCTCACTCTCTCTCTCTATATAAAAATAGATAAAATATATTAATATAGAAAAAATAGGTACTAGAAAGACAGGTGAACATTTATTTTGTCTGCCATTCCCCAAGAGCTACGTTTAACACAGGTAACATGTAACACAGATAAGCCAATTTTGATAAATTATATGCAAATTATCATAGGTCTAATACTTCTTATTTTACGCTCCAAGTATATTCTGGAACATCCAGAAAATGTCCAGGCCAACCAGCAACCACAGAAAAAAAAGAAGCAACAAAAGAATCACTTGTTTTACCCCTTCAAAGTACCAGAGAAAGAGGAGAGAAGAGCAGGTAGTGTCTTTACTCTGAAATCCAGGGGTTTGCAAATTTAGGGACAAGAACACCAAATTTGCTGAGCTATTTCTCACTAACGTTAAAGCAAATGCTGACACTTGGCACCACACAACACTGAAGAAAATAAACTATATTTCAACCATTTCTCAGGTGACAATCAAAAAACTACATCTTACAGTCTGTTGCAACAATTAAATGTCTAAAATTTGCAAAAATACACTCAGTCGACATTTCTGTTCTGCCTGGACAACACAAAGGAAATTCAGAATAATTTTCTTCTCTGGAGACAAACTCATCCTGGCCTCTCAAGCTACTAAAAACATGATCCCAAATCCTGCGTGGGGAGTTTGGGGACTGGAGGCTTACAACTTTTAACACATTTTCAACATAATCTTAAAAGAATATGTCAATGCAGCCATTAAGGACCTAAAGAGTTCCTTCTGCCTGATGTGGACCCAGGAGTGAAAGAGGTGAACCCTCCCCACCAGGGCAAGGGAGGAAGGAAACACAGTTCCTGCCCATGGCTGTCGGAGCAAGCAGAGCCTGGAGCTAACAGTGGCATACCAGAGCTGTCTCTGGAGAACAAATTCTGCTCTTCCAACTTATTTTCCTCTTGTGAAGCCACAAACTTGTCCTTCTCTACCCTACATCACCCCTACAGCCCTAAGGTTGTGCTGTGAGCGTATGGCATCAACATCTAAGAGCCCAAACCATGAACAGCCTCCCTGGCATTCAGTTATTGCTGACCATTTATCTTGGGAGGAAATCAAAAACCACCTTTCTTCTGCTCCTTTCTTTTCTATGCATTTCTCACTTGCACAGTGCAAAATTATTGGGAAAAAGGCCATTTATTGACTAGAACGATCCTTAGAGCAGCATTTTCAGGATACCAGGTTACAAAAATGTGTGAACTCATCAAGAGCCATTGTATCCACCTAAAACCAGGATCACAGAACCACTGACCAGACACTGAGGTGGCAAGTTTATGATTTATTACCTTTGGCCAGTCTTTACTGACAGCACATTCCTGCTTAGCTTGAGGTAACACAGCCCCTGCTGCTCTTGGGGAATGACTGATGTTTTTGCCATTTTGCCACACACTTTGCTGCATCCCTACTGCTGGAACTGGGATCACTCCACTGCAAGAAATGCTCTTGATGAAGGGCGAACTCTGTCTCTGGATTACAGTGGGATCCTGCTGATTAGCACTTGGTGTCAGCAGAGCTGGAGGTGTGGATTTTAAGTCACTTCTTAAGCCAACTGGTGATGAATTTTTGGAGACTGTACATGGTTTTGGGTCTTTCTGAGACAGCACTACTCCTTTGCTTTTTGACAACACCAGATTCACCACTTTACTGGTTATTTTATTGACTTCAGTAGAATCAATTTGCTTGGGTGTCTCCTTTTTAAGTAAAGCATCAGAAGACGAAGATGTTTGTTTGTCAGCCTGGGCTGACAGAACATCAGAGCCTTTTTTGGTCAATAAATAGACTTTCCCATTGTACATGACCAGAGCATTATCTTTTAAAGGTGTGATTTTGGTTTGGCTTCCACCAGGACCATTAGAACAGAGTGGCAAAATATTTGCAGGATTAACTTCTATGTTCTTCGTGTCTGACAAAGTTTTCAGGATCTTGGAAGCCACATTATTTGAAGACTTTACAGGGATAAGACAAGCTGCTGAGAGCGGGGCAGTTTCTTGCACAATCCATTTCATAGGAGTTTGCTGGCACTGCTGCCCCTCGGATGTGACTTGTTCGGGAGAAGAACCAGATCCCTTTTGGGCAGCTGTCACTATCAGTGTCTTTGAAATTTCCATGGCAGATTTGGGGCAAAAGCTCTGCAAGTGCTTGGGCAGGACTTGGGAGCTTTTCACTGTGTTCACAGGTGACACATAAATCACTGTCGGCATTTTTGTATTGTCAGCCCCTCCAGACACATTGGTGGCTGCAGCTGCCAGGATTTTTTGCTGTATTGCAGGTGGCAAAAGAGATGCTGGGACAGATTTCACTTCTGCATCAGCTGGAATCTGGAGGTGGTGTCCAGAGGGCAGCATTGGAGACTTGACAGTCACTGGGAGGGGTTTGGTGTTCACCACCATGTAGGTTGTGCTGCTCTGGTGAGAGGTCGTGATGGCCACGTTCTGCAAGGACACTCCATCCATGGGCACACAGCTGCTCTGGGTGTTGGCAGCTGCACCTGTAATCAAGCTTTCCTTTTCAGAACCTGCCCTAGCACTTTCCTGCTTGTCTAATGTCCTTGTAAGAATAATCCTTCCAGGATCAGGAGGCTGAAAAATAGGTATCTTAACAGATGAAGGTGCAGCAGTACTGCCAAGCTGTGTCTTAAAAGTAAGATGGACTGGGCTAGAAATATTTGCGTTAGAATTATTTGGCATGGCTGGAGACTGAACTATTGGCACAAAGCTTCCAGAAGTTTTAGAAATGGGAAGCAATTTCAGAAGGTTTTTTCCATCTGGTCCCGTTGTCTGAATGACTCGGTACATACAGCCTGCAATGCTTAACAAAGAAAAGAGAGAAAAATGAAAGGCAGTGTAAGTGAACAAGCATAAGTACTTTAATTCACAAGCATCAGTGAACTCTACACCCAGGGCGGAAGTAAATTAACTCCTGGAAAATGCCTGAGCTAATCTTCAGGAGCTTCCTACTGACCTACCTGGGTTTCCATTTCAGACCACCTCAGACTGTCTGAAAATTGTATCCAACTTCTACACCCCAGAGTAGGAAGAAATGGCATCTTTTTAAGATTAAAAGTAAGTTAAAAGACCCCAGGAAACTTCTCACATTACCTCTTCTTCCCCTCATGGGGCCTTTCATTATAAAAATGAAACCACTACCTCCCAGTTTCCCAGAGAAGCCTTACTTTTCCCTCTCCCACCTCACTGTTACTATTTATATCCTTCCAGAGTGCTACGAACTATGAATTTCAGGAATACTTCAGGAAAATACAGGCAGTGTAGTTGCATGGCAAGATGGAAGCAGAAATTACTTCAGACGCAACAAAGGAATTTGGAAGCAGGATGTGTTTAACTGGTGGAACAAGTGGCTCCTGTGCCTCCATCGCACCTGCCCGGCCATTCTTGAGGCAGACACAGATCACAGAGGTAGTTCATGCTCAAAGAGATGGAAAACATTCAAATGCTACTGGGTTATAAAGGTTTTTGAGAACAGACGCCTATGTCTGGGAAGGAAAAAGCTTCAAAACCAAGGAGGAACACAGAGAAAAAGCACCAGGGACATCTGGAGAGAAAACAGGAATTTCTTGCAGGTGAAGGTAAGAACTCATCAAGAGACAGACAGATCTCATCAAAACACAAGTTACCTGTGATTGCTCCAAATGCCAAGATTTTTTAAGTCCATGGCAAGACAAAGAACTCCCCGCTCCAGGGGAATTTGCCCAAAGCAGGCTCTTCTGCAAAGAACCCCTGGACTCTGAGTAAAATCTAGTGCCCAAAACACTGCAGAGAAACGTGTGGGCGAACAGAGCTGCCCTCACTGGAAAAAAGAGACCAAATCACTGGAAGTTGTTTCCTGACAGCAGATTCAGAGTGATTAAAAGACAGAGCTGCCAACTCCACCTGGAGTCACCAAGAGCACCAGCTCCATCCCATCAACTTGCTGCGTCAAAAAATGCCTTGGGAACATGGACATGGGAGTAGTTCCCAGTCCAATCCTGATGACATCAACGGGCTGTGTTTTGCTGTGTTTTGCTTTCTGTCAGGCAGTTTTTCTGTCTTTTCAGGCTTCTGACTCAGCTTGGAGCAGTGCCTGGGAGAGCTCAGTGCTGCATCCCATCACTGTGTCTGCTCAGGAGTCAGCCAACCTTTGCCTTTTCCCATCAAGTGGAAGTCACAGGAATGCTCTTCACACCCAAAGTTGGGCATTTGCTGCTGGGGGTCCCATTCCCTTGGGGACTGACACAAACATCCCCCTACCGTCTGCTCAGCAGACAAAGGCATCAGCCACACAGCAACTTCCTTGCTGTGACCTTGGAATTAACTCCCACACCTAGTATTTTCATACAATGTCTCATTTCAGGTTACAGTGTGTGAAAATTGAGATTTATACATGAGGTATCAGTGCAGTGGGCAGGAAATTCTGCAGTACGTTTTTAAGGTACTGAAAATTAAAATATGGGCATTATATCACATGGTTCCTAATGGAAGCTGTCACTGGAGGGCTTAGGAACTAAATGGAATTGGATGCTTTGGAATCAGAAATGAGAGCTGAGATGGACTAGCACTGAGAGGCAACAATCTGAAAGAAAACAGTTTTGCTAAAATGAAGAGTAAGTAGAAATATTTGTGTGTTTGAACATAATTAAAGCAGAGAACAAAGACTTTTGGAGCACTTTAAACCTCCCATCACTACTGACAATGCAAATGAAGAACAGCAGCAGCTCCTGAACAACACTTTATCTGTTCTGTGCTTTGAATCTCTCAACACTTCTTTCATAACACCATGATCTACAGCCTCAAATTTGCTTCTATATATAAGAAGTAAAGGCAAATTCAGAAGGATTTTTTCAGCAAGTCCCACAAACGTGGAACTGCTGAACAGAGAAACAGGCACTTACCTGCACCCCAACTAACTAGGCCTGCAAATTGGCACCAAGGGGCAGAAGAAACCTCTGAAGAGGCTCATTCCTCCACCTGTTAAAGCAAGGGGACACTTCTAACTTTTGGGCAAGAGAAGAGGGAGCAGATCAGAGTGAGAGGAAGCAAGAAAAACAGGAAGATATGAGCTGAAGATATATTTGCATCAATATTTTCCTCTGACAGTTTCCAGCACTCACCTCCTCATTCCACCTGGAATCAACATTCATCTCCAGCTCGACGGACTAAAAAACTGGTTTTGACTATGCTACAAACAGGAACTTTAAAAGTAGATTGGGGGAAAAAGCACCAGTAAAAAATCTCATTTGCCTGAATTTCAGATCATTCTGCTTTTAATGATTACAGAAGGCAACTGTAGCTTTTTATCCCCATGAAAAAGAGCAACATGCCCCAAAATTGTAATTGTCTGAGAAATAACGTTCTTTATCTTGAAACAAATATCAAGTATTTACATGTTTGGAGAATGACAAAAAGCTAAAGGATAAACCAGAGAGAAGGAAAAAGTCCAATGAGATACTGAGAAGTGGAATTCACACAGATTTACTCAAATGACAGAGGAGAGAAAGGATCACCGCAAATGTTTTTAGCTCTCTAAGCTGAAAAGGCTTCATTGCAACAATTTCACATCATAAAGCTTTTCCCAGGTGATACAAAGAAATAACCATGAGGAAGTTTCATGTCACCAGAATAAAATAAAGCACTGTCCCCATATATTTTTGAGTGATGAAGAGGAGTTCGTTGTTTTGCTTCAGCCTTCAAGTTCAGTGCTTCTTCGAATTAATGAATCCTTAGGCATCTCTTAAGCAGAATGAAAAAAACTCCCTCAGTATACCCTTTTTAGGGTGTCAGATTAATTTGGTTGAAGAANCAACAAATCAAACCAAAAACCACAAAAAAAACCACAATAGAAAATCTGTATCATGCCAGTTACTGAAGTAGTTTTCTTTCTCCTCTTCATCCTCCTTCACTTCCCAACCCCCTAAGAATAAACCTCCTCAAGTCTCATATATGAACACTCAGAAATAATTGTGTTGTTATGATATTTTAGAAAGGCCTAAGGCAGATCCATAAACAAATCTTGAGGGAAATAAGCTCATGGAAGACCAAAAAAAAAAAAAAGGCTGGACTGGTAGAAATCTTATTTAACCAGAGAAATTATCAAATTCAATAAAAACAATCAAATAAAATTCTGTGACATTCACAGAGGGATCTGTCAACCAGATCACCTTCTTTTGATCCCAAAAGCAGATTTCTTTCAGTGAACAATCTGTGTGTGGCAACACCAACACCTCCCTACAGATGTGGCGTTAAAGAGGGCAGGAAAGTAGAGAGAACAGAAAGAAACTGGGAGATTCATTTCTTTACTTACTTATTTCAAGACAGAAAAATAAAAAGAATAACCTACATTTCCTTCAGTTCACCAGAGTTGCTGTTTTCTTGACAAGACACACCAGGTTTACTGTTTAAATTTTTCTCACTGTTTATTACTCTCAGTAAGCAGCACAAAACACATATTACTGAGTATTCAAAGATTCACCTTCTGTCCTTTATGATAGCATCAACAAAAACACCCTTGGAATATTTTCAGGAAACAGGAATATTTATTTCTGCCAAATAAATTCATCTACCAAATGCAATGCAACCACCAGCACATGAGTCCCACAGAAATCCTGACTGTGCCACTAAAAAATGTATCAGTGGAAACCAAAGAGGCAGATTAGCTCAATTTTCTTGCAAAGTCATCAAAAGAAACAATGAGCTACTTTTCTATCTGCCTTCACTCCCAACTGCTCCTTTAGGCACAACTTTCATCCACAAATGTGAATAAATAGCCAGGGACTATGGGCCACTCCAGAGAACCAAAATAACTTATTTTAATGGGTTCAGTTGGATGCAGGAAATGGCAAAGTAACAATTTATTGTCTATTGGAAACATGCACCCAGGGACAAAGTAAAATTAATTGATAGTAGTTGATACATATTTATTTTATACAGCTGCATTCATTCCATGGATTATCTGAAAATTGTAATAAAATAATAATAGTAATTATAATAATAAATATATAGTAACATATAATCTAGATAATATACAATAATCATCATTATTATAATTATTTAAAGGAAGTCAGGAAAGTGATGTTGAATTTGGAGGAATCCTGACCAGAATTTCAGTTCAAGCCATCTCTAATGACAGAGGTTTTATCCTAAATCAGAAGCATTCAATAATGGCAGAAAAACCACTTTCTGTTTGACAGTAATTGTTTCTGGGAACTCTTTTCATCCACTGTGGAATATTCCCTGAGTACAAATAATTGTGGATGCGCAAACTGCCAGGAAACATTCTCTGTGCTCTACTATCAACCACAGCTCTCCTGATCCATGACCAGATCCTCCTCCAGCCACGAAACCCCTGGTAGAATCTGTGACGACCAAAAACAGCCAACGTCGATCCCACGGCAGCCCTGGGATTCAGAAACCACCCAAAACACACCCCTGAACACACAAGGGACCCTGAGAACTCCTGTGAGACAAGGAAAGACATCAGAAGCCGACCATGGCTGGAGCCACTAGACCTGCTGAGCTCCCCAGCATAAAGCAGGAATGGAACCAGAGAGAGCTGGGCAGCCCAGAGAATTCCCTCGGCAAGATTCCAGCCAGGATAACCCAGCACAGCCACCTCCATGTGGTTTGATCGTAATGAGGGATCTGATCAGTGAAACTGACCCAGAGAGTTGAGGGAAGAGAACGGGACTGAGGAAGGGGCTGGAGCCCCAGGAGAGGCTGAGGGAGCTGGAAAAGAGGCTCAGCCTGGCAAAAAGGAGGCTCAGTTCCGGCTCTGCACAACTCCCTGACAGGAGGGGACAGCTGTGGAGGGAGCTGGGCTCTGCTCCCAGGGGACAGGAGGACAGGAAACAGCCTCAAGCTGTGCCAGAGGAGGTTCAGGTTGGATACGGGGGAAAATTTCTTCATGGAAAGGATGGCCAAGCACTGGCAAAGTCTTCCCAACGCAGAGGTGGAGTCGCCATCTGTGTAAATGTTTAAAAAAATGAGTGGATGTGGCACTTGGGAACATGGGTTAGTGGTGAATGTGGCAGTGCTGGAGGAATGGTTGGATTCATTGATCTTTAGGAGCTTTTCCAACGGGAATAATTCCATGACTGTGAAAGGTTCAATTCCTCTCACATCCCCACTTCCCCTTTCCCGGCTGCCTCCAGCACATCCCACCCTCACCGCGATGTGTCCGCAGTGACAACAAATACCAAGAGTCCCCGACAGCAAAACACAACCAAAACACAACTGGCGTCGAGCCGGAGACGACACCGCACGTGAGGCGGGGCTGGAACTGCCCCCAGGCCGCTCCGCCTGGAACGGGAACGGGAAAAGGAAAGGAAAAGGGAAGGGCGGAAGGAAGGGATAGAAGGAGATAAGAAAGAGATGGGAAAGGAAGGAATAACAAAAAAATGGAAGGGAAGGGAACAAATAGAACGACGCCCTCCCCGCCGACCCCCGCCCACCCGTTTCCGCCCAGAGGTCCCGGCAGGGCGGGGAGCGGTGGGACCATACCTGGCAGGGCGTCCCTGCGAGCCGAACCCCCGGGCCCGCCCGTACTCACAACCGCGGCCACTCCTCAGTGCCCCGCGACAT
>VXBB01007295.1:133195-199645 GCA_013399915.1 Illadopsis cleaveri | reverse complement strand
CCCCGCCCCCGTCACGGCCGCTTCCGGAAAGCCGCTTCCGGGAACTGGCGCCGCCCGGCGGCCGCGAGCGGCATCGCGCGGGTGGCGCTTCCGGTGCGGGCGGAAATGGGCGGAGCGGAGCCGCGGGGTCCCGGCACCGGCAGCTGTACCGGCGCCGGGTTGCTTGAGTTTGCGTGAGCCACGGGCTGGTCACGGGACAGCACCACTGAGTGTGGGCCGGTGTTTAAACAGGCAATTTGCGTATGCAAATATATGATATAATGTATTCAAGGACTGGTGTCTGTCAGAGTGAGGTGAACACGTACACACGTGAGAAGCATTGTGTGTTATCAGTGAGCTTTATACGTAATATATATTATGTAATATACAAAATTAATAACAAAATACAATAGATCATCTAATATAATGATATACTTAACTGTGGTAAAATAATAAATTGAAATAATCATAAATAATGACATTTATAATCAAACATATTAAAATTTTATCATTATGCACTTACATTTTATATAATTTTTTCTAACCTGTGTTCTAGATTACATGAAGAAAAATTATTTTTGTATTATATTATACAGATGTTATGAAAAGGGGCATCTGATCCTGTACAGACTACAAAGATACATGTGTACATAAAAGGAGACTGTGAGCCTGCGATATATATATATGCAATATATAATTATAGATAATGTTCTAATATAGCAGCATGTATAGTATCCAACAGCAAACAATAACATGGTTCTGTAGGATGTAATAGCAAATATAAGTACAAGAAATACACTGCATAACACATGGCAGACATAAAATATCCTTTGCATTTTGTTATATATTCTGTGTTATTAAAGTTATATAGAGAAATGCATGAGTGCCTGGGAGCATGTGCATTTGTAGAGTATAAATATATATATAGTGTGTGTATAAAATGGTGAGAGAGTGAAAATAACATAAATCACATTGTGTATTGTTAAGTGCTCCATGGTGTAACATTAGGATAAAAGGGTGTCTGAGACTGTATAAACGCATGGACCTATAGACACGGATGTATGTATATATGTATATATGAGTGTATAAATACATATACTATAGGGGTTTGTATATGATGGAAATATTATATATATAATACCTATTCTATTCTATTCTATTCTATGTGGAACTTACCCAGTTGACAAGGTGAGGATTGGTCACAGGTTGGACTTGATGATCCTGGAGGGCTTTTCTAACCTCAACGACTCCATGATTTGCAGTGTCAGACTCTCTATTGCATGGAAGGGAAGACTTTCATAATCACCTGTTAAAATATTGCTTTCACCAACCAGAAGTTGCCAAAGTGACACAAAATGCTGGGGACACATTTGGCTGTCCTCCACATGTGGAGGAACAGCACTGGAAGCTGTGTCCCTCCATCTGTGTCACCAGGGTCATTCTCCTCCCTTGGCAGGGATGAGCCTGTGTTGCTCGGATGGTAAACCAGGACCATGTCAGCCCAAACCCCAACTTCCCAGAGCTTCAGCTGCTTCCCCAGCCCAGAGCCAACACACTGACAGTCACCAATGTGGCCAGACATGTGTTCCATGTCATGTAATCCATGAAGATAGGCCAGGTTGGATGGGCTTGGAGCACCCTGGAATAGTTAGTGGAAGGTGACCCTGCCTGTAGCAGGCTGTGGGACAGAATGAACTTTAAACTTCCTCCCAACCCAAACCATTCTGGGATTCTGAGATGTTACAAAATGGCTTGTCACTGATTTTCCTGTTGCTCCTTGGGAACAGATCGAAAGACACTTTCGTATTCTGTCCTCTCTCTCTCTCTTGCTCCATGACCAGGATCACAGAATCCCAGAATCACTTAGGTTGAAAAAGACTTCCAAGACCATCAAGTCCAACCTGTAACCAGTCACCAGCTGGACAAGACTACTGACTGCCACACGTATTCACTCCTTGAAAATGTCCCCAAGGATGGTGACTCCACCACCAATGGATCCCCCATTTCCCCCCTCCACCCCAAGCAAAAGAATGAGTCAAAACTCTCTGGATTTGTGAATGTCCAGATTGTGGTAACAACAGGGTGTTGGGGTAATGGAGAAGAAGGTGGATGTGTCCTGAATGAACCACATCCATCCCATGGAGTACCCATACTGGAGCAGGAGAAATGCTAGGAAGGATGAGCAGCAGAGAGGAGTTTTTATGCACTGACCACACCCCCATTCCCCATCCCCGCTGCACTGCCCAGGCTGGAGGGAAAGGAGTTGGGGATGTGAAGCTGAGCCTGATAAAAACAATTGTTTAAATCTTGTCTTGGTGTCTCACCATTTAAGCATATTTTAATTTGCAATAAACTAAATTAATTTTTCCAACATCAGGTGTTTGGCCATGACAATTATTGCTGTTGCATGGATATTATAGGAATTTGGCTAAAAAATAATCCCCCTGTGTCCCAACTGGTCCTCAGAGAGGCTGGGAACAGCTGGGTTGAATTTCTGATCATGACCAGTTGGGCACCACAGTTCTGGTCCTGTTCAATGAGGACTTTTATATTAATAATAAATTCACAAACAGTAGGAATTATTGAAACAACAGAAATACAGGAATTGCCATTGATAAATGCACCAGCATCAATAGAATGATGATGATGATCAACAACAACAACAACAACCATACTAATAATGATGTGCTAACATGGGTAATAATAATTGTATGCAAAATGTTACCAAGAGGGCATCCCCAGGTGGGAGGGGGGAGAGCAGAGTCACCCACTGATGCTCTCCAAGGTCTTCCTATTCACTAGTCTAATTTATACCCAACCCAATCATCCTCCTCCTATTTTATGTACAGCATGATCCAGGCAAAGAGTTGAGTTATAAAGTCATCCACAAAATCCTGGAATCGTTCAGATTGGAAAAGTCCCCCAAAACCATTGACTCCAACCCGTGAATGGTTTCCACCTTATCAGCCAGACCAGAGCACTGAGTGCCATGTCCAGGTATTCCTTGGACTCCTCCAGGGATGGAGACTTCAAACAGCCTCTTCTAATGCCTGACAACCCTTTCCATAAAGAAATTCCTCTTCATGTCCAACTTGAACCTCCACTGGCACATCTTGAGGCTCAAGACACAGAGGTTTAGACCATTTAGACCATCTTCTGATCTTTGTGGTTCCTGATACACCTAAAAAATTGTAATATTTAGAATTACTATTCCTTTATAAACTAAGACTGAGTTTGGAACCTGCCATGAAACCAGTGGTGGGCTTACACAGAGAGAGGTGTCATGGGGACACCTGAGGACAGTGTCTGGCATGTGACACCAGGCAAAGGCACCATGACTGGTCACAGTCAGTCCATGTCACTGCTCTGAGATGATCCTGCACTGATCCAGCCCTTGGGCTACATCAAGAGGTTACCACCATTTCAGCCAAGGAGGGAGCCCTTACAAGCTCTCATACTTCTTGGCCAGGAGCTCATCAATGGGATTTGCTTATGCCCAAATTCGTGCTTGTGAATCTCTTTCCATTTTTCTACAAGACCTGTAATCCTAGTCACAACCCAGAATCACTGAATCATGGAATCATTTCGGTTGGAGAAGCCCTCTAAGATCATTAAGACCAATTGTTAACCCAGAACCGCCAAAGCCACCACTAAACCATATCCCCTGAACACCTCCAGGGATGGTGACTCTACCTGTGCCCTGGGCAGCCTGTACCAGGGCCTGACCACCCTTTCCATGAAGAAATCTTTCCCAATATTCAAACTAAAGAGGTTTAGGCCCTGGGACAGCTGGAAGCTGTTTCCTCTTGTCCTGTCCCTTGTTCCCTGGAAGCAAAGCCCAATTCCCCCAGCTGTCCGCTCCTGTCAGGGAGTTGTGCAGAGCCAGAAGGTTGCCTCTGAGCCTCCTTTTTTGCCAGATCCTCCTCTGCGGAGGATCAGGCACAGGCATGTTTTGTCTAAGACATTGTGATTGTCACAACAAGAAAGGTGTGATCAGAGAAGGCGCTGAGCTGACTCCCAGAGACTCGTGCTAAGTCCCTCCTCTTGAGAAGGACTCAAAGGGTTGGCTGTGCATTTGTGAACAAAACAGCACAAAAAATCTAATTCAAATAAGAGGATGCTCGGGGTTAATTATGAAAGGAAGTAGTGGATTGGGGTGCCTGGTTCTCTTTTTCCTCTCTTTCGCTTTGTCTCACAAGCCCAGCTCCAGGAACAAGGTGAGATCTAAAGACTAGCTATACTCTTTGCTCTTGCTCTCCTCCTCCTCCTGTTCTGTCTTTATTTCACAGAACCACAGAATGTCCTGAGCTGGAAGGGATCCACAAGGAGAGTCCAACTCCTGACCCTGCAAAAGACACCCCAACAATCCCACCCTGTCCCTGAGGGCGTTGTCCAAACACTCCTGGAGCTCTGGCAGCCTTGGGGCCATGCCCATTCCCTGGGGAGCCTGTTCAGGCCTCAGCACCCACTTGGGGAAGAACCTTTCCCTGATATGCAATCTTCCCTGACACTCCAGGATCCAGCCATTCCCTCCGGTCCTGACCCTGGTCACCACAAAGAAGAGATCAGTGTTTGCCCTGCCTCTTCCCTTCACATGGAAATTGTAACTGTGAGGAGTCTCCCATCAGTCTCCTCCAGCTGAACAGAACAGGTGCCCTCAGCTGCTCCTCATATGGCTTCCTGCACTGGTATAGGGCAAATTTTGGGAGGAAACCTCCAAATGGAGTCCCTCTAGAAAGCAAATTCAGGCGGCCACTCCCCCAGCTGGTTCAGGAAAAAAAATTCCTTAGAGAATAAGTGGGAAAAAACCTGTTTATTCAACAAGCAAATTGTTCACAAGCATAAAAAATTACTAATATTAAACAATAAAACCTCTTGCCGTTCTGAAGAGAGATGGCGAAATTGAGAAAGTCCTTGCCGTGGGTTGTGGCTCGGCTCACCCAGTCTCTTACCAGTCCCTCCAGTGTTGGAAAATGCCGTCCTGGGCCCCAGTGGGCCACAGGCGTGAGCTCCAGATGTTTGCTGGGTTTTCAGCCCAGAACAGGTTTAAACAGTTCCAAGAAAAAGGAAAAAACAGTCCAGGGAATTTCTCTGCCTCAGCTAGCTAAAAACTAACTAAAAGCAAAGGACATCTCTCTCTCTCTCTCTCTCTCGCTGTCTGTCCCTGCTGCGGACAACACAGTCCAGGAACAGAATGCGGAGGAGTGACTGCAGTTTCTGAACACAAACTGCCTGCTTCTTTCCCCCCTTCACTCTCCGAACCAGTCTTAAAGGTGTGGAACTTAATATCCAGCATAAACAGAACAGACAACTAGGGATACAAGCATCACAAAGTCACCTCAAGACACTTCCCCTTAAGGCTCTTTACCGTGTTTGTTTCCCTCCTTTGAATGCCCTCCAATGGCTTAATGTCTTTTTTATCCTGTTGTGGCCAAAACTGCCCCCAGCACTCAAGGTGAGGCTGCCCCAGTCCAGAGCAGAGGGGGACAATCCTCTCCTTGCCCAGCCATCAGTGCTGGGCCTAATGTCCCCCAGGACAGGGATGTCCCTCCTCGCTGCCAGGGCACTGTTGGCCCAGATCTAATTGACCATTGGATCCTTGTGTCCCTTTCCAGGCACTGCTTTCCACCCTCCCATTCACCAGTCTGTCGGTACATCCAGGTTTGCCACATCCCAGGTGCAGAATCCGGCACTTTCCCTTGTTGAACTTCATACATTTGGTGACTTCCCACCCCTAATCAGTTGAGGTCTTTCTGCAGAGCCTCCCTGCCTTTGAGGGAGTCAACAGCTCCTTCCCAGATTTGTATCATATGTGAACTTGCTCAGTATCCCTTCCAGTCCTGCATCCAAGTCATTTATGAATGTGCTGAAAAGCACAGAGCTGAGGGTGGAGACTTGTGGAGCTCCACTAGTAACAGGTTCCCCAGTCTTATGTCACCTCAGTTATTGTCATTCTTTGTGCCTGACCTGTGAGCCAACTGCTCACCCATTCCATCATGTTTTTATCCAGCTATGGGCTCGACATTTTGTTCAGAAGGATCCTGGGAGACACAGTATTGAAAGCTTTACTGAAATCCAAAAAGATTCCATCAACTGGTTTTCCTGGATCAGCCAGGTGGGTCACCTTGTCATGACAGGAAATCAGGTTTGATAAGCAGGACCTTCCTGTCAGGAAGCCATTCTGGCTCTGACCAATGACTACGTTGTCCTTCCACAGTAACCTTCTCCATAACTTTACCAGGCAATGAAGCAACACTTCTGTAGTTTTCAGGGTGCTCTGGAGTTCCTCCCTTGCTTTGCCTGGGCCAAGCATGGTTTTCACATTCCATCCTGTGCTCTGTGTGGAAGTTTGTTGTGGGAGTTGAGAGATTGAGTACCATGGCTTGTGAGCCAGCTCCTCTGAGGAGCTGATGACTGCTTGAAGTGAACTGCACAAAATTAAGGGCTTGTAGCCACCACTCTGGTGGAATTGCATTGAAAATATTCAAGAGCTCATTGGCCAACACCTTTGGAATCTATACTCTAGACTCAACTGGATGGTTGCTGGAGTTGAGGCAACTGTACAAAAAAGCACAAGTGCCCCCTGACTTTGTTCAGCGTAATGAGGATTTACAATGAACCAACCCATGGGTAATGACATCCCCAGCTCCCTCAGCTGCTCCTGGTGCTCCAAATCCTTCCCCAGCTCCATTCCCTCCCCTTGACATGCTCCAGCCCCTCAATGTTTCTCCTTCCAGGAGGGGCTCAGAACTGGACACAGCTTTCCATGTACCTCACCAGCGCAACTCATGCTACCCAGTCAAAAGCTTTTTCTCCTATTTCCTTATTTTCCCACCTGGATCCTAATCCTAAAAAATGAACAAGGTTACGTGTCTGACTGAACTGGAAATACAGCATCCGGCATGTTCTGGATGTCACCTGTCCAGGACAGACAGGTAAAGTCTTTGAGAATAGGTTTTTGCTATTTCCCAGGATCACTGTCTGCCAGCACAATTTACTGCCGGTCCTTTTAGCAAGAGAATGCCAGCTGGTCTCCTGGAAAATTCAAATTCATTCAGATTTGGGTATTTTTTGCTAAGTCTTTCAAGCTCCCTTTGAATTGGCATAGTCCTCCAGCCTCTGGAGGTCGATTTTTGCCTTACTTATTTATGAGATGCCAGACAAAAAATTTCTCTTAGGTTTTTTTCATAGTCAGAAATTTTCCTCATGTTGAATCCAAACACGTTGAGCAAGGCCTAACTCAACTTCCTCTAAATTGCCAACCACAGAGCCACAGGCTTCAAACAAAGGGAAAACATTTTAGGGAAAAAAATACTTCAGCTGACTGTCTCCTCTCCTGCCTGTTCTTTTGGCATCATTTGGGTTTGACTTTGAGGTCTGGTGTCAGCAGAGACTTGTGTGCAGAGCTGATTAGCTATTTTGTCAGATGTTGGTACAGTCTGGTCTTCAAGAGGGTTGTTTGGCTCCCTGGTCTGAAATTTCAGGTGGAAAAGCAGCCAGACAGATGCATCCACTGCCTGTCAATAGGGATGTTGTGAACACTTCCTCTTGTCAAACTTGGTGCCACTGAGATATCACAAGATGGAAAATTGAGCTGTAACAGAACTAGTGCCAAAATTCATCTGAAGTCTTGAAAGCACCAAATGATGCTGAGTTAGACTTTATCATGTGCTCCATATTCAATCTGTGCTACTTCAATTATAAACTGGTTTACAGTTCTCAGTGCAATATTTAGGATTGCGTCAACAAAGCCATACCAGTCCTACAAGGGCAGGGCTCCACCTCTTTGGGGACACATCTGAATTCATATTTTTCACCACATAAAGCAAATTTGTATATATAAAGTAGTAAGACTGGCTAAATTCACTGCCAGTTTTGCAGCTTGGAAAGGTGGAGTTGGCATTAGACATAGAAAAACCTCATTTAGGGTTTTTAAACCATAAAAACGGTCAGAGGGCAGAGTTAGATGGGATATTGGGAAAAGATTCTTCCATGTGAGGGTGGTGAGGTCCTGGCACAGGTTGTCCAGAGAAGCTGTGGCTGCCCCATGACTGGAAGTGTCCAAGGCCAGGTAGGATAGGGCTTGGAGCAACCTGGGATCATGGAAGGTATCAGTGCCCATGGCAGGGGGTGAAACTGGATGAGCTTTAATGTCCCGTCCCACCCAAACCAGGCTGAGATTAGTTGATCCCATTATTTTAATTAAAATTGGACTTCTTGAAGGTTCACAAGAATTTTACCTTCCACTTCTGATTTCTACACATTAAGCAAATGAATGTTTGAAATTCTATTCAAGGCCCACCAAATCCTGGGTCATAGTGCTTATTTTGTTCAAGATTTTTTTTTGTCCAATTCCACTCAGTCATAAAGAATTAAAATTCAAAACTCCTCCCAAGTCTGAAATGTCAATGGGCTGTTTGAGGATCCCTCACCATTTTGCTTGAAGTTTCAGGATTAAGAAAAACCAGTTGAGTAAAAAAGGAAAGCTGCAATTTTGACAGGACAATCTGGACCATAATAAAAATTAATTATGGGCAGAAGTCCCATGCCTTTGCTCCCCTGCCTTGGGTCTACTGCCTCCCACCGGTGTTTACTGCACAGAGGAGGGTCATTAACATCCCTGTTAATGAACTGAATAAAATAAGGAGTTAATTACTTGGAATTCAAAATCTCATTTTTTGAAGTGATATCTCACTTAATCATGTTATGAAAAACATTAGGATACAGATTTCTGTGGTCTTGGAGTTTAGGTATGGGAAAGGATTTGGATTTAGCTCAGACAGCACATTTTTTAGATACAAAAACTCAGAAGATTTTATTAAGAAACTATACTAGAGTTATATCAAGTATTAATACCCAGAACTTCTCCCATCAGCAGAAGCCTGAGAAAACATAGTTTCGTCATCCAGAAGAAACCCAATCAGTTGAAAACTCAGCTATTTCTCCCATAAACATCCATCCCTAACAAGACAGTGTTGACTGGAGTACAGGCAGGTTGTCTTTCCCTCTCTCTAGCTGGTGAAGATTCAAGGACAGGACCAGAGGCACCAGCCCTGCTCAGCAGGATCTGTGACTCAGTGCATTGGGTTTGCAGTGAACAGGTTTATTCCGAAAAGGATTGTCCATCAGAGGCCTGGATATATAGTTCTGGTTCGAGGATCAGCTACGGACTAGCATCAAACATCTCCCTGGTGGGTCTTTGCTGCATCACTCCCAGCCAGGGAGGGCTGTTTGACTTCTTGTTCTGTGGGAAGGAAGGTGGTAGAAGCATTGGAAGTACAGCATTGGAAGTATAGCACCACCAGGGTTGGTCAGAGCACAGCAGACCTTGTGCCCTGGAGGGACCATATCAAGGTGAGGGGTGGAATTTTCCTCTGCTGTCAGTCCTGGCAAAGGTCCAGCTGTCACCATCCAGGAGCAAGCCCTCAGGGATAAGGTTACATAATTGTTCCTATTTTCAGCCTGGGATTTCAGTCCTTTAACACAACCAGTGGAATTGGTTGAACTGGTGAATGTTTTTAAACATAGAATCAAAATATCCTGAGTTGGAAGGGACCTGTCAAGTCCAATTCCTACTTCCGCGTGGGACAACTCTAAGAATCCCACCATGTGCCTGAGAACAAAGGGACTTTCAGCAAGGGAAGAGCGAGTCAGGTGGAGATGCAGCTGGGGTAGAGGGAGCAGGGCCATTATGGCATATCCCATTCTCAGGGACACCGAAATAGAACACAGAAGTGCCACTCCAAAAGCTCTGCTGTCACTACCAAATGTGACATGGCAGCATGCAGAGGGAGCCTGGCTGCAGCTGTTCAGGGAGCAGCTGCTTTGGTCACCTTCCTGTGCAAAAGGAATTGGAGGAATAGAATCACAGAATGTCCTGAGCTGGAAAGGACTCACAAGGATCATCCTGTCCAATCCCTGGCCCTGCACAGACACCCCAAGAATCTCACCCTGCGCATCCATGAGAGCATTGTCCAAGCACTCCTGGAGCTCTGGCAGCGCTGGGGCTGTGACCATTCCCTGGGGAGCCTGTTCAGAGTCACCGTCTGGGGAAAGAACCTTTCCCTGATACCCAGCCTAACTCTCCTCTGGCACAGCTCCAGCCATTCCCTTGGTTCCTTTCCCTGGTCACAGAGAGCAGTGATCATAGCTCTTGGGAGGAGCTGCAGTCCCCCAGGAGCTCTGCCCTCTTATGAGAAGTGAAAGTTTCCTCAACAGCCAGGAAGGCAGATAGCTCATCAACTCCACTGTTGGCAAAGCACTAAAGCAGCTCTGAAAATGCAAAGTTGGACAGGGCTTGGACCAACCTGGTCTAGTGGGAGGTGTCCTTGAACATGGCAGGGTGTGGAACCGAGTGACCTTTAAGGTTCCTTCCAACCCAAACCCATCTGGAATTCCATTAAAGGCTCCCTGGAGCACAAGAGACTCACAACAGGTGACTTAATTAATGTCTCGCTGTCATTTTCGCCAACAGTGATTCAAACCACAGGAAACGAGATCAGAAAAGACATGTAAAGCCCTAATTCACAACCCCCAAATGAAAACCTTACAAGATAAGTCTCACAAGGAAGAAAAATGAGAAAGAATATTACCCAGGAATAGAGAGAAGCTTTGGGCATGTTGGAGAGGGGTGAGGAAGGCAAGGGAGAGGCAGGAGTGGTCAAAACAAAGAAAAATCTAACAAAATCAACACCATCAGACACATTTCCCTCCTATAATAAAAGCACCTAAGGTGACCCAAACCCAGCCAGAGTGGCTTTGAATCATGGCAGGAATGCCCAGCAAAGATGCCATCACTTGTCTCCACACCTCAGAACTCAGAGAGCTGCATCAGGTGCATTTTTGTGAGTCAATATATGAAAAATTCCACATCAAATCCTGCTGCCTCCAAGGTCAGATCCCCTTAGCAGAGAAAAAGATGCAGAGACAGATACACTCTGCCAGTAATTCATTTTTACAGAGCAAGTCTCTTGGCCATGAGGTCACAAACCCACTCAGTTCTTCCAAGTGGCTGCTGGGGAAAAGGACCTGGGGGTGTTTGTCTGACCACGATGTGTCCAGCAGGACCAACCAGTGACTGTCCCCCTGCATTGGTGAGGCCCCACCTCCAATCCTGGGGTCAGTTTTGAGCCCCTCACCCCAAGAAAGACCTTGAGGGACTGGAGCATGTCTAGAGAAGGGAACAGAGCTGGGGAAGGGTCTGGAGCACCAGGAGCGGCTGAGGAAGCTGGGGGGTTCGGCCTGGAGAAAAGGAGGCTCAGGGGGGACCTTCTGGCTCTGCACAACTCCCTGACAGGAGGGGGCAGCCAGGGGGGTCAGGCTCTGCTCCTCAGGAACAAGGGACAGGACAAGGGGGTTCAGCACTGAAAATGGAAGAGTTTACAAGTTGCCCCAGGGGAGATTTATGTTGGATATTATAAAAAATTTCTTTCTGGAAAGGGTGGTCAGGCCATGGCAAGGGCTGCCTGGGGCAGGGGTGGAGTCACCACTCATTAAAGTGTTCAAAAAGCGTGTGGATCTGGCATTTGGGAACATGGGTTAGTGGTGTAGATGGCAGTGCTGGGGGAACATTTGGACTTGGTGATCTTAGACAGCTTTTCCAACCTCATGGATTCTGTGATTCCATGATTTTGCTTCTTTCAGAAACTTCTCCAATGCTACTTTGTCAGCCAGAAGCAGAGGTCAGACTCCAACTGCACTTGGCTGTTTATTGCTCAAACACAGTTCCTGCTCTCACAGCAGCTCCTTTGCAGGCCAAGTCTGGCTCATTCCAACCACAGACTAGATGGTGAAACTGTCCCAGGTTGCCCAGAGAAGCTGTGGCTGCCCCATCCCTGGAAAGTCCAAGGCCAGTTTGGACGAGGCTTAGAGCAACCTGGGATAATGGAAGGTGTCCCTGGCCATGGCAAGGGGTGGGATTGGATGAGCTTTAATGCCCCTTCCCACCAAAACCTGTCTGGGATTCCACCATTCTGGTGTACTACACAGCCCCAGGACTCTGAAGCTCAGGGAACACAAAACACTTCAAGGTAGAAACAGGAAACAAGGAAACAAGACCAGCCTCTTTAGGGCTTGAAGGCAAAGATTGTGCCTTGAAACACAAGGCAGCAGCCAGTTCTGCATTCCTGGAGCCCCTGCACTGGGGCGAGGTCACAGACACAGAATCACAGAATAAGCTAGGTTGGAAAAGACCTTTGAGATCATTGAGTCCAACCTGTGACCTAACATTACCTTATCAACTAAGCCATAGCACTGAGTGCCTCACCAAGTACTTTTTTAAACACCTCCAGGGATGGTGAATCCACCACCTGCCTGGGCAGCCCATTCCAATGCCAAATCACTCTTTCTGTGAAGAATTTTTTTTCTAATATCTAGCCTCAACTTCCCCTGGTGCAGCTTGAGGCCATGACCATCCTATCACTGGTCACTTGGGAGAAGAAAACAACCCCATGTGTCTGCAACCACCTTTCAGGGATTTCTAGAGGCTTATAAGGCCCCCCTGAACCTCCTTTTCTCCAGACTAAACAACCCCAGCTCCCTCAACTGTTCTTCACAGGCCTTTTGTGCCAGGCCCCTCACTGGCCTTGTTGCCTCCTCTGGACACGTTCAAGCATCTCAACATCCTTCCTAAACTGAGGGGCCCAGAACTGGACACAGAACTCAAGGTGCAGCCTCACCAGTGCCAAGCATAGGGGAAGAATGACCTCCCTGCTCCTGCTGGCCACACCATTCCTGTCACAGGCCAGGAGGCATTTGCCTTCTCAGCTACCAGGGCACACTGCTGGCTCATGTTCAATCGGCTATTGACCAGGTCCCCTTTCTACCTGGGCACTGTCCAGCCACTCTGTCAGCCTGCAGTGCTGCAGGGGGTTGTTGTGGCCAAAGTTCAGGACTCGGCACTTGGACTTCCTAAACTTCATGTTACTGGATTCTGCCAATCTATCCAACCATTCCAGGTCTCTCTGCAGAGCCCTCCTACCTTCCAGCAGATCAACACATGCTCCAAGCTTAGTGTCATCTGCAAGTTTACTGATGGTGGACTCAATCCCCGTGTTCAGATCATCAATGAAGAGATTAAATAGGACTGGGCCCAACACTGATGCCTGAAGGACACCACTAGTGACTGGCTGCCAGCTGGATGTAGCACCATCCCCAGCACTCTCTGGGCCTGGCCTCCAGCCAGTTCTTAACCCAGCGAAGAGTGCTCCTGTCCAAGCTGTGGGCTGCAGCTTATTCAGGAGTATGCTGTGGGAGACACCGTCAAAGGCTTTGCTGAAGTCCAGGTAGACACATCCACAGACCTCCCGGCACGCACCAGCTGGGTCACCTGGTCATAAAAAGAGGTCAGGTTGGCAGGCAAGACCTGCCCCCCGTAAACCTACACTGGCTGGGTCTGATCCCCCAGCAATCCTGTAGGCGCCGGGTGATAGCACCCAAGATGATCTGTTCTATAATCCTACTGGGCACCGATGTCAGGCTGACAGGCCTGTGGTTTCCCAGATTCTCCTTCCAGCCCTTCTTGTGGATGGGCATAATCCCTTCAGGTATGGCATAAATCCCTTCAGGCACAGGAAGGAGCCCAGTGACAGAGGGGAGAAATGCCAGGAGGCTTCGGAGCAGCAGATCTCCCCCAAAAAACAAGCATCACCTTGGAATTCTACCTTCCATAAAGGGGGAGGCAGAAGGCTTTTCCTTCTGGCCATCCCTGCAAGTCATTAGGTTTGCTGGAGGGCTGAAGTGTCAGGGAACATGGGCATCTCCAGGAGTTTGATGCAGGCTTGGAGGAGCAGGAAGGTCCTTGCAGCTTTGTATTTAAATCTCACTGCCCTGCTGCCAGGATGGTCTGCCCTGACAGGTCCTGCAGGTCTCCAGCAGCGTTGAAAGATCCTGCAGTTTATGGCCTCATCGTTCCTGTGCTGCTCCTGCACTAGATCCTGGGATATTTCTAAGGAGTTTGGATTGCTGGTGGAGCTGTCATGCCACCAGGTTTCCTGAGAGGACCAATGGATATCAATTGTGAGAACAGATTGCTCCAGAGCCCTTGCATTGTTCATGTCAGAAATAAGTTTTATTTCTTTCCAAACCCAAAATACTACCTGCAGCCATGAAAACTCCACTGTACCCCCCACCGCCAAACTCCCAAACATAATTGACTAATCCAGCTTTGTCAAACTTCACAACAATACATTTCAGTGGGAGGGGAAATTTTTCCATGTGGTACATGATAGAATTAATCTCTGTCCTGCCATTCTAGTTAGCCAAGGAAGATAACTACAGTGATAAAGTTGTATATTAGCCCTAATTTAGTGAGATATTTTCAATGCTGTCCTTAAAATGCATAATAATTTCTAGTTATGACTTATAAACTACAGAAAAGGTGCAAGGGGCTGCATTCTGCTCTGTTTCCCTAAACTGGAGACTACAATCAAAAACTGGGAACTTAAATAATCTAAACATCCCTAAGTCTTTGCCTCTACAAGGCAAGCAAATCAAGGTCCTAATACTAATGTGGAACCACATTATTGTGCATATGGTCTTCTGACATTAAGATGAGTATTTGTCACAAAATGTATTTATACAGGTGCATAAAACACATGGATTGGAAGGATGCTGCAGCAGCAGGACCCGCCACAACCAGGTATCTCTTGCATTCAGCCAACAACTTCAACAAATGGTCCAGAAGCCACTCAGAGATAAACAATTTCATCCAAAATAACTGCACTAAAACTACTCAAGATCCAACACATGTCCTGAAGTCAGGTCACAAGCAAGAGGCATCATTAGCAGGGCAAAGAATGGAGGACAGTGCTCTGGCCCCGACTCTCCCCTCTTGCCCTTTTTCGAACACAGCAGGTGACCTCTGAGGGAATTTTGGTTTATTCCATCATTCGGACTACTTTTCTTTTTGAAATGTTTTCTTTGGAATGGTCAAGTTTTACCTTTATTTCCATGGGGTCATCTGCATCATCTAAAGCAAGAAATAAAGAAGGATTAAAATTTGCAAAGTCTTCCCTGACTTCAGTGAGGTGAAGACACAAAGTATCAGAAAATGCTTCTGTTCATAGGCAACAAGAATCATGGAATTCCAGGATGGATTGGGTTAGAAGGGGCCTTAAAGCTCATTTCATTCCACCCTCTGCCATGGGCCGGGACATCTTCCAGATTGCTCCAAGTGTCACCCAACTCCTTAGCCCTTACTCTATTCCAACATCTGCTCACCTGTATGAGCTGGTTTTCATACTGAGATGGGTGTTGGGATAATGCTTGGAGTCAGGGACTCTCAAAATTTTGGCTCTACCTATCTCCAGCAGCACTGCCAACATGAAGCCCCTGGTACCACAGAGTTGCTGGAAGAACTGCCAGCATACAGGGGTTATATCTGTACTATTCCAGTGTGTGACCTCCTGGACACAGTAATCCATTCCGGGGTTTGGAACAATTAATTCCCTCGGATCAGAGCAATGAAGGAAGGAATAATTAAGGTGCCCCTCAGCTACTGCATGTTGGGTTTCTATAATATAGAGAGGCTACTGTGGCCCACTGTTAAATAAAAAGGAATTTTGTAACTTAAATTCCATTATGGAGCCAGGCTGGGAGAGCTGGGAATGTTCAGGCTGGAGAAGAGAAGGCTCCAGGGAGACCTTAGCGACCCTTCGTAAAGGAGCTCCAGGAGAGCTGGAGAGGGACATGGGACAAGGGCCTGGAGGGACAGGACAAGAGGGAATGGCTTCCAGAGGACAGAGTTAGGTGGGATATTGGGAAGAAATTCTTCCCTGTGAGGGTGGGAAGGTCCTGGCACAGGTTGCCCAGAGAAGCTGTGGCTGCTCCATGCTTGGAAGTGTCCAAGACCAGGTTGTGCAGGGCTCGGAGCAACCTGGGATAGTGGAAGGTGTCTTGCCCATGGCAGGGAGTGGAATGGGATGAGCTTTAATGTCCCTTCCCAGCCAAACTAGAATGACATTCCATGTTTTACTGTGAAAGGATTCCTCTGAGCTCAGCACAGGCCCTGGGATTTCAATTTTAAGAGCACAGGTGCCATAAGTGACACATCTGTGTGACCTACTCAATTAATTATTTCAGGCTCAGCAGAGTCTGAGTGTTCTAGCCTTACCTGATGACTACCTATCAAATCCTACAGTTTGTTATCCATAGGGTTAAGTAATGCAGAAAACCGTGCCAAAAGGTAAATTTCTTGGAAAAACTCACCTCTCCAGAGCTTTGTACTCAGTGAGAATTTCAGTCACTGCTATGGCATAGGGCAGATCATGGTACCAAGGACAAACAAGAATGTTCTTGTTTACAAGAGGCATGGGCAGAGCTGCAGAGATTTCTGCACCTTGTAGACACACCTAGCCAGCCTGGGGCTGGAGAGTCAGGGCAGGTGGAGAAGATCTGGTTTTGGGAAGGCATTTCTGCAGCAGGCAGGAGGATGATCCAATGGAAGAGGGAAGGAAGAAAAGGCTCACACTCTTGTTCTCGTACTTGGGACAGCGTTTTAACAGTACACAGAAGATCTGTGCATGATGTTGGTATCCAAAGAGGAAAAGCATCCTGGAAAAGCATCCAAAGCCAAGCCCCAGAGCCGTGGGTTCCTGGGGACAGCCTGTGTGTCACAGCACAGGGAACATGGGTGCTGCAGCACCTCTCACCTCTCGTGAGCTGGGCTGTTCTGTGCTGCTCCTCTCTGACCTGTTTCATCAACTGCAGGTTGTGCTCACTGGCTTCCTTATGGTTCACCATGGGGAAGGGGTAATCCTGACCTGGGCAATGTGGAGACAGTTTTTACCATACTCAGCAAGGGTGTTTTCCCTGGATTTGAAATACTCCCAGCTGTTCTTAAACGGAAGTGCCTAATCCTCTCCATCAAAGAGAAGAGCTTCCACTTGGACATAAGAGCCTTCAGATATGTGTTAGGGCAGGAGTTAAAGCACAAGATGTTCTGATACTATTTAAAGCAGCCAAGCATCCAAGATGGATAAATTCAAAGGCAAAAGCATGGAGTGATCCAAGAGTTTTAGAACAAAGTTGAGGCAAAAATATGTACTGTGAAATGAGACTCCAATTAAAAATGTTAATGGAGAATGAACAGAAGGAAGGCTGTTGGATTCATCAATTTTCAGAAGATAAATGGCTTATGTTGTCAGTGTGATGCTTCCATCTCATATACATTTATTTTGTATAGTTACCAGCAATCCTTAGCAAGGAATGTGAATTAATTACCTATGATACATCCTGCTTGCTTCTGCTCATCTTCAGATGCTGTTCAGGGCTCGTAGATGTACTTGGAGGGAAAGTTCTTTAGTATAGGCAAGTATTTCCTACAAAACAGGGATAATAGGGGAGTTTAAAATCCTGCAGGCAAATATTCATACATTCAGAGAAGTGTAAACCAACCTATGCCATGTTAATATTGATATTACAATCTGTGGGAAAGTTATGATTCACTCTCCACGAAAAATTGGGTTTATGTTCTCAAAACTCCATAGGTGATATCTTCCAAAAGTTAACTTTACAGCATAGAATAAATGGGATGATTTAAACAGTACTTCAGTTTTGATTTCCTCTAAGATATGTTTTTAACATTTTCATTGACATTTCATCCTAAACATTAACAAATTTAAAAAACAAACTAATTCTAAAAAATTATTGCAGAATGGCAAAGTCGTACCTCAGCACAGGCTTCTGCTTGGCAATACCCAAATCTAGACAGGATGGGAGGAAGAGATGTGTGGAAATGGAGCTGTTTGCTCAACATTAACACAGTTAGCCCAGGAAACCCCACAGTGCTTTGAGAGAGTACCTTATGGAGAGACAATGAAATAAGACTCTGAAGCAAAGACGACTTAGAGTGGAAAATAAAACCTATGTGTGTGCAACTAAACAACGGCAGGGTTAGATGGGATATTGGGATATTCCTCCCTGTGAGGGTGGTGAGGCCCTGGCACAGGTTGCCCAGAGAAGCTGTGGCCGCCTTATCCTTGGAATTGTCCAGGGCCAGTCTTAGAGAAACCTTAGGATAGTTGAAGGTGTCCCAGCCCATGGCAGGGAGTGGAACTGGATGAGGTTTAAGGTCTCTTCCAAGCACATCCCAGAATTCTATGAAAAGCAAGAAAAAAAGTGCAGACTGGAGCAGGAAAGCTGTGGGAAGTTCTAGTCAAACCCTTTAGAAAGAGGAGCCAAACATGGTGCTGGGAGGGAACAAGCACTCATGAATGCAAGCCCTGCTCAGCCACCACTTGGAATGACAAGTATCTCTCTGCTTCTCCATGCCTTATGTGCTCAACAAGACCATTGCTATGAGCCCTGTTTAACAGGTGTGTGTGTTTCAAACTGATCCAGTTCATCAGCCCCTGCTGTCAGAGGAGCTTGGGAAGCTTTCAGGGAGAGAGGGGGGTGAGGTGCCCCCTGACCTGATGTAGTTGCCCTGGGGGTCTGTGCGCTTCCCAAAATGGACAGGGCAGAAGATCCGTGTGTACTGGTGGAAGAAAGCACTGGCTGACAGCCACATCCAGTTCCCAGCATTGATGCTGTAGTCAGCATCTAAGAGCAGCTCTTCAAACACCTGCACATCAGGGATGGGAAGAGAGAGAGAAACACTCCTGAAAAGGCTACATTGCAAAAACTAGACAAAACCAGGCTGGGAGGTGAAGGGTGGGGGTTGCTGTTGCGAAGCACAGCACTGTGGGGCCTGGGCTGCCTCCTCATAGGCACACCAGGAATGCTCTCCACAGACAGAAGGAAGACAGAGCAACCCAAAAACTCTGTGTTTGGGACGGGCTACAGACTGAGCACGTCTCCACCAGTATTCTTGTTATCCAAAAATCATGAGGATTTGGGAAAGAGAATGACCTCTCACCACTGCACTGAGTGACAAACAAAGAGATACCATAAACTCTGAGATCGACAGGAAGGGGCAGAACTAAACCCTGCTCTGCAGAACCCTCCACTGCTAGATTCAGACTGTGCAGGGTTTCTCAGGGCCAGGTAGAACAGAGAAAAACAAAAGCCAGCAGTGAACCTTCATTCCCTCTTCCCAGCTGATCCAAAGGTGCCCCCATGTCAGGAAGCAGGCGACAGCATGCCGAGCGAGGTGATGGATCCAACCTTCCTGGCACAGCTGGGTCATAATGGCATCGATCCACGGGAACCCCATTTGTGCCTGTAGCAGAACAGAACATCAGCCCTCCGCTCACACACTGCTTTCACAGATGGTTTGGGTGGGAGGGGACATTAAAGCCCATTCCATCCCCTGCCATGGGCAGGGACACCTTCCACTACCCCAGGTTGTTCCAAGTCCTGGCCAACCTGGCCTTGGACACTTCCAGGTATGGTGCAGCCACAGCTTCTCTGGGCAACCTATGCCAGGGCCTCAACACCCTCACAGGGAAGAATTCTGTCCTAACATCCCATCTAAGCCTGCCCTCTGTCAGTTAGAAGCCATTCCCCTTTATCCTATGACTCCATCCCTTTTCCAAAGTCCCTCTTCAGCTCTCCTGGAGCCCCTTTAGGCACTGGAAGGGTCTCTAAGGTCTCCTTAGGGCCTTCTCTTCTCCAGGCTGAACATTCCCAGCTCTCACAGCCTGTCATACCACTGCAAGACCCCCTCAAACCACCAGCAGAGATCAATCAAGGGAAGAGGAAAGCTCCAATCTCCAATGCAGTTGCTGTGGCAATGCACCTCATTACCGTTTTCCATTTGTGGAGCCTCTCTGCGTCCTTGTACCAGCAGATCTGTAGGCAAATGGGGTTCCCAGCCATCTGGGTGAAGTTGGGGGTTGCTGATGCTACTGTATAGAAGAATTCCCTCCACAACAGCTGCCCTTGGAGCGACACTGGTGGCAGTGAGTGATGCTTTGCCTGCAAAAAAACACAAGGTGACAGCTTCAGTTCATACATAGCATTGCAGCCTCACTCATTTTGTGATTGTCAGGCCTATAAAATAAAGATTAATCTGACTATAATACTGGTTTCAAGTCACTTTAGTGTTCAAGTCAAGGAAATCAATGATCTGAGGCAATGCTGTCTGGCCCAAAGCAAAGCCAAACTGCCAGACCTCAGTGTTACATCAAACATTCTCCATCTACCTTCCAAAACAGTGTCACACTAGGATTTCTTATACTAAGGATGTATTTATTAACATGTTAACTGAATTCAGGTGGCTTTTCTTGGGCTGGTTTCAAGCTCAGTTTTTCTTAAGAATCAAACAAGATTTCAGAAAGTGGTTTTGGTTTATGCTACAATTAAAACTTGTCTAAAACAAAACCAGTTGATTTCCAGAAACAAAACTGCATAAACGAATCAAAAGCTTCCCTTAACCACCAGACAGACAAACAAAATCCTTGAATTTTAGGAAAGTTTTCCTGGGCTTCCATGCTGATCCCGGGTCTGATTGCTCCCTATTCATAGAACCACAATTTGGGATGGAAGGGACCTTAAAGCCCATTTCACTCCACCTTTGCCAAGGGCAAGGACACTCCACTATCCCAGGTTGCTCCAAGCCCTGCCCAACCTGGTCTTGGACACTTCCAGACATGGGGCAGCCACAGCTTTTCTGGGCAACCTGCGCCAAGGCCTCACCACCCTCACAGGGAAGAATTTCATCCCAACATCTAATCCCAACCTGCTTTTTTTCAGTTTGAAGCCATTCCCCCTTGTCCTGTCACTACAGTTCCTGATGAAAATATTAATTTAGAATATGAATATCCTGTTTCTAAAACATAATTGGGAAGGGCTGCAGACATTCACAGGTGTTTCACACAACATGAAGCCACTCCACAGATTTCATGGGACACTGTGAGAAGACATTTACAAAGCAGCATTTTTTGATACACCAGGTCTCTACCAAGACCATCCAATTGTTAAATCCTGCCTCCTATGCCACCTGTCACAGTTTTGGATTTGCTTACTTAGGACCAATTATTTTCTTACCTGAGCATAAATGTTTGACAACCTATAAAAAAATGTCCAAACTGACAGACAGCCCATACTGAAATATGGGCTCAGGCCTGTGGTGCTTGGAAGCAGCGAGTTTGGGATTGTCCTTGGTTTAGTAAAACTTGTCACCCAGCCCTGAAATGAAAACAGAAATTTGGGTTCAGGCAACACAAGATGACAAATACTCGGTAATAAAGAGAGGAACTGGCTTCACTATCACAGGGGCTTGTTTGATATCGTGCCTGGAAAACACTCCCCCTTCCCAGAAACCAAGGAGAACAAAATCCAAGCCCAAGTTGCCACCCTTCTCCAAGCCAAGCTGGATACTGATCTCAGCCCACCTGTGTTCCATCAGGGCTGACCTGGTCAGTTAAGTGTTGCTCCAGGCGCTGCAGCCCCTCGGTCTCCCCTCCTCTCCAAGGGGAAAGGCTCTCTGGGGAAATCTTCAAATCCACAGGAAGGGGCACTCTGTAACATTCAGCTAGGTCTGGGTCAAGGGCCCTACATCTCCTGAGGTGAGAGAGAAAACTCTTTGAGAGGAGCAACAAGAGCCAGGAGAAGGAGGCAGCCCCTGTCCATGGCACACATCAAGGCTCCTTGATCACAGTCCAACCAGAGCACAGCGAGAAATCCCAGGCTGTACTCTCTTGGGGAAGAAGAGTTCATCCTGCAATTGCTCCAGGGAATTCTAGCCTGAACTGGGAGAAGAGGAACAGTCCTAAAAAGTTACAGTGCTCAGAGCAGTCAGCTGCACCCACAGCTCAGACCCCTTTTAGTTCCCATGCCCTACACAAGGTTTAGAGGCAGCTCCTCTCTGGTTGCTCCCAGCTGTCACATCCATTCCTAGGAAGGAACCAAGAGCCTCCTCAGATCCTAAACCCAATTATGGTGCTGCCTCCAAAGGCCACTCCAGCTCCTGTGCCCCTGAGCAGAAGTCACTCTGGAGAGGTTTAGCAGAAACCCAGGCTGGTTTGGGTTGGAAGTGACCTTAAAGCCCATTTCACTCCACCCTCTGCCATGGGCAGGGACACCTTCCACTACCCCAGGTTGCTCCAAGCCCTGGCCTACCTGGTCTTGGACACTTCCAGGCATAGGGCAGCCACAGCTTTTCTGGGCAACCTGTGCCAGGGCCTCACCACCCTCACAGGGAAGAATTTCATCCCAACATCTAATCCAAACCTTCTCTCTTTCAGTTTCATAGGGAAGGAGGCAGATCAGCTTCCTGGGCAACCCCGGCTGCTCTTTCCTAACCAAGGTGGGAGCTCCCCAAGCTCACACCCCTCAGCAGCGCCCCCACATCTCCTCAGCCTCAGTTGCTGAGGCTTTCCAAGCCCTCTGCCCCCCATATGGCTGGAAGTGCATAAGTTTGGTTTTTCTTCCTCCCTGTAAAACACAGATGAAGAGGGCCAAGGAAGTGCTGGTGGCACAGATATTTCTCACAACCCACAAATGAACTCAGACATCAACAGATCCTTGTAGTTACCTGGACAAATCTGAGCTTAGCCCTGCTGCAGACACCTACCGAAGTGGGGTTAGTGCAACTCTCAGAGTACTGATATAGCTCAGGCCTGCTGGGAAGCATATGAACCACTTATCTCCCACCAGCATTAATTTTAAAAGTCCAAACAAGCAAATTAAGCAACAAAGGGAAAAACATAGTGCTAGAAAAAAACACAGGAACTTATATATCCCAGTACTTACATGAATCTTGTCATCAGACTGTCTGAGGACAACATTCAGGAATTAACAGGACTCCTCCAAGATGGGAAGATCCAAGCCTGGGTTGGTGGCACTGAGCTGAGGCCATGCAGGAAGAACTTGACACTGAATCCCAAGTACTTGCAGTCCCATTCCAACTCTCTCCTGCCCCCATCTTACTTGCCTTTGGATCACTGACCTCTCCTCATGCAGAGCTAAACACAAGACATCCTTGACTCTGAGCCTCTTCTCAAGTCCTGGAAGACATGAGCTCAGTCCCTCTTTCCCATATAGCAGAGAGGAGGAGAGATTTAAAGCCAGGAGAGAACAGTAGGATTATTCCACTGAACTTCCTGTGTAAAACAAACTATAGTGGTTCATCCAATTCCTATCCAAAATCTTGAGAGGAATGTAGAGTATTCCTTTGAGTAAATTCCCCAGGCTTTCCTCTGTAGGAGTTTGACATCTCTTAAAAGCTTTTCTCAAAGTGCCTTGCAAAAGCTTAAGACTTTTATGGAATCACAGAATCATTAAGGTTGGAAAAGACCTTTAAATCACTGAATCCAAACATTATTTTGTGAAGTGTCCCACATGGTAGTAAATCTGCTGCACAAATATCAAAAGAGATGAGTATCAGACTATTCCACTATCTGCTCTTCACTCCCAACAAGAGTCACATCCCCTGTATATAGAACCAATAACCCTCCATGCACAGAAATAAAACAAGGAAACATCTAAAATGCCTCGTCATTTGGCCCTGGCTCTTCTTTTGGACAGAGAAAGAGGACCAGCAATTCTCACTCACTGGCTGGTACTTACTGGAAGTCTTCAGCTGTGAGATTTCGGACAGGCACCTCAGGGTCACCAAGCAGAGACAGAATGTGAAGGAACCTCTTGTAAGTTAATGGGGGACTCCCACCATTTAGGTCCAAAATCCTTAAAAAAAACCCAAGATCTCTTTTCACACAACAGAAACCAAGGAAGAAGGTGGAACTGCCAGTGGACAGGAAGGTGACATCACAGGCTATAACAACTCCATTAGTGCAACTGAATGTGGAAATTGCAGATTTTACAAGTAAAACTCCCCTGGGTGAATGTACATCTATGCCAAGAGCAGCTTCTCAGGACCTAAGACAACAAAACTGGGATCAGGATTCCAGCCACGACTTCACCTGCACACACAGCCAGGACACACAGGGCACCTGTGGGACGCCTCTGGTGTCACAAGAAACAGGTTCAGGGCAGTAAATAACTGTCCTCTCTGAGCAATCACCTGTGCAAACAGCTTGAATTCAAGACAGCAAGTTAAACACATCCGTTCATTTACATAATTTAGGGGTTTTGCACAACTGGAGTGTTAGGGCTGGTTTAGTTATTACTGCTTTCCTTCTTAGTAATTTCAATATCTTCAGTCATTCAGCACTGTGCAACAGCTTGGATCCAAGTGTATTCAGACACCAGTGAAAGTTGATTTGAAAGATTTTGAAAAAATCTGACACCAAAAACTCTTTACTTTATTTAATAGAACTTTTACAAGTCCTAGTAAATTTGTTAGAGACTTTCTTCCACTCTGTTTAAGTATAAGTTTTTAGGTGAATTAAACTGCCCAAAAGGAAGAAGTTAATTAGCTCTTTCGGCTGAAATCCTAAAATATGTGCACAATCTCTTCTGTTCCTTTCAAGAGAGTAACACACAAAGTTTCTCCAGCAAACAGCACCACATTCACCTCACACAGTCCAATTTTCTCTAAAGGAAAAACCAAGACACTTGGCCTTTTCTCTTCTAAAATTACCTCCCTGGAAACACTTGTGGGCTTGGGGCAGTCACGTACCGCTGGGTATCATACAGGCTGTGGGCCACCAGGGAGAGCACCTCAAAGCCCAGCTCTGCCCCCAGGCGCTGGATGTTGGCCTCCATCTCCTTGTAAAACGGCTCCATCTCTGCATCCAGTGTCACTTGTGTGATCTTCCACTTCTGGATGTGATCCCTAAGAACGGTCTCATACTCCCCTTGAATAACCAGCAAGCAGGAGCCCAGCTGGCCCAAGTTTTTGTGGAGATCCTCAAGAGACTGGAGGAGGAAGTGCCAGCGCAGGGCCCCGATGTGCATGGAGGAGGTCAGGAATGCTCTGTCCAGGATGTACACAGGGTACAGGGCCGCTGAGGACTCCAGGCAGCCAGCAGCACTGGGTTATCATGAAGCCGAAGCTTCTTCCGGAAAAGGTGAATGGTGTGATGCAGCATCCTGGCTACAGGAGGAAGGGAACCCTTGGCTTTCAGGACACCAAATTCCTATAAAGAACAAGGTAAATCAACAATTAGAAAGAGAGCTCCAAAAAATTCTCTGCAGTTTTTACCACAAACTTCTTGCTTTGATAAGTTTTCATGAGAGAGAAACGCAGGAACAAGACCAAACCTCTCCTCTGGCCCCACCATTCAGCAGCAGGATCACTACCCAGCTCCACAGAGAATAGTCTCTGCCCCACATGAGTCACTCAAATCCTTAAATTAAATCTCTCAATGAAATTACATCCCAATAACACTAACACTCACCAGAAGGAAGGAATCAAAACAGATGGAACTGCCAGAGCTCCATTTAGTAGACAAACACTTTTTAACCCCACAGATGTGGCTGTCAGCAAACTCTCTGGAAGTCATCAGCTGATTTCAAGGAGGTCTGCAGGAGCAATCAGCTCATCAGAGACCTGGTACAATACTCCCTCTGTCAGGCAATTTTATTAGGAGACATCTACATTTATGGATTTCACAGAATCCCAGACTGGTTTGGGTTGGAAGGGACATTAAAGCCCATCCCGTTCCACCTCCTGCCATGGGCAGGGACATCTTCCACTATCCCAGGTTGCTCCAAGCCGCGGCCAACCTGGCCTTGGACACTTCCAGGCATGGAGCAGCCACAGCTTACCTGGGCAACCTGTGTCAGGGCCTCACCACCCTCACAGGGAACAATTTCTTCCAATATCCCCTCTCACCCTGCTCTCCAGCAGTTTGAAGCCATTCCTCCTTGTCCAAAGTCTCTCTCTAGTTCTCTTGGAACCCCTTTAGGCACTGGAAGGGGCTCTGAGGTCCCTCCTTTTCTTCTCTAGGCTGGACATCCCCAGCTCTCCCAGCCTGCCTCCAGAGCAGAGCTGGGTGTGGTAATAACACAAAACTGCTCTTGATTCATACATTTATTCCCCTTTGAACAACTTCAGCTGAGTTCAGAGGGTTGGCAGGAGTGCTGACCTTGGGTCTTAGGCTGAAGTGGCTCAGGGTACAGTTTGGGAAGCAGCTCCCAAGCTCTGGCTGCCCTGTTCAGGACAATGGACTCAGCAGATGTCAGGGGAAGCAAAGGACGAGCCTAGCTGCCACCTCGTGTCTGCACCGAGCCCAGCAGCACCTCCTAAACTCACTTTCCCGTGTAAAAATGGGAAAGCTCAATGCCCACCTCCCCAGGTGGGTCCCTACCTGCTGGTAATTTCGAACCTTATTCCCAGAGGAGAATTAAGAGATTAGGGATTAGCAAAGAACCAAACAACAATCCCTGATCCAGCTCAGCTCTTCCAGCCAAACAGCTCCACTCATCCCCTCACCAACGGCTGCACTAGGCAACTCAGCCCTTGTCCCTGCTCAACCCACATTCAGCAGCTTTTCCATAAATCTGATTTGCTCTGTTCTCAAACACATGCACCAGCAACACCCAGACAGACCCACTTTGTTACAACCCCCCAGTAAGGCCCCAAACTCACAAGCACGGGGTGCAGCCCCACGCAGGACTGGGCTATGTGCGGTGCTCCGCCCTGCACCCCAGCTCGGCACCACCCTGCACCCACTTCCTGGGAGAATCTGAAAAACAAGGTGACTCCTGCTACTCAGGGGAGCACCCAGCTGGTATTTTTGGGTACTAAACCATGCAAAGTGTGCTAGAGGAGTCTCCTGCACCCTATGCACCAGCCAGCCTCACTGAGGGACTGCCCTTGTCAGGGGCTCCAAGGCCCCCACAGCCTTTGGGGCTGTCCCCAGCCTTGTGGCCCCACATGGTCTGCAGGGCCACCCCAAATCTAGAGCCCTGTAGTCCCACGATGCCTGTGGGATCATGCTCACCTTGTGCCCCTTGGTCTCACACACCTGGGACTGCTCTGAGCCCAGTGCCCTACACAGCCCATGGGATGGCCCCAAGATATGTCCCCAGGCTGGGACCCATCCCATCTCATTCCATCCATTCCAGTGATGGCATCCCTGCAGGAGCAGTGGGGAGCAGGATCACACCACAACAGGGACTGGGCACAGGGCAGGCGGGCCCCAGGCCATGGCCTGAATGGGCTGTAGGGTTTGGGTCAAGGGCAGCTCTGGGGATCCCACTAAAGAGGACTGGGGGAATCAGAGCTGAGGGGGACAAGGATTTTATTAAAAGAGGCTAGGAGAAGCAGGGGCTGAAGCTACTGGGGAGGGAGGGAGCCTAGAGCCAAAGAGATGTCAAAGCTGGGTGAGGAGCTGGGATCCCCTCCTGGGTGGGAAGGAATGGGGAGGACGATCACTTGTGGCTGTGAGTGGAGTCAGAAAGGAACTGCGCTCTCAGACACTCCTGTCATGTCACACGGAAAGGAAAGATGCTCTGGGATGCTAGAGAAGGCAGAGCAGGTGCTGTCATTGACATCATGTTGGGATTTATCCAGTGTTACTCTTCCACCCCTCCCTGAACCAGTTACTCAAGTCCATTCACTCAGCAAGGCTGGGCAGACTCCCTGCCACATCCGGATCACATCTGTTCCCCAAAAATCAACCAGACAGGCAGAAAATACACCTCACACTGGATTCATCCCTGCGCTTTGGGACAGGTACACCAAGACAGAAAGCAGGGAAAACCAGGCCTTACCTTGAGGGTTGCACAGCTGACACTCCAGGGTTTTTACAACACAAAAAGATGAGGTTACACAATCACTGATTGTAGCTCTACTATGGCTGAGCATTTCTCTCTGCAGGCAGGAGTGTGCTGGAGGGATGCAAGGGCTGTCAGCGGTGCTATCCAAAACCCACTGTACTGCTCCTGTTCCTACAGGAAAAGAGTTGCGTAGGTTTAAACACCCCTAAATACCATGAATACCTGCACTGAGGTGGATTCTGCATCAGTCTAAGCCACTCCAGTTTATGCGTTATCTCCCAAGAGAGACAGAGGAGGATTGCAGACAGCTCCTCTCTGGTCCCACTGGCCCTTGGAGCTGGCAGAGCCAGATGGGGCAGGGACAGACCAAGGCCTAGAAACTGGGAAGAGAAAATTTTAACAGTTTTCTTCTGTGGGGCAATCTCCATTGTCAGCTGCTCCTTGACTGTATCCTGGCTGCTTCAGAAGCAACAGTGAAACAGACAGACACAGATGTCAGACACCTGGAGAGAGCAGTCTCACACCTACTCTCTGAAACCACAGTCTGGGCTTGGGAAGTGGAATAATAATCACCACTAAGTTGTTCAATGTTATCCTGATTTGACAGGCTTGAAAACAATTCCTAATTGAGATCTAAGAATGAATTTTTTTTGTATAAATCTGGTTCCATAATCCCATTCTCCATACTGAGCCAGACCTGAGGTGACTGTTGATTCCAACCTCTAGGTTCTTTCCCTTGCTTGAATACTTTAGGTGATAAATACGGTACTGGATACAGCTTTGATGTAAGAAAACTGAATATTGCGTCAGAGAAGGAAGTAAGTCCCAAGCCCATCCAAAAGTAGGGGCTTGACTGGGGCTTCTCCTGCAGCGGGTCGAGAACCACCCCCGAGAGCCTCTACCCATGGGGGACGGGGCAGAGGGAAGGTGTGGGAGACTGGCTGAGGCTCCAGGACCCCCTGCCCGGGGGGGAAATGGCGAGGACGGAACGAGGGAGGGCGGCCCCTGTGCTAGCCCCGCAGCAGCTGGGGCGAAGGGGCCAGCCTGGCCTCCCACCTCCTCCCTGGGGGCCTCCCTGAGCCTGCCTTTACCTCCTTCCCCACGGCCTGTGGTGGCGGCGGGCGTGGCGCCGGTTCTACGCCCCACAAGGCCGGGTTACACAACGCCGACCGGGACGGGTGGGTTATGTAAGGACCGCTCCCAGCAGGGCCCTGCCCGCGGTCCGTGGAAGTTTAACACGGATCAGGGTGGGAGGGTCCCACGACTGGAGCATCCTAGAGCCGGGAATCCTAGAAGGACTCGGAGCGGCTCCGACCCCGCTCCCACCTCTTCACAACCTCAGGCCACACCCCTCGCGCTCGGTCTGAAAAGGGGCGGGGCCTGGGTTCCCGCCCGCAGCGCTCACTCAATAGCAGCCCCCCAAGCGGCCGGCCAGGGGGCGTGCTGCCCGCCAGGCATCCGCCCGTTGCCAGGTGATAGAGGAAGTCCGGCCCCTGCCGCGCGCCGCCTCCCGGGTCTGGGCGGAGAGAGCCTGGGGTTTGGTCATTTGGGGGGGAGCGTTAATTAGTTAGAGTGAGGAGGTAATTAACAAGCAGAGAGAGTGGACGCCGTTCCGAAGGGATTGTGTGAGGACTCTTGGAGGGGTGGTGCTATGGGTGGCCCTTCCTATCCCTGGGGAGTGGGAAGGGAGGCGTAGCTCTTGTCCGTGTGAGGAGGTAATTAGACTGAGGGGTAAATAATTAGGCTGATGGAAGGGATGAAACGCTTCTTCAGTGGGGATAGTCAGGCTAGGGGTGCAGTGAAACTGAGGGGTGCTCGGGCCGGGGAGTTTGTGTGGTGTTGATGTCGCCTGAGGGAAAGATACCGCCTGGAGGGGGCAGTTAGGCCTAGGGGAGTGTCCGCCATCCTCAGGGTGAGTGGTTAGGGCTGTGGTGGGTTGTCGAGCCAGGTTCCTCTTGCGGGGAACTGCTGGGTGTTCCCATGTCCCTGTCCATGGGGGGACTGGGGGGACAGAGTAGACCCCTGCTTTGGGAGTGTCAGGGGTATTGCTGTGGCATTGGCTTCAGGCCCATCCCTGAAGCAGCTTTCGGATTTCCCCCTGCACAGGAAGGGGGAGATGGGGCCTTTGGGTAGGAAGGGGGACTGATGGGTGGCCCTAGCAGGGCAGCAGGTACCTTAACCATGAAGGGACACAGGTGGTCCTAGGGTAGATGTTACAGTCCCATAAGGGGTTTGGAGCCTGGTCATGGCCTCCCAGTTCATTAGGGTTTGTTAAACCCCAGGGTTTATTAGAGTCATCTGGAGACTGAGGGGATGGGATGGATTATAAAGAGTTTTATGCCCCTCCTCCAGCTGGGTGCAAGAGCAGCTCCAGGAACTGACTCAGCTTCTCTGTGACTCTGGTATCACATCAGGATAACAGCTCAAAACCTAGGTCCTCAGCCAAAAAAAAAAAATCTCCATTTAAAGTGCTATTTTTGGAAATCCAGGTTTATCAGGAATAGAATTTGGTCTTGGAGCTCTACCACCATGCAGAGAGCATCACGGCTGACAAGGGAGCTCTCGCTCCTGGCTACAGAGCCACCTCCGGGCATCACCTGCTGGCAGAACGGGCAGCTCGATGACCTGCGAGCACGTATGTACCTTGGGGGTTCCCAAAGGCAGGGTTGTGTTGCAGTTTGCTGCTAGATCTGTGTGCTTTGGGCTTTATAGGCTGTCTGTAAGTGTTGGATTTTAGTTTCCTTTAAACATAGCTTGGTCTCTGCCTTGGCTGGTCTGCCCTTAGTTTTGATTGCTGGGAAGTGGAACTGGTCTTACATAAGATGACATTTTTTATTCCTGGATTCTCCCCTGTGAGGGTAGTGAGGCCCTGGTGGAGTTTGCCCAGAGAAGCTATAGTTGCCCCATGCCTGGGAGTGTCCAGGTTAGATGAGGCTTGGAGCACACTGGGATAATTGAAGGGGTTCCTGGAACTGGGTGGCCTTTAAGGTCGTTCTCAACCCTTAACATTCTATGATTCTGTCACCTGAGCAGCTCTCTAACTGTGGGAGGTACATGGGGACTGCTGGACAACAAAATGACCTTGAAGGTCCCTTCCAACCCACACCGTTCTGTAATTCTGATTTTGAATGTAATTCTTGTATTTTCATCTTGCTCCTAAAGAAATTTTAGGAGGTGTGGACACACCATATGAGAAAGGAATATTCAACCTGGAAATCATAGTTCCTGAAAGGTAAGTGGGCAATAGGATCTAGCTAGATTAATTAAGAAGGAATTCTCCCCTGTGAGGGTGGAGAGGCCCTGGCCCAGGTTCCCCAGAGAAGCTGTGGCTGCCCCATCCCTGGCAGTGTCCAAGGCCAGGTTGGATGGGGCTTGAAGCATCCAGGGATAGTGGAAGGGAGTGGAGCAAAATGCACTTTAAGGCCCCTGCCAACCCAAACCAGGCTGGTTAAGTAGTTGGTGTAGTCTTGCTTTAAATAGGAGTAAACTGATGTAAGGTATTTGCTGTGAGTGCTAACATGTGAGTCTTTCCTTTTTCCTCTCAACCGGGAATTGAGACCCTCTTTTTAAGGAATGCAATTTTTCTAGTAGCTGATACAGTTATTTTGCATTGAACGTCAAAGATGTGTAATTGAAAACCTAAAAGTGTAATGATAAGATTTTTGCCTCATCATACTCTCTCAAAGCTTTCTGGAAAGAGCTTGTTTGTCAGTACAGTTTCTTATGTTGTTCCCTTGTAGAAGGCTGTCCAGGGAGGTGTTAGTTGAACACAGCTGGAAGCAGCAAAGGCAGAGCACTGCCTCCAAAGATTTTTGGGGAAGAGTGTCATGTAGGCTGGGAGGAGGAAATGATGGCATTGCTTAGGTGGCAAAACAGCTGGGCCTATAGATATAACAGTAACTTCTGTTTCTTAATGCTTATCCCTTCAGGTACCCATTTGAGCCGCCAAAGATTCGCTTCCTGACCCCCATCTACCATCCCAACATTGACTCTGCTGGAAGGATTTGCCTGGATGTTCTAAAGTTACCCCCAAAGGTAAGACAGTGCTTGGGTGTGGGTAAGTGAGCCTGGGCAGGATAATGAACTCCTTATCTGCTTCTTGTAAAAGCCTGATTGAATATCTGTTTGCTCCTGACTTATTTACAGGGAGCAGGAAACGAAGTTTTGAGTGGCATCTCCTTTGTTAGAAGCCAGAACATGATGGTTTTTGTTCCATATAAGTTTCCAAGGCTTTAAAGATTGGAGTCGAAAGGTATTAGGTGTGAAAATCAGTTGCCCCAACACAGCAGAGATGTGCAGGATACAGCCCATAGAATGATGGAATCTCCTGAGTTGGAAGGGACACACAAGGATCATCAGGGCCAAGAGCTGGATTTGCACAGGACAAGCCCAAAGTTCCACCGTGTGCCTAGGAGCTTTGTCCAAATGCTCCTTGAGCTCTGACAACCTTGGAGCCATGACCACTGCCCAGGTTGTCAGTTAGGCTTCCTTGGAGCCTTGTATTGAGAGTAGGTCTGATGTGTTCCATGGGGCATTAGGTGCTGGAAGTCCCAAGGCAGCTGTGGGCAGGCTAGGTTGAAATGCTGTGGGTTCTGAGGTGTCTCTGGGCTGCCGTGTGCTGGTTTCTCTCTCTGAGCTGCTGTTCTCATCCTATTTCCTTACAGGGTGCATGGAGGCCTTCCCTGAACATCTCCACTCTGCTGACTTCCATCCAGCTGCTGATGGCAGAGCCCAACCCTGATGACCCTCTCATGGCCGATATCGTATGTTGAGCTCCTCTTCCTCTTTCCTGGCCTGGGCACAGGTGGGGAGGGAGTGGGGGGTTGGATTTAGGCTCAGCTTCCACTTCACTCACTCTGGATTGACATACTAGGAGCATGGCCTGACCTGGATCAGCTGGGGCATCTCTGGGCTTCCCTGAGGCAGCTGAGGCCAGAAGAGATGGTCAAGGTCCTGTCTTCAAGCCATTATCTTCAGTGCACATGGCAGCATGAGTTCTTCAAGCAAACAAAGAATTTTACATTTCATGCTTGTTGGGGTTTTAGTCTGATTTAGGAGTCCTAAAGCCAGTCTTGGTCCCAGCTTCTCGGTTACATGTATTCAATCAAATCTCTGTCTTTGTCTTGCTCTTCCCATTTAGTCCTTGGAGTACAAGTACAACAAGCAGCTGTTCCTGCTCAACGCCAGGGAGTGGACCGAGAAATACGCAGGGCAGCTGAAGGTAAGGACCATGCTCTGCTCACTTGGTGTAGCTCCCTCCCTCTTGGTCTGCAGTCCTTTTGTCTCAGTTTTCTTTTCACAGTTGCTTTGTTCTTTCCTTCCTCCCCTTCTGCTCTGTGTTTTGGATATGTATTTAATTTCATTATATTTTTTTAAGCTCATTACATTCTCTCCTTCCAATTAAATGTGCTTATTCATTAATAACTGCCATGCTCCTCAAGGAGGAGGGACAGATGGATAAACCCTTAGGGATCCTGCAGCCCTGTTCTCTCTCAACACTGTTCCCTGTCCTCCTGTGCCTGATGCCCACCTGTGCCTGTTCTCCACCTGCTCATCCATTCACTGACTGGTCTCCCTATTCCCTGAAGTTCAGCCTTCCTCCCATTATCCTTCCTCTCCTCCTGCCTCCTTTCCTCTCTGTCACCTCACCAATGAGTCTCATAAAAATGAAATCACACTTAAGCAGATCAAAACCTCTGCCCAAAAATCAGTTACCTTTTCCCTTCCCTAGGTACCTTCCCTCCCTGCACCTGATTTGGGTAACAAACACCCTTTCTGGGACAGGGATATCATCCCTGTGGGACCCATGCTCTCTGCTGCAGCTCTGAATGCATTTCCAAGTTAACTGTGGTTGTCAGGAGGGCACAGAGTGAAACCATCCCTGCAACAACACACAGAGCCCTGGAACAACCCAGCTCATCTATGTGTGTTCTACTGCTCTGCTCAGTCTTTATCTTGCTCTCCTGTCATATCCCCCCTTCCTAAAAATCACAGCAGTGAGAGCAGAATAACAAAGGCTCACTGCATAAGAGCCAGAGTACAATCGGCTCTGACCTTGGTGGAACACAGGGCATTCCAATGACTGTAAAATTAAATTATTCACAGCTCTTTTATTTCTTGGGTCATCACAGGCTTCCAAGCCTTTGGAAGAGAAAATCATGCAAAGTGAAACAAGCACCAGTAGTGAATCGACCATGCAGAAAAGAAAAGGGGTTAATATCAGTAGGAAGGAAAAGAAATCCCGCCCAGATGCCTGAGAGGATTTTGTTCTCTTCGCCTCACACAGGTACTAGCAAAGAGTCTGCCTTTAAAAGGCTGCACCAGCTTTGGGTTTCTGTTTCCTTGGGATGTTACTTTTTTGCAAAATGTTCCATTATATTAATAAAATATAAAGCTTTAATTTTTATCTATTTTTCCATTTTGTTGAGTGGAGGTTTTGGAATATTTGAAAGAAAAGGTGTGTGGATGTGGCACAGCCTCATCATTTTTGGTAGCGGGAGAGGGCCACAGGAGTAGGTTCTGTGAGAAGCTTCTAGAAGCTTCCACCATGTCTGACAGAGCTAATCTCTGATGGCTCTGAAGATGGACATGCTGGTGGCCCAGTTAGAGAGGTTGGTAATGCCTTTGTGATGACATATTTAAGAAGAAAATCAAAACAGTGCAGGGGCAGTTTTTCCCCAGGGGTGGGGAAGCACTGCTGTGCTGGTGTGGCCTGTGGCAAGCCTTGCCTGCCCACCCCTAGCCAACCACTGCAGGCAGAAGGGCAGGGGCAGTGTCTTCCCCTTCCCAGTGCCCCACATGAGGAGAGGCGTTAAATGGCGCCAGCGCTGCGGTGGCCACTGTCCACGCAATGGCAGCGGGACCACCTGGCCAAGAACAGGGCAAGTGATTCCCTGTCATGGAACCTAGATGAGATCAACTGCTCAGCGCTGCAGGATCTTGCAAGAATTTGTGGGACTTGCTGGCAAGACTACCTACAACCACTAGTTTTTCTTCTAGTCAGAGAAGAGGAGGAAGTGAGAACATGTGAGAGAAAACAACATGGCAGCACCAAGGTCAGTGGGGGAGGAGGTGCTCCATGCGTCGGAGCCAAGCTTCCTCTGCAAGCCAGGGTGAGGACCATGGTGAAACAAACTGTCCCCCTGTAATGCATGAAGTCCACAGGGGATGCAGAAATTCACTTACAGCCTGTGAGAAAAGGGCTCACGCTGGAGTGGGTGGATGCCAGAGAAAGCTGTAATCCAGTGGGAGACCCAAATAGAGAGAGAGGGCCCCTGCTTCCAGAGAGGGAGAAGAAGGGTCCTTGTTTCCAAACTAGAGCAGCCTATCCTTAAAGGACTACATGCCCATGGACAAGTCACCCACACCACAGCAGTTTTGGGAAGACTGTTTGCCTGTGAAAGGGATCTTACAGCATAGCAGAGAAAAGACTCCACTCCCTGAGCAAACAGAAGATCTCGAGTGACAAACTGACCAAAACCCCCGTACCGTCTCCCTGCACTGTTGATGGGAAAGAGGGAGGGGCAGGGGGAGAAAAAAAGGTGTTTTAAAGGCCTGTTTTTCATTCTCCTCTTCTGACTCTGTTGATAATAAATTTACTTTATACCTTTAAATTTGAACTGGTTTTGCCCTTTGTGGTTTTTTTTTCTCGCAGTCCTTAACTCATCACCCCTTTGTTTTTTTCCTCTCTGCTGACCAACTGTATCAGGAGAGGGTTAGCAAATAACTTTTGTGCCTGGCATTTGGCCAGTGTCAAACCATGACAAAAGGAAAACTGGAACCACTGCTTCAGCTTACCAACTTTCAGAGACATGGGAACAGCACCAAGCAGTTCAGTTTCTAATTTCACAACCAACTGAGAGCAGGAGCTGAGCAGCAGACAGGTCAGAAAGCTGGTGGGAATCCTTTCCCAAGAAAGGCTTAGGTTTCCATGTAACCTCAAGGGCTAAGTCATTAAACTCAAGTCTTACAAATCTGGCTCTCCAGAGCAGTCTGTTAAGTTCAGTTAGACCATTTAAGTTCAGTTAGACCAGGATAACCCTGGATGGTGTCTTGGCTCTGTTGTGACTCCAGGAGGTGGCCAGTGACAAGAACCAGCTCATGGCAGAGGAGGAAGAGACCAAAGAATTCCCAGAGATCTAGGAGGATGGATGTGGAAGAGCAGGATGTCAGCGATGTGATGTGCAGGGTCAAGAGTGCGAGAGGATTGGGCTAAGGAGGGCAATTCTTGGTGCTTCCACAGCTCCGAAGATGAGGGCTGGCAGCAGATCGCAGTAGGAGCAAGTCAGGTGCTCAGCCGCTTGCTCTGCAGGTTCCCTGCTGGGAATTTAACCCATGTCCTGCCCCTGCTCCCAGAAAAGTGAGTCAGGCCCATCTCTGGAGCAGAGAGAGGACTCAGCAAGGTTCCCAGTGCCTGGGAAGCAATGAAGCTCAGTGATGAGCTGATCTCTGCTGGGTGAGCAAAGGCCATTCCTCAGCTGCTCCCAAAGCCGCAGGCATGTCCCTGTCCCACTCAGTCGAAGTTGTAGTAAAGGCAGAAGGCGAAGAACATGGCAAAGATCTGGAATGATGGAGGTGGGAGAGGGTCAACCCCATGGCAGGGCCAGACCAGGCCAGGCCTGGCTGTGGTTGGAAGCAGAGAGGGGCTGGAGGATCCCTGGCCTAGGGCCATCGCTGTGCCCCTCAAGGGTCCTGGGCCAGCTGTCCTGGTGCTGCACAGGGACACCAGGGTGAGGAGACCCAGAGGGAGTAAAACAAACCCTCCCTTGTTCCTTCACCTGCCCCATCTGCAGCAGAGAGCAGGCTCTGTACCCCGAGACAGACCTGAGCGAGCCCCTTTGTGCTCTCCTTGCCAACTCCTTGCCAACTTCTCCAACCCCCCTGTCACAAAGAATGGACACACGGCCTGCCCTGTCCCCGACCCCCCTCATTACCTCAATGCCCAGCACAGCTAAGCTGCAGGTCCCAGGGAGGGAGATGTACCTCTGCAGGGTCCTGCCGAAGGTAGAGAAGCAGCCCTGGGGCAGAGAGAGGAGGGAGGAGCTCTCTCATGTTCCCCATGGCCACACAGAGCCCAGAGGGGGACTGGGTTGCAGAGGGATATGGGGGGTCCCCTGTGGGACAGGACGAGCTGAAGACTTTGGGAGCCACTGGGCTGTGGAAACACAGCAGGCAACGCCCCAGGCTTCTGTCCCTTATGCTCTGCTCCATGAGCCTGGGAAGGGCTGAGGCTGGGACAGGGACACAGACAGAGCAGCGTTGTGCCGTACCTGCTCGTGGATATAGCCAGGGCTTCTATCCTGGCACTGCTCCCAGCCCAGGAGCTCTCCCACCTGCAGAACCCCATCCCGGGCACAGCATGCCCGTGGCCATGGCATCCCTGGGTGCAGTTCCTGGAAGCGGGAGCCGTTCCCAAAGTCTTCGGGTCCTAAAACACCACAACACGAGAACTGGAACAGAAGGGAAACACCATCACCATGGTCACCCTTGGTGGATCCTGTGTGTCCCCCAGGAGCCTCCCAGCTGCTCACCGTAACCATGAGGGTGTTCCAGGCTGTGGAGAAGACCTCAGCACCCTCGTCCCCACCATAGTTCCTCTGCAGCTCAGACAGGAAGTGCTCAGGCTGGACCTGTGGAATAGGTGCCAGAGCTGGGACTGTTCCTCTCCCACTCTACCCAGCCTCAGCTCTTTTTGAGGGGAATTGGGCACCCAGTGGATCCCCCCCCCCCACCTGCTTTGTGGTTTGTGTTGTGGTGCTGATGACAGAGGTGAGGGGGTATCCCTACACCAGCCTCAGTCACCTGGTGGACTCTGAGCCATGGCCATGATGTGACTTTCCACAAGGAGGCTGGTGACAGTGGGGATGATGCCAGTACCTGTTTCCAGTGCACCAGGAAGAGAACGGCCCCAACAAGCTGCATGAGGAAGACAAGGCTGACGAGGATGAAGAACTGGAAGGCAGCAGGTGAAGGATTCAGAGACCAGCCTCATCCCACAGGCAGCTTGCTCACATTATCCCTGCCCTCCTCTGGACCAACCCTGCCTGTGCTCTGCGTCCCTAAGACCAGGAATGTGTGTACAGCTCCTAGGGACAGATGCCACATCTCTGACCACTGTGTCTGCAAGACAGGGGTTAAAAACAAGCACTGTCTGCAAGGGGCTGGGGATGCTGAAGAAATGGGGGTCTTGGTGCTCAAATAGGCATTTCTGCCCCTCACCAGCAGTGGGGTCACCTTGGAAATGCCATGTGGGACAAGCCAGTGACTTCAGAGAGAATTGACCCTACTTGGGGGCTTTAAAAATCCTCTGAGTTCTAAATTGAAACTCACAAGGTGGGGAGGGGATAGTAGGACATGTTGAGGATGAGGAACACCAGCTCCTGGCTCCTCCAGGAACACCTGCATCCTCCACCACCCTCCAGCCTGTGACTCCTGCCCCCAGTGCCCCCTGCCCACATTCTGCAGCCCCTTCCCACCGATCTTTCCTCCCTCACCAGCAGTAGGAGAGGGCGACTTCGGCGCAGGGCCCCACAGCAGCCCAGGAAGCCCAGCAGGGACAGGGCGATTCCCACAGCCAGCAGCAGCCATGCGCCTGCGCTTAGCACAGCCCTGGCGGCCACGATGTCCTGGAAACCAGCCGGGTCCACGGCCACCCAGACTCCCATGCCTGCCAGGCATGTCCCCCCAGCCTGCAGGGGGAGTTCAGGAGATGATCATGGGCTCAGGGGATGTCCAAGACTTGGTCCCCTCCCTGGGAATGGGTGTCACCCACCCCGAGCCAGACAGAAAAGTCACCCCATATGGATGGCGGATGCTTCAACCCTTGGTTCCCTCCCTGGAACAGGTGTCACCCACCCCTGAGCCAGCTGGAGTTGTTGCTCTCCAGGCACAGGTTCCCTCCACCCCTGCACCCCACACGGCCCAGATGGACTCACAAACACCAGCATGTTGAAGACGAACATCAAGTACTTCATGCAGGCCAAAACACCCATGGAGACACCAGGAGGGGGGACACGGCAGTGTTTGTCCCTATGGAGGGGAGAGCAGAGCCCTGGCCACAGCCAGTCCTGACTTGTCCTGGACCCCATGGCTCCAGCAGAATGTGGGGGGATGCAGCCTCCGAAAATTCCCAGATCATTTTCTATCCCCACCATCTCCCATGACATCCCAAAGAGCCCCAAACCCGTGTCCTCTCCAAATTCGTGTCCCCTCCCAACCGTATGTCCCCTTCAAACCCCATGTCCCCAGTCCTGTGTCCCCTCCAAATCCTGCGTCCCCTCCAAATCTTGTGTCTCCTACTAACCCATGTACACTACAGACTTTGTGTCCCCAACAAATCCTGTGTCTCCTACAAATTCCATGTCCCCTCCAAACCCATGTCCTCTCTAAATCTTGTGCTCCCTTCAGCCCCCACACTACTCACCCTGCGGGGATAGTGGGCAACCCACTAGGTAGGTACCTCCGACCTTCCCTGGTGCTGCCAGCACCTATATAAGCCTATATATAAGGTTGGAAAATCCCTCCCCCCTTCCCACTCCAGCAGCCCCCAAGAAATCCCTTCCAGCGCTGAGGCCATGAATGATTGATGGGGAACAGGATCCACCATTGTGCTGCTGGCGGCCGGGAGTCTCCAGCTCTTGTCAGCCAAGGAAATTAAACCTGTGGGCAGGGAAAGACGAGCAGCCCCACCAGGCCAGGGGTGACCTCGGCCATTGATTATTGCTGTGGCCATTTGGGGAAGCCCTCAATGGGTGTGCATGGGACCCATGGGCAGGCAGGTGGTGCTGCAGGGGCTGTTGACCGTTGGGACACAGGGACATCCCAGATGAATGACAGGGTCTGTTGCCTCTTGTTGCCGACTTTAGGAGCTCTCTAAACACAGAGTCACGTTAGAAAAGAAATATTATTTATGCTGCACCAGCTATAAAGAGGAGGTTTCCACAAACCAAGCACACCGAGGGGTAAAAGATTAAATACAGTAAAATTGACATGAACCTGCCTATCTAAAGCATATTCTTCGCCTGCCTAATGCATATTTGTTTTGGTGATGTGACTTTACTCAATGCTTGAAACAAAAAGTTCTTTTCTTCATTAAAGCATCTTCTGTTGGAGAAGTTGAATTACGACAGTTACGTTTGCAAAAGGTGAGAGAATTCATCCAGTGGGCACATAATTCACCTTGAAGACAGCGTCAGTGTCCCCGCAACCCTAGGGGCCCTCGGGGCTCTGTCCCCCCGCGGGATCCCCGAGGTGCCAGCAGGGGGCAGGCGAGCGCGCAGACACCAAGCTGCGAGGCGCGGCCAGAGCGTCTTACGCCGGCACCGCAGCGAGGCGGTTTGACCAATCGCAGCGGGCGGTGGCCAGTGAGGGAGGGGAAAAGAGGGACAGACGGTCATATTGACTAATCATACAGCATTTTCCCCACGATGGGGGCCCTGTGGGGGCGTGGCCCCGAGGCCGGAAGCGGCTCCGTGCGTTCCCATTCCCTCAGCGTTGCTTCCGGTGCCGCCGCCGCCGCCCGCGGGATGTAGCGGCCGGTGAGGGACGGGCGGGGGTGCAGGGGTCCGGCCGCCGCCCGGGACGGGCGGGGCCGCTGCTTCCAGCGCACCGGGGAGAGCCCTGCCCCCGGTCCCGCCGGTCCCAGTAACTCTGTGCTTCTTCCCAACCCAGCGCGGTGGCAGAAGGACGCAGTGAGACCTTCACGGGCTGCCTCGGAGCCGCACCCACCCGCCGCCCCGATGGCGTCCCGCAAGGCCCCCGCCGGGGCGGGCAGCGGGCTGGCGGCCGCCGGCCGGGACCGGGAGCGGGAACGGGGGCACCTGGAGCTCGCCGAGCTGGGGCCGCTTCTAGAGGAGAAGGGGGACCAAGGACCCACCGGCGCGGCCAGCGTGAGACCCTCCGAGACTCCCGGGCGGGAGGGGATCCGGAGCCTGGCTCAGTCGCCTCGCTCCGTCTCCGCGGATTATCCCGGGAATCTTCCCGTTATCCCATTAATAGCTAGAGGAGTACGGCTGTGTGTCGTTCTTCGGGCCGGTCCGTGTTCCTAGCCGGCCCAAACTCTGCTCCTGCCGAGTAGGCTTGGAGCCGGGATAGTCCTTCGCAGGGATGTCACTGGCATCGCTCTGTCTGTGTCGGGTGTTCCCAGGGTGTTTCCAGTGCCTCAGCATTTCCACAGGGCAGGGAATTACCTTCCCGAACCCTTTCCCGGCTGAGGAGAGCGGGAACGGTGCCGGGACCCAGAGCCTTCCCAGCTCGGAGCCGTCTCTGCTCGAGTGGGCCGGCTGGGGTCTCCTGGCTGGGCCAAGCAGCCGTTCCAGCCTTGGTTGTAGGGATGAAAATCCCTGGTGGTAATCCCACATTTCGACAGGATAAATCTAGGATTAGCCCGCCCAGGATGGGTCAGGCAGCAGCGTGTTGCATAAACGAGGTGATTGCCGGGTTTTGCCTGTCCCCTCGGAGGGATGAAGCCCCAGGTGCTGTCAGAAGGGCTGGAATGATTCCCTCCTGGCTCTTCTCTCTGCAGGCTGAGGACCCCCCGTGCCCGGCGGCCCATGAGGAGGAGGAGGAGGTAGTGCGGGTGCTGACCCTGCCCCTGCAGGCTCACCATGCCATGGAGAAGATGGAAGAGTTCGTGTACAAGGTACCAGAGCCTGTGGCGATCCCCTGGTCTTGATTTTGGAACAGATTCCCCAGTCCTAGGGTTTGGGGTGACAGGATGTGTCTGGATAAAGCTCCGCAGATGGCTCCAGCCAGCACCCTAGGGAACGGTGTGGGAAGGGGATGGCCAGGATGGGGGTTGGCCCAGCCATGGTGGGTGAGGACCTGGGAGGAATCCCAGTGTTCCTGCGGGCCTGAGTGGGGCCCAGGAGCCGGAGTGCCAGCCGAGGTGTCACCTGGTGCCTGCAGTCACTGTGGCTCCTATGCTGCTTCCCTGATCAAATGGGACTTCTCACCACAGGGAATGGTCTGTGGGTGTGGAAGGGCTAAAGCTGAGAGTATTAATTGCCCCTGACTCCCTGGGCAGTCCTGGAATCACTCCCTTCTGGGGGAAGCTGGGAGTCAATCCTTGTGGGAACTGAGGTGGGGGTGAAATCACTCCCTGGAGGGACTGGGGATCGTTCCCTGGAGGGTTATGGGCAGCAAAGTGGAGGACATGGATGGGTGGCTTACAGGGTCCCACAGGGCACCTGGTGTCAGAGAAGCCAAACTTTCTCTTCCCAAGGAGCATCCCAGGGCTGGGCTGTTCCCCATAGATTTGGGGCTCGGGGCTGCCCTGATCCGCCTGGCGTGTTGCAGGTGTGGGAAGGACGCTGGCGTGTGATCCCATACGACGTCCTGCCTGACTGGCTCAAGGACAACGATTACCTCCTGCACGGACACCGGCCCCCCATGCCCTCCTTCCGCGCCTGCTTCCGGAGCATCTTCCGGATACACACCGAGACAGGCAACATCTGGACACACCTGCTGGGTGACTGTGGGGAAGGGGGAGCCCTGGGGCTGGAGGGGCTCAGACCCTGCATTAGGGTCAGAACAGGCTCGGTGCTGGGTCCTCTCCATGCCCAGGGCTTCTTGCGGATTCTGTGCATGCAGGACATGGTGTGTCTAGAGCTCCTGGAGCCCCTTGGGAGAGAGGGACCAGGGCTAGGCTCAGCCACTGCAGGAGTGAGACAGAGAAATGTGTCCTGGGCAAAACAGGGAAACCTCAGAGGCTGTTCATCTAAAATGAGTCCAGAAGAGGCCGCAGAGATGCTCTGAGGGCTGGAGCTCTTCTGCTTTGGAGCCAGGCTGGGAATGCTTGCAATACTTATCCTGGAGAAGAGGAAGTTCTAGGGAGACCTCACAGCCCCTTCCAGTGCCTAAAGGAGCTCCAAGAGAGCTGCAGGGGGACTTTGGACAAGGGCTAGGAGTCACAGGACAGGGGAGAATGGCTTCCCACTGACAGAGGGCAGGGTTAGATGGGATAATGGAAGAAATTTTTCCCTGTGAGGGTGGTGAGGCCCTGGCCCAGGTTGCCCAGAGAGGCTGTGACTGTCCCATCCCTGGCAGTGTCCATTGTCAAGGCTGGACAGGGCTTGGAGCAGCCTGGGACAGTGGAAGGTGTCCCTAGCCATGGCAGGGGATAGAATGTGGTGAGCTTTAACATCTCTTCCCACCTAAATTAGTCTGTGATTCCATGGCCCCATGAAACACAGCAGCTGAACAGCTCTTTGCCCTGTGCCTGCCCATTCCCCTGACCCTAGCCCTTCTCGTTTGCACTAAAAAGGGCCTCAGCCAAGAACCCACTGTGGGTTACTGAGCACCTCGGGATACATCCAGGACCTCTCAGAGCATGGCCAGGGCTGTTCTTACCCTGGCTCTGCTGATCTCCCCCACTGCCTCCCTGACTTCCCTCTCCATGTGTTACTGCAGGGTTTGTTCTGTTCCTCTGCCTGGGGATCCTGACCATGTTGCGGCCCAACATGTACTTTATGGCTCCTCTCCAAGAGAAGGTGGTGTTTGGGATGTTCTTCCTGGGAGCAGTGCTGTGCCTCAGCTTCTCCTGGCTTTTCCACACGGTCTACTGTCACTCGGAGAAGGTCTCGCGGACTTTCTCAAAGTGAGTCAGCATGAGTGTGGTTGTGTAGTCTCCTGGGAGGTTTTGGGTTCTTGCAGCACTTCCTCTTGGAAAGCACTGTGTTCCCAAATGTTTTATCCCTGGGGGAAGGGAGCATCCACCCAATCCGGCATGGAACTGAGGGGAACCACAGCAGGGTTCTGGGAGGTTCTGCCTGAGCACCTTAAATGTGCCAGATCAGGGGCCTCAGGTGCATGATAAAGATCCTGGGACCCTGCAGCTCCCAAGGGAGCAGGATCCTGGCTCCCAAGTGAATGACCTCTGTGTTCCCAAGGGAACAGGCTCTGTACCTCTATTAGCAGTCAATTGAGGAGGGGTCTCACTCTCCCTGGGCAGCTGGAGGCCATGGCCAGTTTGGCAGGTCCAGTTTACTGGATGCTTTTAAAAAACTCTATTTTGGATCCAGTTTGGACTGAAACCAAATGGAAAGAAGGAACACAAAGAGGATTCCCAGAAGAGTGGGAAGGGTGGTCAGTGGTTTGTGCCTCTTCCTGGGCTGCTCCAAGAGTCAGGCTCCCGTCAGCCTTCCCAGTGAGGCTCTCAAGTGACTTTCTGCTACCACATGGCTGTTAAAGGCATTTATTTGGGTGCTGCTTGTTGGGAATCCTGCCCATCCCTTTGCACAACCCCCAGAGATCACATGGGATCCTGTCTCCAGAGCAAATCCAGCAGGAATGCCCTTGTGTTCTGGGAAGGCAGTGGGAGCAGTGCAGGAGCTGTGTTTCTGTGATGAGATAAGTGGAGGATCACAGATCCATGTGCACAGGGATTTGTTCCCGGTGGTTTGAGCTGCAGTTGCCTCTTGCCCCTCCCTAACATTCCCACTGTGCCCAGGCCCTTTCTCCTGTCACACCTGCCCTGATGGGACCCCAGCACACCCCTCCTGCCCAGTGACTCTATTCAGGTGCAGGCTGGAGAGTTCCCACACATGGAGGGGGTGGATTTTGGGGCTCACCTGTGGCTCTCTGTCATTGCACCCTGACTGCAGGTTGGATTATTCAGGAATTGCACTGCTGATCATGGGGAGCTTTGTCCCGTGGCTCTACTACTCCTTCTACTGCTCCCCACAGCCAAGACTCATCTACCTCTCTATCGTCTGTGTCTTGGGTATCTCTGCCATCATTGTGGCACAGTGGGACCGATTTGCCACCCCCAAGCACAGGCAGACCAGAGCAGGTAGGAGCTTCTTCCTCCCCTGAGTCCTGGGAGACACTTTGGGCAGATCCCATTTGGGAGAAGCTCTGGGCACCTGCAGGATTCATTCCCCCCGAGCAGCACTGCACTGCAAGGAGTGGCCTCCTGCCTTCTCTTGCTGTGCTGGAGATTCATCTCTTGAGCAGAGCCTGAGGTTTGGAGTTTAAAAATATCGCTGGGTGGACTGAGGCTGTGGCTTTTCTGCCTTTTCCAGGAAGCAGTTTAGCAGCAGGAACCTGCAGCTGGGGCAGAGGAGGAAAGCATTCCTGAGCTCTTCCCTGCCAGGGACACACTGGCTGGTCCCTGCCTTCCTGGGGATGGAGTAGGGGGCTGCCTCCAGTCCCACACCCCAATTTACCCCCACAGCAGGTCCCGTCAGCCTTGCTGAGCATGAGGAGACACCTCCCGCCCCAGTTCCCAGGGGTCGTGAAGCAAATGTCTCTCAGAGCACTTTCCTGGCTACATGAGTGAGGAAAGACCATGTTGAGAACAGAGACCACCTGAAAGCCCTCAGAAGAGGGCAGGGGACAGGCAGGACTCACATCCTCATGGCTCCTCCCTACTGCATCCTGTGCCCCCAGCATGAGCGGGATCCAGCCGGGTGCCACCCACAGCCTCTCTCCCCAGGCCAGTGTCAGCGTGGTGTCACTTGTTCTCTGTCAACTATCAAGAGGCCAGAGTTGAACATTTCAGCTGCTGCTGAGCTCCTTCCTCAAGAGCTGCAAGAAATTGCTTTCTTGAAAGGAGTAGCTGTCTTCCTGGTGCAATCCAAAGGACTGGCACTTCCAAAATGTCCATTCCCATAGCCAGGAGCGGGAGCTGCTGCAGCCCTGCATAAGAAATACTGGGTGGGTTCTACCCAGCGAGAACAGGGGTGGTTTGCCTGGGATGTGGAGCTGTGGATCCCTCATTTTGTGAAGGATAAGTGCCATGAGGATTGGAAAAGTGTAAGGAGTGTTTGGACAACACAGGGTGGGATTGTTTGGGGGTCTCCTGTGCAGGGCCAGTAGTTGGGACACAATGATCCTTATGGGTCCTTTCCAGCTCGAGATATTCTGTGAATTCAGTGAAAAAAAGCTGCTTCCCTAGCACAGGATGAGGGATCAAGGGGAGTTGGTGGGAGAAGCAGTTCCCCCTCCACACTGACCTCTTTTCCCTGACCTCCTCTCTGGGCCACAGGTGTGTTCCTGGGGCTGGGACTGAGCGGGGTTGTGCCCACCATGCACTTCACCATCGCCGAGGGCTTTGTGAAGGCCACCACGGTGGGGCAGATGGGCTGGTTTTTCCTCATGGCTGTGATGTACATCACGGGCGCTGGGCTCTACGCTGCCCGCATCCCTGAGCGCTTCTTTCCGGGCAAGTTCGACATCTGGGTGAGTGTAGTGGTGAACGGGTTGTCTGGGGGCAGCTCTGGGGTCGGGGGGAGTTACTGAGGGGCTGGAAGCTAAGGGTGTCCGGCTGTGCCTCAGCACATGCTGGCAGGCAGACCTTGAACAGGTTCTGTGTGTGGGCAGGGCAAAGTACGGGGTGGGAATTGCTGCTGGGTACAACAGAACAGGGAGCGGAGGACAGTCCTGGAGCACTGAGGAAGAAGAGGAGGAGGGGTTAACGAGGTTGCTGTCCCCTTTGATCTGGTCTAAAGGAATTTTTGCTTCCCTGCAGTTCCAGTCTCATCAGATCTTCCATGTGCTGGTGGTGGCTGCAGCCTTTGTCCACTTCTATGGGGTGTCCAACCTGCAGGAATTCCGCTATGGCCTGGAAGGGGGGTGCACAGACGACTCTCTCCTCTGAGAGCGCCTGGTTTTAGTACAAGCTTCCTAAGTGCTTTTTAAACTCTTGTCTTTGCTAAAATCAAAGGAAGACTCAAAACTGTTTGGGGTTGTTGGTCTGTTGGTTTTTTTTTTTAAGAGAAACAAAAAAAAAAAAAGAAATGGATAAATCCTTTAGCAGAGTTGTTGACCAAATCCTCACCCCCTTTCCCACACACTGTGCTGGGGCTGCAGGGGGGCTCCCGACTCCTCCAGACAGGGTTTTAGCTGCACCGGAATCACTTGCTGCTCCAACAGTACAGGGAACAACTCCCTGCTCCCACACAGCTGAGCACATCCTGCTCCTCACACACCAGGAGTTTTGCATATCCCCCACGGCAGTGCCTGGCTGGGGCAGCCCCAGGCACAGGCACACACACTTAATTTAAAGAAGTTTTAATTTTCCTTTTTGTTTTGTTCTGTTTTCCTTGACAAAGTAATGTAAACATAAATGAAAGAATATTTAATATTTAATACTAAGCTTTAAGACAGTGCGCTGCCACTGCAGTCCTCTGCTCCCTCACTGTCAGGAGGAGGGAGGAAGAACAGTGTTGTAGGGAGTGTAGAGCTGCTGTAGCTGATTGAAATAAAAAGGTCAGTAGTTCAGTCACTGCTGTGTCCATGTCTCTTTTTGGGGTGGGTGAAGAGAGGGCTCTGGGTACCCCAGAAGCAGGGCAAGAGTGCCCTGGGGCACTGGGATCCCTCCAGTTGTGTTGGACTCTGGACAGGGATGGGATAAAACAGGAAATTGGGGTGTTGTGGTGATGACAGGGCAGGAAACTCAGCCCTGGCCGGTGACAGCTTTGGGGCTGTGACTTCCCTTAGGGCTCAGCAGGGCAGGAGAGGTGTCGCAGCCTGGCTAGGGTGGGGGCAGTACAGGACCCTGGCCCCAGTGAGAAGCTTCTCCAAGTGCACAGGGGACAATGACTGTCAGGGAATTTGGAGGGGCAGAGGCCAGCACAGTAAAGCCCAGCTCAGGCAGCTGAAGGCCACTGCCTGACCTATGGGTCAAGGAGTGTGGGCAGAGCCACTATAGCCCCACTGCCACCTGTCCCTGCCATCCCCCGGAGGTTGGGGTGGCCCATTGCTGAGCTGTTTGGATGTGGCCCAGCTTTGGAAATCCCCCAGGCTAGATACTGTATCAGGAACTGCCAGCAAGCAATAGTGTCAATGAGTTTAATTAACAAGTTACAACAGAAAACCCCACTGGATGTGATTTTGTAACTGCTGACAAGAGGGCAGGGGCTTCCACAGCTGGAGTTTAAGGACAAAACTGCAGAGATGTGGTAACTGCTCAGGCCAGGATGCGAAATGAAAAGCAGGAGGTGCAATGCTTCCCCCTCCAGCCCCATAACCTAAATCTGACAGGGAAGAGGCTACATCCCAGCTGCGTTCACTGCAGGTGAGACATCTCAGAGGAGACTCCAAGACTTTCACTCCAGTCTGTGTCCAAAGGATGACAAGACTCTGTTTGGTCCTTGTCTCAAACCTCCTTGTATTCTACCAGACATGTGTAACATTACAGCAATGGAATATATCAGGAATAAATAGATTTTCTTTTCTAAAAGTTCTGAGCAGTCTGACATTGAGAAATGCTGCAGGTCCTCCTGGCATGGTGTGTAAGGGACAACCACTGGTGTAAGTACAACCCCCCTCCGCATCCTCCAGGTGGGACTGCTCAGGAACAGGGAAGGAAGAGAAAGAGGAGGAGGAGAAGGAGGAGGAGGCGGCCGGGGACCATCATTGGTACTGTCGGTAGTCACTGAACGGCGGTGGCTGGAGCTGGGATGGATCCTCTGACAATTGTGGGCCTGGAGCAGGGACAGGGGAAAAGGCAAATAAATACCAAAATGCAGGAGATTCTTCCTATTAACATAATTCACAGCTGGTTTGTTTATATAAATCCCTCTTAAGATTAATCATAAATCCTAGAATTGTTTGGGTTTCACAAAAAGTTTCAAAAACTGCATAAAATCAGAGATTGGTTTGGGTTGGAAGAGCCCTTTAAGTTTATCCAATTTACCCCCTGCCATGGGCAGGGACACCTTCCACTATCCCAGGTTGCTCCAAGCGCTGTCCAACTTGGCCTTGGACACTTCCAGGGATGGAGCAGCTACTGCTTCTCTGGGCAACCTGGGCCAGAACGTCACCACCCTCATAGGGAAGAATTTCTTGCCAATATCCTATCTCCCCCTGCCTTCTGGCAGGGGGAAGCCATTCCCCCTTGTCCTGTCACTCCAGGACCTTGTCCAAAGTCCCTCTTCAGCTCTCTTTTAGGAAAAGTACACTGTGCAAGCTGCTCCAAAGACAAACTACTTCTCTCCAAGCTTCACAGAATCATGGAATTGTGGAATGATTTGGGTTGGAAGGGTCCTTAAAGCTTATCTTGCTCCACTCCTTGCCATGGCCAGGGACACCTTGCACTAGACAAGGCTTTTTAACGGGGAAATGGACCAGAGCACGGAGAAGGAAACCTTTCCAGTCATCTGAAGGAGCTGGAAACTTGCACATTAGTGCCTTTGAGGTGACCTTGGTCCCTCTGGAAAGGGGTGACTTGCCCGACAATAAAGCAACTAGTGAAACAGAACAAGTGTTGAGTCAGCTTCTTGATCCCTGCTGCTGCAGCAACACAGCTGTGGTGGGACAATCCAGAGAGAATTAATTGTCATGGACAGATGATACACTTTCTCCAAGGCAGATTAATTTTCAAGCATCTTTAAAGAAGAGGAATTGTCATAATTTAGGTTGGTTGAATATTGGTCAACAAACCCAGGAGAGGATTCACTTGGGAATTAGTGACCTGCTACTCACCCAACACTAGTGGTTTGTGTTTCCACCCAAAAGAAGGTGGAACATTTCTCCTATGAGGAAAGGCTGGAGAGCCAGCAATGTTAAGCCTGGAGAGCAGAAGCCTCTGAGGAGATCTTAGAGACCCTTCCAGTGCCTAAAGGGGCTCCAAGAGAGCTGGAGAGGGACTTGGGACGAGGGCCTGGAGTCACAGGCAGGACAGGGGGAATGGCTTCCCACTGACAGAGGGCAGAGTCAGACGGGATATTGGGATAGAATTTTTCCCTGTGACAGTGGTGAGGCCCTGGCCCAGGTTGTCCAGAGAAGCTGTGGCTGTCCCTGGATCGCTGGCAGTGTCCAAGCCCAGGTTGGATGGGGCTTGGGGCAACCTAGGATAGTGGAAGGTATCCCTACCTATAGCAGGAGGTAGAATGAGATGGGCTTTGAGGTCCCTGCCACCCCAAACCTGTCTAGGATTCTGTGACAGAGGTATTTAGGATTTTCCACAGGAAGCATTCACACAAGTTTCTGACTCAGTGAGAGCTCTGCTTGCATTTTACTTGGCAAAGAAAAAAGGGATGTAGATATTGAAGCAGTTTAGAAGAGAATCACCATCACTCTTTTTGGAAATCGTGTATCTGTACCTGCCAGGTCTTCATCCTCTCGTTTATCCTGGGGCTCCCCACACAGACCACGGCCTGCCAGAACCATCCCTGTTTACCAGAACTTGCTGCCTGCCATTCCCTTTAACCATTGTGTCCCACCCCTGAGTAAACCCCTTCTGCCACCATGTGCCAGGTGTGTGGTAGAAGCCAGGGACAGCAGGGACATCCCTGCTCTCAGCTATGCCACCTCCAGTCTCCCAGTGGGAAGCAGCTCGTGATAATCTCATGTCATCAGCACCTGCAGCTCCTCCGTGGTTTTTCACAGCCTCAGGAGCTGGCAGGGCAGTGCAGATTCACTCTAGGATAAGAAGATGACTGCCAGGGGCACATCAGCAAAGTAAATCCTTGTGACACATCCTCTGCTGGCTCCTTACCATTTGGGAACTGTGTGGAGGCAAATCTTGTTAGCAGAATTCCAGCTCCTTCGATCAGGGCCAGGAGAATTCCTCCCATCGCAGCAGATCCGACCATGGCAACAGGGCCATCTGGAAATGAAAAGCACAAACCAACACTTAATTTCTCTGGTACATGTTATAAGCCATTGAATCCCAGACTGGTTTGGGCTGGAAAGATCATTAAAGACCATTTTGTTCCCCCCCCTGCCATGGGCAGGGACACATTCCACTATCCCAGGTTGCTTCAAGCCCCATCCAACCTGGCCTTGGATACTTCCAGGAATGGGACAGCCACAGCTGCTCTGGGTAAGGGCCCTGTGTCAGGGCCTCACCACCCTCTTCCTGCCTTAATCTCTTTTAAAGCAGACTCAGAGCAGTAATTTTGTGTCCATTACACTGCATTAATGGATAATTACTGGGCAACTCCCCCCACCCTCCCTTCAAGGAATACCAGGAATATTTAGGAGCCTGATTATTACTTTCCTAAGCACAGAAGAAAAGTTTCAGACTTTTTTTCAGTGTCTGAGACAGCAAATTCCAATCTGGGTGTCACAGACTGTTGCTTTGCTATAACAGTGAGAACTGTACATTTAGAAAATAGGAGCTTTTCAACTGATATCCCCAGTTTCTTACTTCTTGCAGCTAAAATGGCTCCAGTCAGGGCTCCGCTCGTGATGGAATTCCAGGGATCTTCCTTCCCTCTCATTCTGACCATACTGCAGTCAATCATGGAGAAGAGACCTCCCCAGACAGCAAAGCTCCCTGTTCCAAATCAAACCAAAGCCACTTCGGAGAAAGCAGAGAAGCCAGTTGTGCTGCACAACACACGCTGTGGTGTTACTGTGCTCTCTTTCAGACAGGAAGTAAATTCAATTGCATCAAGAGCCAAATACGGGTTAAAATCAATACAGGAAAATTTCCATCTTGACATGTCATCATCCCCCTTGCCCACCATTTTATATATCATCTCACTAATCTACACTTAACTACAGAAAATTTATCAAACTGTGATTATGATCAAACTTTCATCCTAACAAAGTCAGATTAGCTAGGAGAACTTCCAGATTTATTCCTTTTTAACATATTTCCTCACAGACAATGATGCAGAGTCATGTCACACCTCACATCTCATCCAACCCTGCTCCTGTGGCCTCAGGAGCTCGGCATCCTATAGCACATGCACGGACACCCCCAAGTTCTATTTTTGAGCCAAGCTGGATCACTTCTTGTAATCAGTTAGTTTTATCTTAATCTCCTCCGCACCATGAAGGGGCTCCAGGAAGCTCTGCTGTTTAAGATATGATCAGTTATTACCACTGGTTTACCACTCCAGGAACACAGACTGTTTCCTCCCCAACCAAACTCATTTTGGATATATCAGAACTGTATTTACCCATTGCTTAGGCCAACAAACCTGCTGAGACTCAGCTCAGGTTTCAGTGCAGCTGCACCATGTTACATTCCCAAACTCTGTTATCTAACAACAGTCAATTCTGTGCAACAAAGCCCCAAAATTCATTACCTCCTAGTTGAGGAGCTCTGGTTTTAATGGCTGTCAAACTGCCCCGCAGCCGGTGATTTACACCCTAAAATAAGAGAATTCAGTTAAAATAAAACAGTAAAATCTTACAGCCAAGCTGAGTCTATATTGCAGAAACCTGCCACAGGCCCAACACATTTCTGAGCCCCCACAGCAGCTGCGAGGAGCTGAGACAAAGTGTGCTTTACACCTATTTCACTATTTATCACTTCTATACAATATTCCTGTCAGTTACAGATGGGAATTACAGTCACCAGGCAAGAAACAATTTGGGTTCACAGTCTGAGTGGCCCAGTGGGACTGAAGGAGGCATTAAAGTAACATTTTAGGAGGAAAAGCAGTAATTTTTCACATGTATCATTTTTGCATCCTATCTGATGGGCAATTCCACTAGCTGTCCTATGTTTAGTCATTCCTGCAGGTGGAATTGTAGGTGTCTTTGTAGCCAAGAAAAGCAAGGTCATCCTGAGCCTTTCAGAGTCCAATACTCAACATGTTACCCAGGACCCCAGAGAACAATTACACATTTTCCCACACTTTAACACAGTTTAAAGAATATCCACCAGGTTTTATTTTTGTTACAATCACTCAGAAGTGGGGATAGATATATTTAGCAAGTCTTAAGCAATAGTAAGAATCAAATTAAGCACACAATCCTTTTCAAGTGAAGTGTCTGCAGGATCTGACTAGTTTGGAAACAGTTATTTATTAAACCCACCTCAAACCAACAGCTTATTGTCAGAGTAGCATCAAAACCACCTTATATATGAAGTCAGAGAAATTTTTAAAAAGTGTTCAAGCAACGATTGGATCTTAATTTATCAAATGTCTCTACAATGGTTTTATAGACAAACTTTTGCAGCAGACATCCCAAAAGTGAAAACCAATTTGCATCAGCAAAACCTCACTTCCATGTTTACTCACCCCTGCACTGAAACCAAACCTGAGCATTAAAAAATCGAGTTAATAAAAAGGGCAGTGATTAAATAAGAGATTAATTAAAGAAAATTATACCTTTTAATATAAATCTGAAGGAGAAAAAGATTATTTCTTTGAGTCATTCCATGTTTTAAAAGAAAGGGAAAGGCCAGGAGAGGAAAGAGAGCCCAGGCTTTGTGTCCCTCCATGCAGACAGGACCACAGGCAGGAGATCAGCCAAGATGGATCTTTCCTGCTGCACTTCCCCATCCTGAGGGAAATGTTCATCAGTTAGGGAGGAACAAGCTACTAGTGTCCCATTGCAGCCACCAGAAGCAGCAATTTTATCCCAAAAGATGAACCCCCACAGATCTTGCCCTAGGACAGATTCTCATGATCTGGATTAACAATGTACAAGTCTTTAATCAGCCCTGCTCCCTGCACAGTGATTTATTCTCCTTGCCCTTCACTGCCACACTCCCTGGGGAAGGACAGTGGAGGCAAGACTGCAGTCAAAGCACCTTCAGAGGATTTTACTCACCACTGGGGAATTTCGGAAGCCTTTGATAGCCTGGAAAATGCCCCCTCCTATGGCCCCCATGGTGAAGGCCCCTCCACAGTCATCCACTATCCTCCAGGGACTGGAAAGAAAAATAGAGGTGAAAATATTAAATCTCATCATGTTAAACCATGTAAGTGATGGGATGGATCCAGCACTTCGGCACTGGTATAGCTGGGGTGAAGATCGAGCCTGGTGGTTACACTGGCTCACATCCAGCTCTCTGCGCAGGCAGCAACAAAAAACCAAGAATATTACAGCAAAACAAACTCAACCTTTGCCAGAGTCTCCTGGCCCACTTCCTTGGAGTGGGAAGTACCAAATATACAGAAATGCCTGAACTCCTCACACAAGGCAGAGAGACATACTTCCATAATGGAAAATTCCTGCAGAATTCCAGCTCTGCCCTACTTACATAGTGTAAATAGCTTTAAATTCCCTGATCTCATTCTTCTCTTGATCTACAGAGAACTGAGGTAGCAAATTCCATGAGTCTCAGATCCCAGTTGGCACAAAACACGTATTCTTGAATCACCCTTTTCATTAGTTCTCCTTATTTAAGTGAGACTTCACAGTCATCTTTGCTGAGCTGGAAAGGTTTTTCCTGATGCATCCTGGATCTCTGAAGTCCATTCAAACAAAACAGAGATCCCCTCAGAGGTATAGCACCCACAATTCCTACTCCAATACCACAGAGCAGCCAGGAAAACCTTGCATAGAAGCACCTTCCTGCAACACAGACTGTCAGTACCTGCCAGGAGAGACTTAATTTGGGGTTCAGAACCTCTGCCAAGAACAGGAGCCTTGCAACCCTAAACCAGATTAGGTTTGCTCCTAAATTAGGTGAGCTTTAGGATGCCATTAACATCAGTTCTCACTGTGAGTAATTTCAGAGCATAAAATAACAAAGTTGTTTGGTTTCTTTCATTTTGTATCAATCTTCCAGCCAAGCACTCAGGTGATTTAACTCCTACACTGCCAATAATCAGAAAATACAAAAATCAGCCTACAACAGCATGCAAGTCACAAATCTGAGCACCATGGCAAGCTCAGCGTTTCTGTCAGGCAGGAGCATTGATGAGCACTTCCAATTTCACTCAGACTGTTGCGTTTCTGTTCCTGAAGATCGCCTACAGCTTCCAGCTCCTGCACATGAGGACACCATCCGTGACCTGCCACTTCCTCACCTTACAGACCTCCTTTAGTGAGGAGTGACAAACCCCCCTCACTTTCCTGCAGGCTTTGCCACAAGGTGTTTTCTTCCTGAAGAAAGAATCTCTAACTTACAGTCCCTCCCCAAGTGTTCTCCCAGGCTCCTCATGTTCACCACCTGCTTCTAAACCTACTCCTCTGCAGCCAGCCCTGCCCCCTGCCCAAGGGAACTTCTGTGTGCACAGGTCAATGTTGGCTTTGCTCTTGTACCTTGGATCACTGAGCTGTTCCCAAGGCACCAGGACCCCACCCAGGTGTCACCACTGAGTGTCTCCAGTGACAGCTACATCCAGGTCTCAAACCCACATGGCCTCAGGAAGCAGGGGGATGTATTTTATCCTTCATCACCTCCTGTTTGTCTGCCCTGCCTGCACATGGTCTCATCTTATTTCATTACAACCCCTGCATTCAATAATACAACAGTTTATTTTCCTTCCACTCTTTCCTGCATCAGGAAAAGGTTCCAGGCACACTCTAGTCCAAGATGCCAAGATGAAAAGCAACTCATATCTTTTTTTTCCGGCATTTTTTGTTGTTTTGTACTCACATCTCTTGCGCAGATTTTTATCTCCTCTGTTATGAATAAAACATCCCAGCTCTCTCCCTTTGTTAACTCTCTAAGAGTGATCTCCTTAAAAGGCTTTTTGGAAATCTAAATGGATTATGTAAGGTGGGCTTCCCTTATCCACAAAGTCAAGGAATTCCAATCTACAAATCATGGCTGTTTTTTCCTGAAGCCTTGTTAATGAAACCCCAATCACAGAATGCTTCCCTCTTTAACCTCATTAGCCATTACCTTTGGGGTTCCTAATTTTCATTTAAACTACTCTCCAAGCTTTTCTGAGCAGTGTTTAAATGAGAGAACATCTTTGATCCCAGCACAGCCGGCCTGTGTGTCAGCTCCTACAAACTTCCTCAAAGCTGACTCAAAATACCCCTCGTCCTGGCACTGCTTGACCTCATAAAGAATTGGAAGAGAAGAAAAGAGATTATTCCATTGTTAATCTGATACTTATCTACAAGCATAACATTACTGTTAATTGTTTCTCTGACTCTGAGGGGAGCACTGGCTGTAGGGAAATGATACATAGATAAGGTCAGGTTCCTACTCCTGATGGCACTATAGATTGCCCAGAGATGAGGAGAAAAGAGGGCAAGACTTCACTTTTCCCAGGGCTTCGGGACAGCCACACACCAGCTCTGGCTGCCTGCAAGAGGGGTGAGTCCTCGCTCCAAGACCCACAGCATCCTGCAGCTCTCCTGACAGCTGGATAACCACTGGAATCAGATGCCACCACACTTTAAATGAACAAAAGGGAATTTTCTCTGTGCCAATGGCTCACAGGGAACCAGCCTGACCCCAGGACAGCAGCTCGTGGGGGCTGGATAACAGGGTGACGAGCAGCAAAGGGGCCAGAACAATGGGGGACACCAACAGAAGACCCACATGGCTTGGCAGCAAAACATCCTTATTGCACACCATTAAGGACAGAGCTTCAAGCTGTGCCTGGGGAGGGTCAGGAGGATATCAGGAGAAATTTCTCCACAGAAAGGACTGTCAGGCATTGGAAGGGGCTGCCCAGGGAGTTGGCGGAATCCCCATCCTAGGAAGTGTTCAAGGAATGACTGGACGTGGCACTCAGTGCTCTGGTCTGGTTGACAAGGTGGGGTCACAAGTTGACAATGGGTCACAGGTTAGACTTGATGGTCTGAGAGGTCTTTTCCAACCTCAGTAATTCTGGGTCTACCTGGAGCCCACAGCAATCCATAAATAAATACTATTTACTTTGCTCATGTTTTTACAGACTTTATGCTGTAAAAAGGCAGGGGTGATGTTTATGGAAAAACTTAACACATGTCAGCAGAGCAACCTGCAAAGTTTAGGAAAAGCCTCATGAGCAGTTGCAGATCTCTGTCTGCAAAAGTGAGCAGACTCTCAGGATGGTTTGGGCTGGAAAAGACCTTAATGCCCATCCCATTCCACCCCCTGCCATGGCAGGGACACCTTCCACTATCCCAGGTTGCNTGGTGGCTGAGGATGAACGGGGGATTGGAGGGGTTGTACAACGGGGGAAGGCATGAGGCGAGCTGAGAATGAGGAGGGATTGAAAATGGATGATCTGAGAACGACGAAAGTATTGCGGATGAGGAAAGAAGTGGAGGGGGGCAGCGTGTGAATGAGAAGGGACCGAGAATGTGAGGAGCTGAGGATAAGGGGGAATTGAGTACAAGGAGGCCGATAGGAGGCACTAAGGATAAGGGAAGGCTGGAAGGGAAGGCTGGAAGGGAAGCTGAGGATGAGGGACCGAGGTAGGGCTGCGAATAAGGAAGTGTTGAAGGACCGAACGTGGGACCGTCAGTGCAGCGCCCGCCGCCCCCGGAGGCGCATCAGCGGTGCAGGTCGGGGGGCNGCCACAGCTGCTCTGGGCAACCTAGGCCAAGGCCTCACCAGACAGGGAAGAATTTTTTCCTATCCCATCTAACCCTGCCCTCTGGCAGTGGGAAGCCATTCCCCCTGTCCTGCCTGTGACCCCAGGCCCTTGTCCCAAGTCCCTTTACATGCTGAAAAACTCTGCCCATGATTCACTAACACTGCACCTGAGCTTCCATTTACTCCTTTTACTACTAGAAATACAACCTTTGACTTGCAACCAACGTGGCTGTGTACGTCTACAAAGACAGTGCTGAACCATGACAGGATTCAGACACCGCCAGCTTGGCATAGAGGGGGCCAGGGGGCTGGGCTAGACTTACGGAAAAGGGGAGGGAGAGGGGCAGCACCACTGGGGGTATGATAGGAGCCTGGGGGGGTGAAGGATGAAGGAGGACTTGGGGGCTAAGGATGAATTAAGGGTGAGAGAAGGCTGAGGAAGGGGTGGGGGAGGCTGAGGATGGAGGAGAATGAGGGAGAGAACTGAAAAAGAATTAAGGATAAGAAAAGGCTGAGTGTGGCGTGGGGGAGGCTGAGAGTGAGGGGGGCTTTGGATGAGATGAATGCNGGCGGCATTTGGCTGCCCATGTCCCGAGCGGGCCCCGCAGCACGGCCTCCGCCACCTCCCTCAGGGGCTCCACCAAGGTCACCCCCGCCCCCCCGACGAGGAGCGGCCCCGGGGCGCGCCCGCACCGCTCCCCTGCCCCTTCCCGGCGCTTGCGGATCCGGATCCGGATCCGGGCCCTGGCCCCGGCCCAATCCCGGTCCGCTCTCCTCACCAGGGCTCGCGAGCGTACTCCTCCATCTTGCCCAGCCCCACCACCTTCCCGCGCGCGATTGGCTCCGGTGGCCCGTCGCCGGCCAATGACAGTGGAGGGCGGGATGAGGCGCAGAGTAGGGACGTGTCTGCGCGTGCGTATGCCCTGGCCCCGCCCCCGCTCCGGCGCCGATTGACAGGGGCGGTGATGGTGGGGGTGTTGCCGAGCCGTGAGGAGAAATCCCGGAGCGAGAGATCCGTTGGGTAGGACGGACGTTAAATTCCATCCAGTGCCATTGCCCCGCTATGAGCAAGGACCCTTTCCACTATCCCAGGGTGCTCCTAGCCCTGTCCAACCTGACCCTGGACATTTCCAGGCATAGGGCAGCCAGAGCTTCTCTGGGCAACCTGGGCCAGAGCTTCACCATCTTCACAGGGAGAGGAATTCCTTTCCCATACCACATCTAACCCTTTGTCAGCGGGAAGCCCTTTGTCCTGTCACTCCAGGCCTTTGTCCAAAGTCCCTCTCCAGCTTTTTTAGGAACAGTACCTGTGCAAGTTGCTCCAAGGACAAACCACTACCCCAAATTTCATGGAATCATGGAGTGGGTTCGGTTTGAAGAGACGTTAAAGCTCATCCTTTTCCACGCCCTGCCATGGGCAGGGACATCTTCCACTAGACCAGGTTGCTCCAAGCCTGTCCAACCTGGCCTAGAACATCAGAGTCCAAGCCCATGTCATTCGGGGCTCATGCCAGAATGCATGCTGCATGAGTTGGGCTGATCTCACGTGTCCCAGGGGATGCTCCTGTGGTTCTGCATGGAGCTGGGACTTGGGACTTGACATCCCTATCACCAGGTCAGTTCCCTGGGCAGGCAGAGCTGGAATCCAGAGTGTCTGTGCTGGCAGAAGATTCCTGGGCAGCTTGCAAAGCTCTAAGCACAAGATGAGGGTGTTCCCTCTTGTCCCATCAGTTGTTCCCTGGAACCAGAGCTGTACCCCCACTCAGCTCCACCCTCCTGTCAGGGAGTTGTGGAGAGCGAGAAGGTCACCGCTCAGCCTTCTTTTCTGCCCTGGAGCCTTGCCACACCCAGTGGTTTGCAGCCACTCTTAAGTTGTAAATTGTTTATTCTTTCCTACTCCTAATTTAACAGTATATGCTCTGCTCTCCTGTAAGGGCAGCAAATCATTCGGTAGCAAAATCTGAAAACAGGTTGCTCTCCAAGGACTTAATTGTTTTAATAAATAATAGGCTGAAGCACCATGAAGGAGCTAGAATGCTCCACCTGTTATGTTGGGTTTTGATGCTTTAAAAGATTCCTAGGGTTTCATGAACAGATGTGTTTGGCCTCATTTAAGGTGAGGGAGTGGAGGTCATGCAATTTTGGAGATTTCTGGGAGGTGGTATTCTAGCTTCTGCTTTGGCTAAGAAGGGGAGATGGGGAAAGTAGGAAATCTTGGCCTCTCTCAGCCACTGGAGCAGCTCTACCCACTCCTGTGTCCTCTGGCACTGACTTCAACCCCCTGTGCAGGGCAGTGGTGAGGCAACACCTCCAATCCTGGGGTCAGTTCTGGGTCCCTCAGTTCAGCAAGGACATTGAGGGGCAGGAGTGTGTCCAGGGAAGGGAACGGTGCTGGGGAAGGGGCTGCAGCACTAGCAGCAGCTGAGGGAGCTGGGGGGCTCAGCATGGAGAAAAGGAGGCTCGGGGGGGGGCCTGCTCACTCTTCAAAGCTCCCTGACAGGAGGGTGTAGCTGGGGCGGAGAAGGGAGGGAGGGAAGGAGGGAAGTGTCAGGCATCAGCTCTGTTGCTACGGAACAAGGGACAGGACAAGAGCAAACAGCCTTAAGCTGGGTCAGGGCAGGTTCACTTTGGATATTGGGGAAAATTTCTTCCTGGAAAGGCTGGTCAGGCTCTGGCATAGCTGCCCAGGGCAGTGGTGTAATCACCATTCCTGGAGAGTTTTAAAAAAACATATGGATGTGGCACTTGGGGACATGGATTAGTGTGGCCTTGGCAGTGCTGGGGGAACTTAGAGGCCTTTTCCAAACTCAACAATTCCATTATTTTGTGACTGATCCAACCCTTCTTGGGGTGACAATTCTTTGTTGTAGCCCTTATCCTTTCCCCTAATGAGTAGTAAGTTAATTAAATCAGGCCAAATGGTCATTCTGGTCCCACCTTTCACAAGCTGTGGGTGAGGTGGTGAAACATGGTGACTCCATGAGGTGCAGGAGCTTCAGCATCACCCAAGGGACCTGGTGTGGCACCCTCAAGAAGGCTCAGGGAAGATATCGAAGGGCTTTCTGGGATTTCTGAGTTTCCCCACAGCCAGTATTTAGTTCGTTTCCCAAAATATGTAATCTTTTCACTCTTGCTGTTGTGTGAGCATGTGTCTGAAGAGGAGGTTTTGGATAAGGATGCATTGGGTTTGGAAGAGAAGGGATTTCTCTCACTGGCCACAAGACACCCACTGCCTGTTGTGGCTAGGCAGGGAAATGTTACTCTTCAGCGAACAGAAAATTATAAAATGATCAGTTTTCAACCTCTCCTCCTGTGGGCTCTGAAGGAAAGGGAAAGAAAACAGGCAAGAGGAATCCATCCAGAGTTCAGCTGTCCTTTATCAGCTAATAGGGAAGAAAAAAGGCAGATGGATGGTCCCAGATGGCAATGAGAGAGGTGGGGGCACAGAAAGCTTTCTCATCTCTGCCAGAGTTTGTAAATATGCCTGGAAAAGCTGCTTAATCTGCCTCTGTCTCTGCCCCTCCTCTCTAATGGCTTGTTGTAGTGCTTCAAAGCCAGTGGTTTGGAAATACTCATTAGTGCCCTTGAGGGGTTATTTGCTATGGAGATGGGATCCCAGTAAATTCAGGACGGATGGATTCAGAGCTGCCAGCAGCTCCTGTGTGCAAAGCCACACATCGCACTGCTCTGAACCACACAGGGCCTGGACCATTTCTCTGATGAGGAGAGACTGCAGGAGCTGGGCCTGGTTAGTCCAGAGAACACTGAGAGGGGATCCCATCAATCCAGACACATATCTCCAAGGGGTGTCAGAGGATAGTGCCAGGCTCTTTCAGTGGTGCCCAGTGACAGGATGAGAAACAATGGCCATAAACTAAACCCCAAGAAGCTCCACCTCAACATGAGGAAGAACTTCTTTGCGTGGAGGAGGGCAGAGCACTGGAACAGCTGCCTGGGGAGGGTGTGAAGTCTCCTTCTCTGGAGAAACTCCAAACCCACCTGGAAGTGTTCCTGTGTCACCAGGTGACCCAACCTGGGCAAGCGGGTCAGACTGAATGATCTCCAGAGGTCCCTTCCAACCCCAACAATTCTGGGGTTCTGGGATTCTGTACTTCACTATTCCACACTGTGGTGGCTGGAACCAGCTCCAGAGCATGGCCCAAGGGTCCCCAAAGACATCCCCAGTCCCAGTTGTTGGTAGCCCATGAAGGACCAGTCAGTGTAGACATATCCAGAGCTCCTCTTATTCTGGGGTGAAAACACAAAATTTCTTTCTACTGTTTTCTTTCTACAGCCCCAAGAACCTGTGGAATATGGTCTAACAGAACTGTGCCAATATCCCAATCAAAAAGAGCTGTGTGATGGCCAAGATAAATCACAGTGAGACTATCCACCCTAAACCATGACAAGTTTGGGGTGTTCCCTGCTTCTCTCCCAGATTTTCTGCTAATGTGGGAATATTTCCCCACAAAATTATGCTCTGTGCTACCTCTGCCCAGCTCTGCAGTGCAGGGGAGGAGTGAGCAGCAGTTGTGGACTCCTGGATCAGGAAAGGATGGGTGATACTTCAGGAGAAACTTGGAGTCTCCCAGGCCACATTCACGGCTTCTTAGGGAATTTGGTGAGTGGTACTTCTCATCACAAAAATCAAAGTTCAGGAATGACAAACTAGAGATTTTATCAAGGTGTTCACAGTGATTATATTCTGTTGAAAACCAATTCACAACATGGGAAGGTTTGCAATGATTTATTACAAAGGAAAGGCAGACAGCAAAAATTCCAGATCTCCCTTTTAAGTTGAAGGATTCTTTCTCTGGTTTAGCATTGCAGATTATCCCTGGGGCTGTCTACAAGTCCTGTCACTGGAGGCAAGGGTGGCACACCCAGGAACGCTTGGATTGTTCCAAGAAGCAGCAGACACAAATATGTGGTTCCTCACTACGTTTTTGTTGAGCACTTTCCAGTTGGGAAATGAGCTTCCAGTTTGTTGCTCACCTCTTATAGGCACTTGATGACTGAGCACAACAATGCCATAGAAATACTGGAAGGTTGGATGTTTATAGGATAGCATTATGGACTTGTATAGGTTGGAAAAGCCTTCTAAGATCATCAAATCAACTATTGCGCTGGAACTACCACTAACCCAGTAAATTCCTCCAGGGATGGGGACTCCACCACTGCTCTGGGCACCTGTGCCAGAACTGAGCAATCCTTTCAGGGAAGAAATTTTCCCAATATCCAACCTAAACCTCTGCTGGTGCAACTTGAGGCCATTTCCTTTTGTCCTGTCTCTTGTTCCCTGGGAGAAGGGCCTGACACCTACCTAGGTCCACCCTCCTGTCAGTTAATTTCTTCCACCTCCAGATTCTATAACTCAAATTTCTCTTCCACAACACACAGTGTTAAAACATTTTCAGCCTTGTATCCTGAAAAGTGACCAGACAGGACCTTACAGAGATCCAGGGCTGTATTAAGGTGGAACAAACAAAAGGTTCATTTGACTTCTTCAGGCAAAGATGGCACCAAATGGACACCAAAGGCTAAATTCACTGTGGTTTCTGTTGCCCTCAGCACTGCCACAGTGGCAGTGCTGGGGAAGGAGAGTCAAGGAAGACAGAAAGGAACTTTTCATCAGGAACTGGAGTGACAGGACAAGGGGAAATGGTTTCCTACTGCCAGAGGACAGGGTTAGATGGGACAGTGGGAGGAAACTGTTCCCTGCAAGGGTGATGAGGCCTTGGTACATGCTGCCCAGAGCAGCTGTGGCTGCCCCTGGATCCCTGGAAGTGTCGAAGGCCAGGCTGGATGGGGCTTGGAGCAGCCTAGGACAGTGGAAGGTGTCCCTGCCGTGACAGGGGGTGGAACATGGTGAGTTTTAAGGTCCTTTCCAACCCAACCCATTCCATGATTCTGTGTCTGAGGTCAGCTGAGGAAGAGAATGGCTGTTTCTCTCCCAGTGCAAGTGAGCACCAAGACCAGGGTTGCAGGATCAGGGAAATCAAAGTGATGGGGATAGAATCTACCATGCCAATGTTTGATTTTGTGCACTTGGAAACTAAACTCAACAGTTTCCTCTGCAATCTAGAAAAAATCTCAGTTTTGCTGGTGAATCATAGGAAGGATATGAGCAGGACCTGGGTGCTGCAGTGCTGGAGATAAAGGAAAATCTGGAATGCACCAAGAATGTACATTTCCTGTCAGGATGGGGAATGTCTAGTTTGTTACACATGGCACTAGGAGACTCACCTGGAGCACCCAGTGCCTGTGTGCAGGGTGGGATCTGGCCAGGAATACAGGTGGAGGAGGTGATTAGGAAAATCCTAGGGGAGCTTGTTTTGTCAAAAAAACACCAAAGGGCTCCTTGCTTGGGTAAGCAGAGCAAGATCTGGGAGCAGGCAGTAAATATTAGAAGGATGAAGAAAACCAGGATGAAGCTGGCAGGATAGCAAATGGGTATAAAATGCTGGACATGGGGTAAAGCTGCGTGGAAACTTGGAGAGAAAAGCCTGTCTCGTTTCCCTGTGGGAGAACTCCCATGTGCCAGTAAAGCTTCTATATGGATTAGGGTAATGGAAAATTGGTGCTGCCAGCCAAAGCCCAGGCTTAGGGCACTGCCTGGACCAGGAGCAGGGGAGACTCAGGATTTCCATCTGTGCAGAAGAAGGGATATCTTTGGGGCTTGGCAAGGGGAAGTGGGAATGTGTGAGGAAGAGCAGCTGCAGGAACAGCCCCTCAGGGTCTGAGGGTCGGTAGGAGCTCTGAGAGTCCCCGGGGGGTCAGGCCTGCAGAGCTGGGAGCATTCGCTACCTGCTGCCTCCATCCCTCCGATGGAACCAGTCTGCCTCAACATCATCACCTCCAGCTCTTTCCCGAGGGGCTGAGCGCGTCGGCGCCAATCCCACACTGCAGCGGGATAAAGAGGAAAACTTCCTCTGAAGTAGGTGCTTCCTTGCCGATTTTAGCCAAGAGCTGTCACTGTCACAGCAGAGGCTCCCCCATCCCTTCGTAGCCATGCTGCCCACTTTAGTAGACCCCCAGCCCCCATGGCACAGGCTGGGGCTGCCTCCTCCACCCCCCATCCCCGGCCGGCCCGCTGGTGCATTTTTCCCTGTTTTCTCACTGGGTTGGCCCATTGCCTTTAAAAGGCGAAATGCTTCGGACTAAATTTGGTCATGTAGCTCTGCATGGTTCCCTGGAATGTCCTCGGGTTTCAGGCTCCTGTGATAGCAGCATTCCCCGCCTCCCGCCGGGCTCCATTGGCTTCCCAGCGCCCGAACCGCTACTGGATCTTGTTATTGGCCAACTCTTGGACCGAGGGGTGTCCCCTCTGGATAACCACCGTATCCCCGGCTGGTGAGCTGCTGAGATTTAACACTTCAGCACCTGCTGCTGCTCGGGAAGCAGCGTTGGAGCTTCGGCTTCTTTTTTTTTTCTCCTACTTTGGGTACCACACAACCGCCACCGTGTCTCGCCAGCGAGCCAAGATGTCCAAAGTGGCCAAATACCGGCGACAAGTTAGTGAAGATCCAGATATAGACAATTTATTGTCTACTTTGTCTCCAGAGGAGATGGAGGAGCTGGAAAAGGAGCTGGATGTGGTGGATACTGACGGGAGCATCCCTGTGAAACGCACTCAGACAAACCAATCAGAAAACTTCTCACCTGGCCCACAAAACTGTGACACGGCGTTCAACCACCACGACAAGGACGCCAGGAGGCTCCTGCAGCGGGAACAGTCGATAGACGTAAGTCACATCCCCCCGCTGCTGCGGGAAAGGTGGGAACCCACCTCAAACACCCCCGCCCCCCTCCCGCCCTCACCCCCCCGGGCTGAGTGAGGGACGAGAAGGAAAACACAAAACCCGAGAAAGGCATTCGCTTGCTGAGGAGGAACAGCTGTCCCGGAGAGACCAGGAAGCTGGTCGAGACACTCCGGGAGGGAACAGGGTGTCCCTGGTGTTAATAGCAAAGCCAAAACCTGTGCTGGTGCCAGGAATTTTCTCCCTGCCCCTGCTCTAACATCCCTGGGCAGGGCTGGGAGCGGAGCTGGGATTCCCAGGAGGCTGCTGGAGGGGCNTTTTCCTTCCTTTGGAGATCTCTGGACTCTTGATCCTTTCAGTTCTTCTTATGCAAAAGATTAAACAGTCTCTGGCTCTTGTGGAATAAAAATGCTGCTTTGTGGAAATCACATCAAGAAGCAGTTTTACCCCATGCCATTTGTTTTGTATTTCTTGTTCACTTAAAATTCCTTCTTTTACTTTGATTTGGGTATATTTATCTCCCTCTCTGCACCTGGAAAATCCTTTAAGAATTTGCTTGGAGCTCAAGAGCTTCATGTCAGTCCTTCTCCTCTTTTCGTATTGTGCGTTAGTGGGAGCAAGTCCTACTTTTCTGTAGCATTTATTAACTTCAGCACTAAGAATACTTGGTATGTGCTTTGTGCATGAAAGCCTGGGAAGTATCTGGTTTCCCTAGTTTTTCATGGCAGGCTGAGCCAGAAAGTGAAAGACAGTGACTCTTCAGCAGCTGATCAACGTGATCATGGTCTAGTTTCATGTCACAGGCAGGATTCGCATCTGCTGTGCCTGGGCAGGGCTGGGGAGTGTTGGCAGCACAAACAGAGCCAAGTATTATGTGGCTACCCCTCTGCTCTGGCTCTGATTCCAGATCTGTTCCAGGTGACCCAGCTGTACCCTGGGTCATCCAGCTGGGTAATCAATCTGTAACTACCCCAGAGCACTTGGAAATTTCTTTTTCTGGGTATTTATGGAGTTTATATAGGAGAGTCCTCTCCTGACTGTGGCCTAGGCACCCTTATTCCCTTCTAAATATTGGGAGGAGTGGGAATGAAAATTGACCTATAGGAGAAATAACTGAAGGTTGATTTTGGAGAGCTGAACAAGGGGTTAAATTGTTCCTCCCCATCCCTGACCTGGCAGCCTATGAGCTCCCTCTGGCTCTGAGGGTAAGGAACAGCTTTCACCTTCTATATGTGGCGCTTGGCATGGGCTGGGGGACAGTGAGTACTGTGCCCCTCACCACAAGGCCTCTGCTTTGATTTCCTCACCAACGGAAAATTTCTCTGTGGTAGGGAAGTGCAGGTGCTGCAGGACAAACCTGCCTAGAGAGGGAAATGCTGTTATGTGGGATCAGTCATGCCAGTGACAGCTGTTTTGCAGGTGATCCCAAGAGGTGGGTTTGACATCACTTGTGTTGCTGTTTCATCACTTGTGTTGTGTTGTATTAACTGTTAGAACATGAGGGGTTGACTGGGAACTGGCATAGGGAAGTGTCCATGACCAGGAGAAAGGGAGGAAATTTGTGAGTTTTGTTAACAGGGGACCTGGGAAATTGCCTGGTTAAACATAATGTTGTTTGGAAATGCCTGAGAGTGTGTGTGCAGTGGGAGAGGACTTGGGATTTGGAAAGGGATGGCTCAGGGAGGAGAGACACCTGGGAGAGGGTGTAGGGCTCTGGCTGGAGATGAGCGCAGCACGGGGGTCCTGGAAAACCTGCTGCTCTCTGAGATCAGGAGCTTCAGGCCATGGAAGACAAAGCAAATTTGCAAATGGTCAAGTTTGTCAGTGAAAGTGGCCCAGTTCGATTCCATTGCAGTAACTGGATAGGGTAGAACTGACTTTTTTCTTCCATTTCAGTCCCTGGAGGCCAAGAAAAAAATATATCCCACACCCCTTCCTCCCTGCCATTGTTAGGATCTGGGATTAGCACCTAGAAAATGCCAGCTTGCAGTGCTGGCACATCAGACCATGCTGATGGTGGAGCAGGGCTGTGCTATGCCATGGGGCCCAAGGATGGGATGGGATGGGATGGGATGGGAT
>VXBB01007295.1:110806-133134 GCA_013399915.1 Illadopsis cleaveri | reverse complement strand
TGGGATGGGATGGGATGGGATCATCAGACCAAAAGAACAGTCACAAAAAACAGCGTAGGAGGCCGATGGTCCCCTCTGTTCAAGGAAACCCCAGGGCTATGTTTTGCTGCAGGATGGAATGAGAACATGGAGTCATCCAGAGCACCCCAGGCAGGTGCCGAGCTCTCCCTCAGCTGCTCAGAGCTCTGAGGTCTCCGATGACAAATCCTTCTCATGTGTCAGCAGATTTCATGTTGTGCCAGACAGCACAGGCATGGTGGCTACACTCCCACAGGGTTGGCAATCCCCCAGGGTGTGCAGACATCACTCAATGCATGTCCATCCCAGCCCCTCTCCATCAACAGCTCCCTGTATTCTGAAGCAAATCCAGAGGAGGTCACAGAGATGCTCTGAAGGCTGGAACTCCTCTGATCTAGAGACAGGCTGGGAGAGCTAGGAGTGTCCAGCCTGGAGGAGAGAAGGCTCCAAGGAGATCCCCTGAACAGACATCACAGACACAGGATAAGATCTTCCAGATGTTCACAGGTAATTCCCACTGGAATTACCTCCCATTCCTTCCCTGACCATGTGCCTGTGTTTCTCCCCTCACTCTCACCCACTGCCTCGATCACACATCTGCTTCTGGCTTGCAAAGGTTTCTCTTGATGCCTTAAATTAGGAATACCAGGCACTGTGTCTGTGATGTCTCTTCAGTAGGGAGGGACAGAAGGGCAGATTCTTGTCCTTGAACTACAGTTTGTCTGTCTGTAGTTCATGGAATTATGAAATGGTTTGGGTGGGAAGGGACCTTAAAAATCATCCCATTCCAGCCCTGCCATGGGCAGGAGCACCTTCCACTATCCCAGGTTGCTGCAAGCCCTGTCCAACCTGGCCTTGGATACTTCCATGGATAGGACAGTCACAGCTTCTCTGGGTCACCTGTTCCAGGGCCTCACCATCCTCACAGGGAGGAATTTCTTCCAATATCCCATCTAACCCTGTCCTCCAGCAGTGGGAAGCCATTCCCCCTTGTTCTGCCTGTCACTCCAGGCCCTTGTCCTAAGTCTCTCTCCTGCTTTCTGGAGCCCCTTTAGGCACTGGAAGAGGCTCTAAGGTCTCCTCAGAGCCTTCTCTTCTCCAGGCTGAACACCCCCAGCTCTCCCAGTCTGTCTCCAGATCAGAGGAGCTCCAGCCCTCAGAGCATCTCTATGGCCTCCTCTGGACTTGCTTCTGAAGTTTCGTGTCCTTCTTATGTCTTCCTTGCTGTTCTTCCATGCCTCCTGATGGCAATCTCTATTGTGGGACATTGTGTGTTAGCTGGGATGTGCAGGAATTCCTCCAAAGTACAAAATAAAGCATTTTGAAGGGAAATGTTTTGTTTCTGCCCATCTCACTGTTCTTGCAGTCATTGCCCTATTCTTGGACTGGCTCCAGGCGCCTTCATTTCCACCTAAATATTGGGAGAAGTGGGTATATTTAGAAATATTGTTAACTACATAATAACACATCTTCTTAGTGATGAAAAGGGCAAACTTGAGTAACTAGGAAGCAGATTATAAACAGCCCAAAATAGACATGAGCTTTGCCCCAACCTTTCCACACTGGGCAGCCAAATTCCCATTTTGGTGATGCAGTAATAAATTAATCTTAATTTTGTCTTGCTAATGAGTGGAAGTATAACCCAGGTCAAGGGTGGAGCTTGGGCCAGTGCCCCTCTCTGGATGTACTTAACAGGGTCCATGTGTCTCAGGAGCTGGAACCAAATGAATATTGAATATTGGCTCTTTACTGTCACAGGCAAAGACATAATGAGAGAAATTCCAGTTAGAAACATGCTGTGAAGTTAGTGCTGTGGTATTAAACTGCCAGAAGGCAGGGTTTGATGGGATATTGGGAAGACATTCTTTCCTGGGAGGGTGATGAGGCTGTGGCACAGAGCCCAGAGAAGCTGTGGCTGCCCCATCCTTCAAAGTGTTCAAGGCCAGGTTGAACAGGGCTTGAATCTGGGGATAGTGGAAGTCCCTGCCTCTGGTAGAGAGTGGAACAGGTTGATCTTTAAGGTCCCTTTCCACCCAAACCAGTCTAGGATTCCATGAGTTACCTGGGGCACAACTGACTTGCTGTCACTTGAAATCATTGTATCATGCCTGGTATTTCTGTCCAGAAGAGGAAAAGCTGCATGTGGCAGGGCACAGGGGCTCTGTGCAGCTGTCCCTACAGGATGGGTTTTTTGAGAGCTGAGCTGTGTGAGGAGATGGGGTCTGTGGGAACTGGTCCAGTTCCTCTATTGCTGGTGACATCTATAAAAACCATATGTCTGTGCAGACAGCACAGTTATACCCTCCCTGAGAACACTGCATCCATGGCGGGGTCTCTTCCATGACGGTCTTCAAAGGAATGATCTTTAGGGTTCCTTTGAAGTATAACCATTCTATAATTCCATGATCTTTTCCACTGGCATTTGGTCAGCCCTAAACATTCTCAGGGAACCTCTGCCAGATGGGACCTAGATGAGAAGAACTATCCCATGGAAAGGATCTCCATGTGAACCTCACGTGCCATGGACTGGTGCTTTGGTGGACGTGTCCTCCTTAGCAGTTGCCAAGTCCAAAACAGGAAGTTTCACTTTCCAAAGAATTCCACAAAATCCCCCTGCAGCTGTTCTTGGCTTCCCTTGGATTCTCACCTGGCCTCATCACAGTGCCCTGGTGGCTCCCAAAACACCAAGCATCTGATGGCAGAGGCAGTCCCTCCTGGTGCATTCCCTTCTCTAGCGTCACCATCTTCCCTGGGAATGGACAGAGCCTCCTTCCCTCAGCTCACAGAACCATGGAATATCCTGAGTTAGAAGGGACCCACAAGGATCTCTGAGTCCAGCTCTTAGCCCTGCATAGGACAACCCCAAAATCCCACCCACCATGTGCCTCAGAGAGTTGTCCAAACACTCTTTGAAGCTCACCTGTAAGGGGAGTACACCTGGATGTCCTGATCCCATGGGAGTTCCCAGTCCTGCCTCCCAACAGGGCTTGTTTTGATTTCATTTCATGCACCTTCAAGCATGGATGGCTGTCAAGTGCAGGGAAGTTGCATGAGGGAGCAGGAGGGGAGTCATTCCAGGGCTGTGAACCCAATTTTTAATGAAGGTACTCATGTTGTGGGTGTCTCTTTCGATGGAAGCCCAGGGACCAGCTTCCTGGAGAGGACTCTGAACAGAGGATGCTGGATGCTAGGGCAGTTTTGCACAGCCAGAGCCAGATGTGCACAGAGCAGATGGTCCCTGTATTTTTGTCTCTTGAAAGCTGAAGCCCCTTCCCACAGGAGAAGCTGAATTGGTATCTTCCAGCACCTTTTTGCTTCCTCTCGGATATCCCACTCCCTAAGTGCACTCCTCTGCAGGCAAGATCTCCTTCTCTTCCAGGTCCATGCATCTTTATTCCCGGAGGCTCCTGGGAATGTTTCCATGTCCCCAAGCTCTCCTCATTGAGGCTGGACAGGTCCTTATGGCCTGGTTTGGATACAGAGGGAAGACCAGTGAGATCAGAAGGTTTATTTAATCCAAATTCTGCATATTGGAAGGATGCCAGTGCCAGAGGACAGCAGGTCCTATTGCCATGGAGAAGGATTTCTTTTCACAAGACCTTGGACCTTGGGAAGGTCTTGTAAAAAGTCCTGCCTTCCTTTCTAGCTCTCTCAGGCTTGGAAGTTGCTGCTGGGTGATTTTTAATCCAGTCACTTGATTTCCCTCCATGGAAAGTGGAGATCCTCAGCATGAGCCCTTCTTCAATACCACGGGCAAACAAGCCAGTATTTAAATTTCTTCTAAATGCTCAAAGCTTGTCATATTTCCATGAAAATATCTGGAGGGAAAACAAGCTCCTTATTTAACTCACTGTTTCAGACTCGAAGGAATTTGCAAACAAGGGTATAGCAGGGCTTATATAATTTCTTGAGCACCTTCCCAGTTTGTCCCTAACACATGTACTGAACTTTGCTCTTCTGTTTATCAGCTGGTTCTTTGACTGCCAAGACCGTTCCTCCTCTCTTCCAAGAGTCTTCACTAATTCCCATCTCTTGCCTTTCTTTTAGCCATGTCCTGATCTGGTCTCTTTTCCCTCATCAGAGAATCTTTATGATTGGAAAAGACCACTATGATCATCAAGTCCAAAGAATCCCAGAATCCCAGACTAGTTTGGGTGGGAAGGGACATGGAAACCCATCCCATTCCACCCAGCCATGCCATGGGCAGGGACACCTTCCCCTATCCCAGGATTCTCCAAGCCCCGTCCAACCTGGTCTTGGACACTTCCAGCATGGGGTAGTCACAGCTTCTCTGGGCAACCTGGGCCAGGGCTTCATCACTCTCACAGGAGAGAATGGACCAGAATATATTGTTCTGAACAGCTTCTGGCCTCCAAAAGAGGTGAAAAGGGTGGGTGACACTGGGACATCCATCCAGAAGCTTCTCCAGTGGCTTCTGGCCCATGGAATGGGCAGTGGGCAAAGCTGTGGGTACTTCCACCAGCACACAGAGGGGACTAGAGCTAGCAGCTTCTTGGGCTTGCGTTCCTCCATGGATGATAGCCAGGGATATCCAAACTAGTCACACGTTTGGAAAAAACCCAAAGGTATTGAGCCGTTCCTATTTGGTCCTTAAAGCAGGCCACAGATGGTCCCTCCAGCTGCCAAAGTCACTCTCCAACTCCCTGACAGGAGGAAGCAGCCAGGTGGGGGTCAGGCTCTGCTCCCAGAGAGCAAGGGACAGGACAAGAGGAAATGGCCTCAAGCTGCACCAGGGAGGTTCAGGTTAGACATCACAAGGAGTTTCTCCATGGAAAGGGTGGTCATATATTGGACAGGACTGCCCAGGGCAGTGGTGGAGTCCCCTTTCCTAGAGGTGTCCAAGGAATGCCTGGATGTGGCACTCAGTGCTCTGTGCTGGGTTACAAGGAGCGGGGATCAGTCACAGGTCAAACTACGGATCTCAGAGGTCTTCTCCAACCAAATTGATTCTGTAATTCTGTGAAGTCCAGGAGATCCCTTTCCCTCAGAACTGAAAAGTGTTGTCTTTGCTCTGATGTTTCATTCTGAGTTTCTGAAAGAGTCACAATCCTGTCACAAGAGGGATGAGCAGCAGAAGCAGGAGCTGTTGCCTGCAGCAGATGATAAAATGACCCTCCAAGGTGAACAGAGAAGCAAGAACAATCCTGTGGCAGCTCCCAGAAGGATCTGCAGTGTAGAGAACAGCTGAAAAATGTGAAGCAAGAATACAAGCATCTTTGAGCTGCACTCCTAAAAACATGGTGTGAAAAAGACCTTCACAGCTGGATCGGTAGTTTTGTATGCCTTTGGGGGCAGAAGCTTTGCTTTCCTTTTTTTCCCTTTTGTGCCAGGGCAAGTCACAGCACAAAGTGTTCCCTGATGCAGAGCTCACACCAAAGGCACACAAGTCTAGGAGATCCGTGGTCCATCTAAGGGCACAAGCAGGGAAAAAAACCCGTGGATTTCTAGTCAGTTGGGGGAAAAAAAGAGTAAAAATCTGAGTTCTGTATTTTATATAAAGCACAACTGGGATGCAGACAAATCCACGGAAGTGTTTGGAGTGTTTAGCTTATATGGGCTGAGCTGCTCAGGAGGTTTAATATGTGTTTATGTTGAGCTGATAAATAGACATGGAGGAGGAGAAGAGCTAGGTCCGTAATGCGTCCCTCTCTTTCGCAGCACTATGACATCACTTGTGTGCTAAAACCATCTCAGTGACTCAGCTCCCAGCAGGACGCTGGGATTAACTGGTCATATTGCTTCATCCCACCCTTTGCTGTGTGGGAATCATGGCAGGATGGAGCAAGAGGATCTCAGTGTCAGGGTGCATGTTTTGAAGTCAAGCTGTGGCTGGCAGGATGGTGAGACAGACAGACTGTGGAGGGTCAAGAGTCCTGCTCTGTCCATTCCTCTGCCCAGAATGTGGAGCAAACAGGGATGAAAACAGAAAGGAATTTGAGCTGTGGAAATAACAAGAGCCTGTCGCAGCCATGGCATGGCAGGGGGACCAGGGCAGTGCCCATCCCCTGTGCTGGTACTGCTGGCCTGACAAGAAAGTCATTGAGGGGCTGGAGCATATCCAGAGAAGGGAACAGAGCTGAGGAGGAGTCTGGAGTCCCAGGAGTGGCTGAAGGAGCTGGGGGGACTCAGCTTGGAGAAAAGGAGACCCATAGGAGACCTTCTCGCTCTCCACAACTCTCTGACAAGAGGAGGCAGCCAGGTGGGGATCAAGTTCTGCTCGCAGGGAGCAATGGACAGGACAAGAGGAAATGGCCTCAAACGATGCCAGGGGAGATTCAGGTTGGATATTGGGGAAAATTTCCTGCACGGAAAGGATTGTTAAGCACTGGAATAGGCTGTCCAGGGCAGAGGTGGACTCATGATCCCTGGAGAAATTTAAGAGCTGTGTGGATGTGGCTCTTGTGGACATGGATTAGTGGTGAACATGTCAGTGCTGGGGAAATGGTTGGACTTGATGATCTTAGAGGGCTTTTCCAAGCATGGTGAATCCATTATTCTGTGATTTCCTGAAACACAGCTGGAGAAGCACCAGCCCAGGTCTTAGAAGTGTCCTGTGCAGCCTGTTGACCATGTGTTAAGCAGCCCAGGGCTTACACATAGTATTTGGGTCAGGATTTATGCTGCATGCTGCTGAGGGCTCCAAGTGGTCCCTCCTCCTGACGGGGGGCACCATGGCATATGTTGGACATGCCTGGCACGGGAATGAACACCTGCTATGGCAGCCTCTGTCAAGGAGAGTGATTTCCTATTTGCTTCCTTAAAGGGAATTCCCCAGTTCCCAAGAACCAGAGATGGTGATGCCTGGCATGCCCGGCTCTATGCCCACTGAGTGCTCTGTCCTGGGATGCAGCTCCCATGTGATACCAGAGCCTGAGAAGCTGGTGCTCCTGTTTCCCACAGACTATTTAAGGGAATGACCAGCAAACCAATGACCAGCAAAACTGGTTTGATTTTCCAGGTAGGCACCTGGAGCTTGGCTCATCTCACCTGCTTCAAGGACCTGGAATCATCTTCCAGCACCAGGTGCCCACTGCCAAGGGCTATCTGTGATGGTCCCATGGGCTGCTGAATGGGAACCATTGGATACCTGCACCAGCAGGGGCCTGGAGGTGTGTCCATGTATTTCCAGGAGGCTGGGAGCAGTGTCCTGCTCCTTGAGCATTGAGCCCTTATGACACAGAGGATGGAGATGAGATAAGACTAAGACTCACTAGGGCTAAATTGCAATTCTTCTGTTCCTAAAACCTGATGAATGCTTTTTTGTGGGCTTCCCACAAAGTGCACTGGGAAGAAATCCATCCCAGAGGTGCTGGTAGTGTTATCACTGGCATTCCCTGCACTTTTTAATCCCTGATGAAGAGGAGACAGCCAGGGAGGAGGTCTCATCTTGGGAATATCCAGTTCAGCCATGGCAGTGCCAGGAGAAGGGCTGGGAATATAGGAAATAGAAGAGAAAAACCTGTACTTCTAAAATCTGATTTTGTTACAGGAGAAAAAGTTTCCATTTGCAGAATATTCAGTGGCTTTACAACCTTCTGGAAAATGGCTATATGTCTTCATGGAAGAACCAGAGCTCTTCTGTTAAAGTAAACCAAGTTAAAACATTCATCAGCCTTAATTCAGGAAAAAAAAGAGGCAAAATCAGAGCCAGAAACTGCCCGGTCTCTGGAGAACAGCTCTGCATCTCAGAAAGAGGACTTTTTAAAAACATTGGCCTGAGACATGAAGAGATACAGTGATATTTGGGGTCAGAGAGGTCTGGGCAGAAGGGAAGGCAGAAAGCTGAGTTCCTCATTAAAATGACAGAATAATATGTGAGATGGGACCGGGCAGGGAGTTGCTTACATCTCTCTGGGCTTTAGCACACAGAGCAGGTGTGCTCTGTGTGCTAAAGGTCTCTGGCAATCCAGGTTCAGCAGCTCCCAGGACTCAGCCAAGGACACAGCATTCTTTCCAGGAATGTCCTTGGCTCTGAGTTGTCTGTAGGTTACTCAAAACTGGCTGAGAAATGGAAGAAAAGAGCTTGGACATCTTGTTGTGTTTTGGCTTGACTCTAGCAACATTCTCCAGGAGCAGGTACCCAAGTACCAGGAACATCAAACAACATCATGCAAACCCCCTGACTTTGCTCCCAGCCACCTCAATGGCCTCTCTGTGCAGTGGGACAGTCTCAGAGGATATCCCTGTCCCCGGGGAGCTCTCACGGGGGGCTTGTGCTCAGCCTCCTCAGCCCCAGGGTTACACTGAGGGGTGGAGGGATGCTGGTGACTCATTCAATGGGCTCTGGCTGGGATTTGGGATAGGTGGGTGGGACAGAGGGAACATGGGGGTCTTCAGAGTCTAGCAGGTAGGCAGGTGTCTCCAGAGGGTGATGCCCAAAGTTAGAGCTATGGATTGAATTCCAGAGTCTTGTGGTGGCTCTGGAGACTTTATAGGGCTTGGCAGCTTGTGTAAGACAGACTGAAACCTTCCAGGCAGTGAAAGCAGATTGGCTTGTTAATCATGGATTCATAATTATCCCTAAACCTGCTCCTTCAAGTAATTCGAGCCAGTTTCCTTCCCTCACCAGTCTGGTCTGGGACCCCTGCAGGTGACCAAGAGATTTTGGTGAATTGTCTGTCTGTGTCTCAGAGGTCTCCCGTCATCCCTGGGCTTCCCCACTTCCCCATTTTTCCACCTCCAAAAGCGATTCAGGATTTGTGTGGAACCAATGGAGTTGTGCTGGTGTTGTCAAAGCCATGCCATTCCAAGAGATGAACTGGAAAATGTCCCATAGGCTGCAGGAGGAATTTATTATCCCAGCACAAGCTGGGAGAGAGGAACAACCCCTTGACCTGGGTGTTATTCCCAAGTCTTCAGTTCTGGAGGGGTTGCAGTTGCTTTGCAGGAACATGGTTCTAGGGGAACAGTCTTTGTTGGTGGCCAAATCCACGTGCCAAACAGCAGCATGGCCCTGTCAAGAGAGCTGCTGAAAAGGAGGGAGGCAGTGGGTCCCCAGAGAAGGGTCGTGGTGGGCTCCAGTGCACATGCAGAAACTACCATCAGCCACCCTGGAGCTGACCCTGAATTTCCCAGCAGTACGGGTGATTGCAATGGTACCAATCCTGGCTCAGGCTTCCCTGTTGTGCTCCTGAGGTTCTCATATCATCACGGGATGATGTCTACACTCAACTTCCATAGGCCCCTACAGCTGCAGGTGACATTAGAGACAGAGCCAGTGTCATGGCTGCTGATGAGCTGAGTTCACTGTTTCTGGAGCCACTTTCACAGGACCTGCAAGTGCAAGTTTGGCCTAAGATCTTTTGCTGACATGCCCCTTTCCCCATGGCAACCAGCATGACTCGTGCCCCCAGCAGTCACTCACACAGAGGACCCTCCTGGACTCTGGAATCATGGAATGGTCTGGGTGGGAAGGGACCTTAAAGATCATCCCATTCCAGCCCTGCCATGGGCAGGAGCAGCTTCCACTATCCCAGGTTGTTCCAAGCCCTGTCCAACCTGGCCTTGGATTCTTCCATGGATAGGACAGTCACAACTTCTCTGGGTCACCTGTTCCAGGGCCTCACCATCCTCACAGGGAGGAATTTCTTCCAATATCCCATCTAACCCTGCTCTTTGTCAGTGGGAAGCCATTGACCCTTGTCCCTTTCTCCAGGCCCTTGTCCCAAGTCTCTCCAGCTTTCTTGGAGCCCCTTTAGGCACTGGAAGAGGCTCTAAGGTCTCCTCAGAGCCTTCTTTTCTCCAGGCTGGACACTCACAGCTCTTCCAGTCTGTCTCCAGATCAGAGGGGCTCCAGCCCTCAGAGCATCTCTATGGCCTCCTCTGGACTCACTCCAAAAGCTCCATGCCCTTCTGATCTTGGGGGCTTTCTGGCTTCCCCCTTTCAGCCAAGGCCTCCTTGAAATCCCCATGGGGTACTCCTCCCTGGAGCCAGCACGGAGGTGCTCGTGCTCCCAAGAGTCTATCCTCACCTCTTGTTCTTTGGCTGCTGTGGTGGGACCATGAGAGACTCTTCCCAGGACATACCTCTGAAAATAACTGCAGGCTGGGGAAAACTGGCCCCTTCTAAAGACTAAACTTCTGCAAATGTATTTCCGTATGTCCCCTCTGCCAGGGACTGATGTAACAGCAGTTGTTGGGCCACCAAGTGCCCCTTCCCTCACCTTGGGTACAGGATTTGTGAATCCCTGGGTAACACCTCCCCTCCCCGCCCCTCCCATTTCCCTTGCAAATCTGCTTTGGGCATAGCAGGATGACTGTGCCCACATTTTGCCTGCTGAACAAACAGCCAGATCAATAACTACCATTAAACCAGCATTTTTCTACCCTAAAATGAGCTGTGGGGCTTTCAGGGCAGGAAGTGAGACCCTCATTCCACCTCCAGATTCACTCTCCCCTATCCCCAGCTCTATCCCCAGCCCCATCCCTTGCTCAGTGCTGGAGCGAGTGCTTGGATTCCAGACAAGAAGTTCCCAGTCTCCTTTGCCTTTTAAGGCAACATCTGAGTGGGTTTGAGGGTTACAAATGCTAACAAGCCATGGCAATGCTCATTTTAGTCTATTTAGAGGAAACGGGAAGGCATTTCAGTTCATCAAAACACTGGTGATTAATCAACTGACTACCAGGCTGTTTTCATTAGGCTTATTTTTAAAGGTTTGACATGCCGTGTAAAAATATTCCCCTAATAAATGTGCTTGTGACAGAGAAAATGACACAGAGGGGGTGTAGCAGCACTGGTTTCCAGGTACCTAAGTTAAATATGCCAGTGGGCAGAGAGGAGTGAGCAGGCAGGACTCAGGATGGCCATGAAGAGGGGAGAGCTGGCCCTGGGCTGCAGGAGAAGCTGTGCTGGTGGGCATGGGGACAGCCAGGGGTTCCAGAGCAGGGGAATGGTGCTTTTCTTCTATCCTCCACCGCTGCCACACAGCTCTGACACTAATCTCCATTTCCAGCTGCACTTCCAGCCTGGAGGTAAGGACTTTGGCATTATCACCAGTGGTGGGCTGGTGACACCTGAGGCTGGCACCTGCAGCATGGGCTGGGCCATTGGGACACACCAAGAGCCCAGGGATGGTGGAAAGGCAGGAGGGGAAGGGACGTGGTCCCTCCTGGGCACACATGTGGCCTCAGGCAGAGCATGGAGCAGACCTGCTTTGGAGATGTCCCCAGGCTCCAGCAAGGGATGGAGATGGGCCACAGTGATCCTTGGTTTTAGAAACACAGATCTGGTTTCTTGCCTGAACATTTTTCCTCCTGATTCCTGTCCCTCTGCTGCCACTGGAGCTGGGTGCTTGCCAAGGGCTCTCCCAAGGCAACTCTGCAGGAGATGAAGCAGCTTGAATCCCTCTCGCCCCCTGCAACCATCCAACATTTCTTCCAGTAACCTGCAGCTCTTAGATGAGATTCTTCTGATGCATTCCAAATTTGCTGGATGCAGATGATCCCACAAGCTCTACCTACAGTGGCAGAAACACCCATGATGGTCGCTGCATATCTGTTGCGTTCCCTTGTTCCTATGCCTGGGGCCACAGCAGGCTCCTTTTGCCCCAGCTTCTTTTCCCTGACTTCTCCCAACTCCCTTTCTCCTGATTCCTTTACCCCCACCTGTTTTCCCACATCCTATTCTCTGGCTCCAGGTCTCTCCTCCCCCAAACCTGCCCCACATCACAGCACATGGACACACATCCATGGATGGAAGCTTTAACCAGATAACAGGACATTTCCAGCATGTGCTGCAGCAGCTTTCCCAAGCAGGGATTTACCATGGATTTAATTTTCCTCTAGTTTCATTTGCTTGGAGTAAACCATCGCCTTCTCCAAGCATGGAAGACGTTGCTGGTCATTGTCACCAGCGTTTTTCTCCCTTTCTCCAAGATCTGCTCATCCCTGGCCAAAGCCTTTGCTCTTCTTGGTCTTGCATGTGCCCAGGGTGCTCAGGGGAGATTCAGAGCTCCCCAGTGTTAGGCTGGGTGAGGTTGGGCTGGGAAGGAGAAAGATTTTTGGAGCAGTTGGTGTGGAGATGAGGCTGCTGGCTCTGACTCAAGGGGTGCTCAGCCTGTGGTCACGAAAGGGTCACAGAGCCCTTAGGAGGATAAATGTCCCTTCTTACAGTAACCTGCAACCTGGGCACTACCAAACACCTTGGAGAGGCCCTAGGTACTGGCAGGGGAACACCAGTGTCCTTATCCCACAGTCCTCCTGCCTGAGCTCTTCCTCCACCAAGGTGCTTCAGGATGTCACTGAGCATCAGTATATTATCCTGGTCCTGGGAACAGGCCAAGCTTGGTGAGAAGGACCCCCAGCTCAGTGCCAGAGGAGGTGGCATCACCTGCCCCCTGCAGCACCCAGGACACCTCTGGGAGCCCCATTCCTGGTCCCTGGGGTGGCAGCAGTGCGGGCTGTGTGGACTCCAGGCCAGGCTCCGTAGGGGTCTGGCATGAGCCTTCCTGTTCCTCTTCAACCTTGCACCAGGGAGCCAAGAAATCTCTTAACTAAATAAACAGCTCTCTCATCCCCCATGGCATCTGTTTATACACCAGGTACAAACAGTCCCCAGGACTGCCAATGCACAGCAAGTTCTTTCCACAAAAATCTGTCCCTGAGGGCTGCCAGTATTGTGCGTGGGGAAAGCTCAGACTCATGCTCCCCCGGCATGGACACTGTGGAGCCCTGAGATGAGGAGGAGGAGGAGGCCAGCTTGGCTGCAGAGTGGGGTGTCAGGACTCAGATTTGGGGGTTCCAGGCACTGGATGAAGCCACAGTGCTGTCCTAATCATGAGAGGGTCCAGGGAGATTGTAAAGGCATCACAGCTGCATCTCCCAGAGGCATGTTCTTTCCTCCTTTCCCCCGAGTCCTAAAATCCCCCCAGGAAAGATGATGGGCCAGGCTAATGGTGAGGACCTGTGTGTTCCCTAGCCATGGAGGAGGGAGAAGGGCATTTAAATTGCCAAACCTTGATGTGAAATTTATGGTACAATCCTCCACTGTGCAGCAAACTTGATCCCAGTGTCAAGTTCATCTGCCTTCAGCCACCTGAAGCATTGGCTCCTCTCCCTTGGGAAAGGATGTGTTTCACATCATGGAGTCCCAGACTAGTTTGGGTTAGAAGGAACCTTAAAGCTCATCCCATTCCACCTCCTGTCATAGACAGGGACACCTTCCGCTATCCCAGGTTGCTCCAGGCCCCATCCAACCTAGCCTAGGACACTTTCACAGATGGGGCAGCCACAGCTGCTCTGGGCACCCTGTGCCAGGGCCTCACTACCCTTACAAAGAGGAATTTCTTCTCAATATCCCACCTAACTCTGCTCTCTGGCAGTTTAGAGAGAAGGATGGGAACCATAGCAAAGGTTGTACCAATGCTGATGGAGACCCCTCCCAGCCCCTCAGCCTTGACTGAAGGCTGCAACAAGGCATTGGCTGTGTCCCCAAGCTGCTGGAGCTGGCTGTGGCCAGCAGCAATGCCCAGGACAGGTGGTACCAAGGGCAAGGGTTAGCTGCTTGTAAAAATGACCAAAACTTCCTTCTGACCATACCCCAGGCTCTCCAAGTTAAGCTCTTCCCTCTTATGATGTCTTTGGACACGGGAAGCAGATGTGCTGGGAGAACCTCATGCATTAGAAAGCAATAAATACCATGCTCCCGTTTCCTCAGTTTTCTGCTCAAAAGTGCAAACTGCTGTTGAAAGGAGAATAGCTTTGCAGAGCCCAGGGTTGGAGTGACTGCTGGTGGACTGGGTCACTGGTGTCACTGGGGACACTGCTATGGGCACTCCCCTGCTTGCACACAAATCCAGGACAGTGTGGAAAGTGTTGGGCTACAGACTGAAAAGCCATCAAGCATCCAGCTGGAAACCATTTAGGAAAGGTGGGAAAGCACCTGGGGCTCACAGGGAGACAGGCACTACCTCCATCCCTAGTTAGAAAAATGAGTAAAGAATGATAATTTACAGGGGGTATGAGAGAAGGTGCCTCCTACAGCTTGTTAGCTTATGGTCTGTTAGGAACGGTATTCTGCAGACCTCCAGAGCCCTTTGGGAGGGGGCTGGAGGCAGAAGGAGAGCAGAGCTGCCTTGGACAGCTGCAACAGGACCTCATCACACCTGGGTCCTGCAGGGTCTGCCTACATCCAAGGCACTCAGATGCTGAACCTTTCCCTGGAGCTGGGACCTCAGCTGGGCCAAACATTCCTCTTCCAAAGGCCAGCCACAGGCTGCAGGATATTCCCATGTGACAGAGGTCAGTGACAGTGAGTCTGGGGTGACAAGTCTGTAGGTCAGAGGTATTTAAACAACTGTAATTTCCAGGTGTTTTTCTCTCCCTAGGAAAGCAGGCTGAGCAAGAATAAGGGAGACAAAAATCAAGAAGAAAAAGGAAAGGAATCTCTTTCCAAAGATCTGGCCCAAAAACGAGATACTAAAGTGGGGAAAGACTCTAAAAACGAAGAAAGTGTTCAGAAAACAGACCCAAAAGGTAAAGCTGAGACTGAGACCAAGACCAAAGAGAACAAAGCTATGAACTATAAAGTCAAGGCCATGGAGAAAAAGCTGATGGGGAAGGACAAGATGGAGGAAGAAAAGGCTTCAGTGTTGAGGGAGGACACAGGGAAGGATAAAAAGGAGGAAGAGAAGAGCTCAGAATTGAAGAAGGATGCAGGGAAGGGTAAAAAGGAGGAAGAGAATGGCTCATATTTTAAAAAGAAGGGTGCGGGGAAGTATAAAAAGGAAGAAGAGAAGGTCTCAGCAGCAAAGGAGACAGAGAAGGAAAAAAAGCAAGAAGAAAAGGATTCAGCATCAAAGGACCCAGGGAAGGACAAAAAGGAGGAGAAGAGTTCAGAGTCAAAGAAACAGGCAGAAAAAGACATAAGAGGGGAAGGTAAGAAAGAAAATTATAAAAAAGAAGAGGAAAAGGCTTCAGCTGTGAAAAAATCCAAGGCAGATGAGAAGGATAAATCCCAGGCAGAAGCAGAAAAAGCAGAAGAGGTGGAGGAGAAACAGGAGGCCAAGTCAGGAGCCGGGAGCAGCCCTTCCAAGCTTTCCTCCAGCAGCTCCGCCAATCAAGCCAAGGATGATGAAGCCTCCAGCATCTTTGATGAGCTCATCGAGAAGGTGAAGAACAATGATGCTGAGGTGACCGAGGTCAACGTGAACAATTCTGACTGTATCAACAATGAGACCCTGGTGCGCTTCACCGAGGCCCTGGAGTTCAACACTGTGGTCAAGGTGTTCGCCCTGGCTAACACCCGCGCTGATGACCATGTGGCCTTCGCCATTGCCATTATGCTCAAGTCCAACAAGGTGCTAACAAGCATCAATTTGGACTCCAACCACATCACGGGCAAGGGTATCCTGGCCATTTTCCGGGCACTGTTGCAGAACAACACGCTGACAGAACTACGTTTCCACAACCAGCGGCACATCTGTGGGGGAAAAACAGAGATGGAGATTGCCAAGCTCCTGAAGGAGAACACCACGCTCCTGAAGCTGGGCTATCACTTTGAGCTGGCTGGGCCACGCATGACCGTCACCAACCTGCTGAGTCGAAACATGGACAGGCAGAGGCAGAAACGCCTCCAGGAGCAGAAACTGGCACAGGAACAGGGGGAGAAGAAAGACCTCCTGGAGGTGCCCAAGCCTGGAGCACTGCCAAAGGGGTCCCCCAAGGCATCCCCACAGCCATCCCCCAAGGCGTCCCCCAAAAGTTCTCCCAAGAAAGGGCAGGCACCCACCATGCCACCCCCACCTCCTCCTCCACTTGCCCCACCACTGATGATCAATGAGAACCTGAAGAACTCGCTCTCGCCAGCCACGCAGAGGAAGCTGGGAGACCGGGTGCTGCCACTCCAGGAGAAGAACTCCCGGGACCAGCTCCTGGCAGCCATTCGCTCCAGCAACCTCAAACAGCTCAAGAAGGCAAGTGTAGGGCCAGGTAGGGCCCATGCAAAGGGTGGGGCTGGGGGCTGAGGTCATAGCCATTGTCACTCTGGCAGTGTCCTTCTCTGGAGTGGGGTGTCCTTGCTCCCAACCCTTGCACAGTGGCAGATCCATCCCTTTGCCAAGCACATGGGGAAGGAAGATCCATCCTTTAATACAATCCCTGCAGAGCAGATGGGGTCAGCAGGTCCATCCCTTGGCAGAGCATTCAACAGCAGGTCCATCCCTTGGCAGAGAGCATGACAGGTGCAGATCCATCCCTTAGCAAAGCTCCTGTGTTGGGCAGGTCCACCAGGATCCAGGGGCTGGGACACAAGGAAGAAGCCATCCATAACTTACAACTCACTGGGCTCTTGATATCTCGTTATGGCTGAGCCCATGCCCCTGGGATGGAAGGTGGCCTAGGATGGCTGAAGAGGCTTCATCTGCATTTAAACAACTGAAACATTCTTTGATGTCAGCCCCAGCTCTGGGGCTGCCAGACTTGACTAAGACTTTTGAACTATTTACATATGAGCGACTGAGTGTTGCACTGGGGGTACTGACATAGCACCTTGGGGACCAGTGGAGAGGTGTGGCCTAGTTCTCAAAACAACTAAACAATGTTAGCCAAGGGTGGCCTGGGTGCTTGAAAGCTGTGGCAGCAACTGTCTTCCTAATACAGGAGGCCCATAAATACACCCTTGGGCAGCACATTGTCATGTATGTACCCCATGCAGTAATAACTATGCTGGAACAAAAGGGCCCAATGCTGGTCTCAACACGAAGCCTTGAAGCTCTCACACACTCCAGGTGATTTGTGTCCCTGCTGGGCTGTCTGTGGGCTGGAGTGTGGGGACAGCCAGCCTGGCCAAGAGAAAGAGGTCATTGAATGGTTTGGATTGGAAGGAACCTTAGAGATCATCTCTTTCCTGCCATGGGCAGGGACACCTCCCACTATCCCAGGTTGTTCCAAGCCCTGTCCAACCTGGCCTTGAACACTTCCAGGGATGGGGCAGCCACAGCTTCTCTGGGCACCCTGTGCCAGGGCCTCACTACCTTCACATGGAGGAATTTCTCCCCAGTATCCCATCTAACCCTGCTTGGATGTCCCTGCACCATATCAGGGACATTCCTGCACCCCCTCCCTTTGTTCTCCCAGTAATGGAGTGTCCTTCCCTGCAGGTGGAGTTGCCGAAGCTGCTGCAGTAGGGAGCACGATGATTTTTCCCCTGCAGCCTATGGCAGACCCCAAGACTGGCTCTTCTCATGACTGTTTCCATGACAAGCCCTTTGGAACCTGCAGTGACTGACACCAAGGAGCAGGGATCTCTCTGGGACACAGATGACGGGCCGGGCCCAGCAGGACATGATGGAGGATATTGTATTTATTTTTTGATCGTTTGTGAAGCCTTCAAGCTCGCTCTTCTACCAGCTCCATGCCCCGCTGGAGATGCCAAGAATAGAGCAGAGGTCTGTCTGCAGAGCTGATCCTTATGGAAATCCCCATAACGAAGGGGTTTGGCACCCTCTATCCAGGGTCCAGTCTGGGGTGAGCAGGCGTACCCCCAGCCTTGGCAGAGAGCAGGGGACTCCCAGACCATCATCACATCACCACAATGTGTCTGGGTGGCTGGCAGTTTTGGGATTCAGGCACAGTGGTGGCTGCAGAGTCGGGGGTTCAGGCTTGACATCAGGAGGAATGGGAGGGTCGGTGAAGGAAGCAGCCAGGAAGAGAGGGGGCATGGAAGTGGTGGGACATGGGGAGCCAGGCTGAGGCCAGGAGCTTGGGACATCTTGTATGCACTCACAGCACTGCGGGGGGACCCCCAGAACCCTCAGAGCATGGAAACTAAATCTGCCTCTGAGAGAGCAGGGAAAAGCACTGGCTCAAGGGGGGCAGTAGGTTTTGGGGTCATGTGATGCCCACCCTCCCCCTCCCCCATCCTTCCTGTCATGACACCTCGATTATGATTTGTATGACTGTGGCCACTGCACCAGCAATAAAGCTCACCCAACGCTTCCTGTGCCTCTGGACAGCTCCATGCCCCCAGACCCCAGATTGGGGCGCAGGGGATGTCTGAGAATGGACTCAGCAATCTCAGCCAGGGGCAGCTCTTCCCTCTCCCACACCCACAGCCCACCCTGAAGTGGGCACCCTGGGACCACCTGGACACCCCAGCCTGGGTGTCCCTGGTCATCCACCCACCCAGAATTCCCCCAAATGGGGCACCCGGGACCCCTCAAATGGGACACTCAACACCCCCCACCCCGCAAATGGGCCACCTTGCTGCTGCTGGACATGGACAACCAGGCACCCAGAGCCATGCAGACACCCCAAAACTCTGGAGTCATCCAGAACTGGGCATCCCAGGACCACTCCACAGTCACCTCAAACCCAGAACTGGGCATACTGGGGCAGCCCCAGGGTCACCCCAAATCCCAAGGTAATCCAGAAGTGGGTGCCTCAGGGTCACCCTAAAACCCCGGGGTGACCCCAAAAATGGGCACCCCAGCCCCCGGGGTCGCCTCAGGGTCACCCCGAACCCTCGGGGTTATCCAGAACGGCTCTCACCCCTGGCGCCACGGAGCTAGGGCCGTTGTGGGGATGCAGCAGCACGCGGATGTCCTCTGCGGGGCTCCTCCTGTTCCAGGACACCCACGCGCGTGGCTGAGAGGCGGCTCCTGTTACCAGTGAAACGCCGTTTTGGGGGACATTTCTGCAGCCGCGCAGTGCCGTGGCCCCAGCAGGAGGAGCGGTATCGGTACCGGGGGGTCCTCACGCCCCTTGCCCCCTTGCACACCGCCTTGGGGCGGCCCCTGCTAACGCGGGACCCCAACCGGGCACCGCGGGGCCATTGGGACATCCCACACCGGGCATCCGACCGGCCCTGGGGTCAGAGCACCAGGGGCGTCACCCGAACACCGGCGGTATCACCTAAAACCACGGGGGCCCGGGGCGGACCGGGGCAGTNCCACTCGGTACCGGGGAACCGGGCACACGGCGGCGGCGATGGACGGCAGGGCGGCGGCATGAGGCGGCGGCGAGGAGCATGGCGGCGGCGGGCGGCGGCGGGGCGCGGCGGGGACTGCTGAAGCGGAAGCCGAACTTCACGCTGCAGGAGCTGGAGGTGCTGATGAGCGAAGTGCTCCGGTACGAGCCGTTGCTGTTCGGCGCCGCCGCCGGTACCGTGAACGCGTACGAGAAGCAGAAGATCTGGTGGCGGATCACGCACAAGGTAAACGCCGCCGGCCGCCACCAGCGCGACATCGGCGAGGTGAAGAACCGCTGGCGGGGGCTACGCCGCCGCGCCGGGGACAAGATCAGCCGGCACCGGCTAGAGCGGCAGAGCCCGGCCGGCAGGGCCGCCGCCAGGAACGGGAACACCGGGGGCACCGGGAATAACGGGAGCAACGGGAACGGCGCGGCCGAGCCCGGCCCGGGGCCCGCCCCCGCCCCCGCCCCCATCTGGGGTCCTCGCGGCGCCGCCGGAACCGACCCTCCGATGCGCAGCGCCGAGGGGTCGGCGCAGCACGGTGAGTGTGCGGGGAGCGGCGGATGAACGGGGCAGGGACACGGGGATGCTGGGGCCGAGATGAAGAGTGGAGAAACGGACATGGGAGGACAAGGACACGGACATGGGGGACCGGGACCGAGACTAGGACAGGAGAGAAAGGGACAGGGTCACGGAGATTCTGGGACCGGCATGCGGAGGGACCGGCACACAGACGCAGGCGCTGGGACTGGGACAGGTGTGTGGTGGGACAGGCACATGAAGGACCAGGACACAGACATGGGAGACCGGGGCAGGCACTTGCTGGGGGACCGGGATGGGACATGGGGGACCAAAAAGAGACCACGGATGAGGCGGAATGGGATATGGAGAAATGGGTTTGGGAAGTGGGGACAAGCAACAGGTAAATGAGGACACTGGGACCAGGACAGACGCATGGAGGAAAAGGGTCAAGAGAGACAAGGACCAGGACCGGGACCTGTGGGACCAGAACATGGACATGAGAAACCAGGACTCAGACACAGGGCCACTGAGGTTGGTAGAGGATGGGAAGAATGAGGACATGGGGGACCAGGACCAGGATGTGAGTGGATCAGGATATAGGAGACCACTGTAGTGACATGGAGATACTGTGACAAGGATGTGGAGGTCCAGGACACAGACATGGGGGACTGGGACTGGGATGCCAGACAACTGAGACTGAAACAGGTTCCTGGGACCAGGACAGGTGCATACAGGGACATAGGAGACCAGGACCAGGGTGTGGGGGATCAGGAAACGGACACAACCAGACCAGGATACAGGGGCAAGTGCATGGAGAGACGAGGATGGGGACTCAGGGGACCTGGATCAGAACCTGAAGAACCAGAACACAGGGCATCAGGACCAGGACATGGGGAACTGGGACAGGGACATGGAGGCACTGGGACCAGTATAGGGACATGGAGTAAGGAGGACACAGGGGACCAGGACAAAAACATAGTTCTCAGACACAGGAGACCAGCCAAGAGCAGGGGATGAGGAGCAAGAAACTGTGAACAGGATGTGTGTAGAGGGACCAGGACAGGGATGCAGGAGATTAAGGCCAGGACAGGGTCACTGGGACCATGCCATGGGAGACCAGGACATGGATACTGGGGACAATGGCAGGGACATGGAGGATTGGGACAGGTACACAAGAGATATGGGGGCATCCTAAGGCATCACTAGGCCTGGGAGAGATACATGGAGGGACTGGGACACAGATCCAGGGAAACAGGGCAGGGATGTGAGGGGTCTGAGATCAAGACATGGGAAAACCGGGACCAGGACACTGGGACCAGTACCAGGTGCATGGAGGGACTGGGGCAGGAACAGTGGGGCAGGAACACAGAGGGAGCATAGAGTCAGGGCAAAGGGATAGGAACATGGAGTATTGGGACAGGGACACAGGTGACAGGGATGTGGGAGGATGAGGACAGGGATGTAGGAGACAGGGAGAGTAACAGGGGCACCTGGACCAGGACAGAAGGGTACCAGGATCAGGACAAGGATATGGATGACTGGGATTAGGACAGGGACAAAAGGCAGGGGGTACTGGGACCTTGACAGGGATAAGAAGGGGCTGGAAACAGGACAAAGACGTAGTGGGATTGGGACAGTGACATGGGGCAGGACAAAAACAAGAAACATGCCAGTACTGGGACCAGAACAGGGCCATGGGGGTTAGTGGGGCAAGAACTGGGACACGATAGTACCAGGAACAAACAGGGACATAGAGGCACCGCATTCAAGACAGGGATATGTGTGGACTAGCACAGGGACGTGGGGGTACCAGGACCATGCAGGCACACGGGGACACCACATTCAGGACAGGGGTATGGGAGTACTGGGAACAGGAGGGAGGCAAGGGACACAGGATGGGGTTGAACCATCATGAGGGACACGGGACTATGGAGATATGTATAGATGGAACCAGGAATGAATGCAGGAGAGGAGATGTGGGAGCATAAGCATGGAGACAACAGGGTCTGTTACTTGGTCCGTGGGGCACTGGGGACACGGGGGATCCCTGCAGCTGCCCTGTGCTCCCCGTCCCTCCCACAGGTATCAAGGAGGAGCCGGTGAAGGAGGAGCCTGTGGAAGTGAAGACTGAGCCCTTCCACGGCCCCGCTGCCGACGGCATTTCCAGCCGCGGCTCAGACTGCCGGCTGCCCCGCACCGGCATCTGCCCGCCCAGCGAGCTGTGCGAAGGCTGGAGCCGGAGCCCCCCGCGCCGCGCACCCTCCGAACTCTCCCTCGGCGACCTAGGCGGGCAGCAGGAGCCACTGGGCTCCGACTTCTCGAGTCTGCTATTGGAGCAGGAGGCCGAGCAGCTCAGTCACTGCGGCGCAGGAGAGGCAGGGTCCCCCGGGGCGGCGGGGCTGGACGGGACCCCCGAGTGCCCCCAGCTCAGCCTCGTGCAGTCCAATGAGCGGCTGGTGCAGGAGATGCGGGCGTTCCGCCGGGAATACGCCGAAAGCCGTCGGGAGACCACTGCGGTGCTGCGCGGCATCGCCCAAGTACTGGGCACGCTCACTCGCAGCCTGGCCGAAATCCGTGACCTCTACCTCCGGGAGCGGGGGATCCCCAAATCCTGAGCCCCGCACGCAGCTGGCTGTGTACACACACCCCTACCCCTCTCCCCAGAACCCACCTCGCTGCTTTTATTATTATTTTTATTTTTTTAATTATTATTATTTCTTTTCCTCTTTCATCCCACTTCAATAAAATTCGGAGCTGTATCCCCCTGGCTACCCCCACTCCGGGCACCTCAGAGGGTTTTTGAGGGTGATGGAATGCAGGGGCCTGGGGCAGGGTTTTGTCCTTCCAGGCAGCTCTGCCT
>VXBB01007295.1:96968-108882 GCA_013399915.1 Illadopsis cleaveri | reverse complement strand
ACCTACAGGATCCTCTTGCACCTCTCATCCCTATAGCCCCCCCACACACACATCAATACCCACAGGCCTCCATCCAGACACTCCCAATCCCCCACCGTGTACCTACAGCACCATCATGGACCAAGCCTCCTCCTGCAACCCCCATCCGTGCGTCCCCCTGCACCCTCCCATTCCTGCACCCTCTATTCCTGCACCCTCCCATTCCCCCAGGTCCTCTTAACCCTGCACCTTCTTACCTGCAGGACCCTCTTGATCCCCTCCTCCTGAACACCCCCATCCCTACATCCTACAGCCCTCCACCAGACCCCCGTTCCCCCTGAACTTCACTAGGCTCCCTCAACCCCGCTCCACCCCCTTTTCCTACAGGAGCCTCCTGCACCCGCAGCTCCGCACCTTGCAGGGGTGTGCGGGGGTGCTGCCGGCGCTGGTACAAGTAGCAGCAGGAGCACATGAAGCAGCAGACGATAGTGGTGACGATGGCGATGAAAAGTACCACGGCTGAGGCAATGCCCGCGATGGTCTTGGGGCTGTGGGACCCCCAGGTGTGGGGAGCAGGGCTTGGGGGCACCTGGGGCACACACCCCCAACCAGCACCCACTGATACTGCCCACTGCCCACCACCCAGTGACACTGTCCAGTGTCCAGAACCAATGTCCAGTGACACTGTCCAGCACTGCTCTCAGCACCCAGTACCAGTGGCCACTGCCCAGCACTCAGTAGCATTGCCCACCCAGTAGCAGTGCCCAGTACCAATGCCCACTGCCCAGTGACCAGCATCCAGTAGTACTAACCAATGCCCAGCACTGCCCAACACCCAGTGCAAGTTTTCAATACCAGCGTCCAAGCACCCAGTGCCAACACCCAGTACCAGTGACCAATCTGCAGCATCCATCCCGCAATGCGCAGTGCCCAGTATCAGTGAACAGCATCCAGTGCCCAGTACCAGTGTCCAGCACCCAGAACCCAATACCAGCACCCAGTACCAATGCCAAGAGCCCAACACCCAGTACCAGGACCCAGTGCACAGCACCCAGTAGCAGTGCCCAGCATCCATTACAAAGCACCAATGCCCAGTACCAGTGCCCAGAGCCCAGCAACCCAGTACCAATATCCAACACCCAGCACTACTGCCCAGTGCCCAGTACCCAGCACTGAATGCCCAGCACCCAGTATTAGTGTCCAGCACCCAGAGCCAACAGACTGGCAACCCAGTACCACTCGCCAGGGCTCAGAATCAGTGCATAGCACATCCATTTAGCATCCAGTAATAGCGCCCAGTGCCTAACACCCAGTGTCCCTGCCAAGAACCAGTGCAGAACACCCAGCATCCAGTACCTGGTGCCACTGCTCAGTACCAAGGTCCAACTCCTAGTACCACTGGCCAGCATCCAGTACCAGTGCCCAGCACCCAATACCAGTGCGCAGCACCCATCATTCAGTAGCAGTGCCATGAGTGCATGAGTGCCCAGTAGCAGTGCTCAAAACCACTGCTGAATGCCCAGAACTCAATGCCAGCACCCAGTGGTACCCAGCACCAGCACCCAGCATCCAGCACCCAATGCCCAATACTCACTACAAGGGCCCAGATACCACTGCCCAGCACCCAATACCAGTGCCCAGCACCCAATACCAGTGCCCAGTGCATAGCATACAATGAACAGCATCCAGTACAACTGCCCATCCCCAGCACCCAGTCCCAGCACCCAGCCCACCCAGGGGAGCCCCCAGCCCCATCAGCCCTGGCTGTGGCACCTGAAGACAAGGCAGTGGCGCTGCTGGCGCTCAGTGAGCAGGCGCAGAGGGTCTCGGCAGCAGTACCGGTGGTGGCACGTGCCGCAGCAGAAGGTGAAGAACTCGCAGTCGAAGCTAGGGTGCCATGACCCGTTTCTGTCCACGTACCACAGGCAGTCTTCGCCCCCGGCCACTGTGGATAGCCACCCATCATCATGGCCTTGGACCACCTCGCCATCATGACCCTCAGGTGCATCAGCAGCACCTCATGCCCTTCATCCCCCACATGAGCACAGCCCATACCCCATTGTATCCTATTCCCTTGTACCCCAGTCCATTCTGCCCTATGGACCCCCAAAGTGTGCCCCTATACACCCCCAAATACCCTGCTCCTTCCTGTCCCCCTGTCCCTCATACCCCGCCCGACATCCTCCATAACCTGCTCCATTCTGCCCCTGTGTACCCCCATATCTTGCTCCATCCCACCCCACTTCCTTCCAAACCCTGCCCCTAGGTACCCCCACACCCTGCTTCATTCAGCCCTACACCCTTGCAGACCCCCCTCCATCCCACCCAGCTCTCCGACCCTTCCAGACTCCTCTAGATACCCCCAGCTTCCTCCCCTTCCGCGTGTTCCAGTGGCAGTTCCCGCTCTATTTCTGTCCCGAGCCAGCAGTCTTCCCAGAAATAGTCTCAGGCCGGGGCCCGGGGACAGCCGGAGGTGCCAGGGCAGTGGGTGGGGAGTCATGGAAATGGGCTTTGCAGGAGTCTCACATGGCATTATTCACACATCCCAAAATGGGACCATGGCAGCTCAGGGACAAGGGGGAAACTGAGGCACAGCTTATTGCAGGGTTCGTGCATGGGAANCAGTGTCCCTGCCAAGAACCAGTGCAGAACACCCAGCATCCAGTACCTGGTGCCACTGCTCAGTACCAAGGTCCAACTCCTAGTACCACTGGCCAGCATCCAGTACCAGTGCCCAGCACCCAATACCAGTGCGCAGCACCCATCATTCAGTAGCAGTGCCATGAGTGCATGAGTGCCCAGTAGCAGTGCTCAAAACCACTGCTGAATGCCCAGAACTCAATGCCAGCACCCAGTGGTACCCAGCACCAGCACCCAGCATCCAGCACCCAATGCCCAATACTCACTACAAGGGCCCAGATACCACTGCCCAGCACCCAATACCAGTGCCCAGCACCCAATACCAGTGCCCAGTGCATAGCATACAATGAACAGCATCCAGTACAACTGCCCATCACCAGCACCCAGTCCCAGCACCCAGCCCACCCAGGGGAGCCCCCAGCCCCATCAGCCCTGGCTGTGGCACCTGAAGACAAGGCAGTGGCGCTGCTGGCGCTCAGTGAGCAGGCGCAGAGGGTCTCGGCAGCAGTACCGGTGGTGGCACGTGCCGCAGCAGAAGGTGAAGAACTCGCAGTCGAAGCTAGGGTGCCATGACCCGTTTCTGTCCACGTACCACAGGCAGTCTTCGCCCCCGGCCACTGTGGATAGCCACCCATCATCATGGCCTTGGACCACCTCGCCATCATGACCCTCAGGTGCATCAGCAGCACCTCATGCCCTTCATCCCCCACATGAGCACAGCCCATACCCCATTGTATCCTATTCCCTTGTACCCCAGTCCATTCTGCCCTATGGACCCCCAAAGTGTGCCCCTATACACCCCCAAATACCCTGNGGGACAGCCGGAGGTGCCAGGGCAGTGGGTGGGGAGTCATGGAAATGGGCTTTGCAGGAGTCTCACATGGCATTATTCACACATCCCAAAATGGGACCATGGCAGCTCAGGGACAAGGGGGAAACTGAGGCACAGCTTATTGCAGGGTTCGTGCATGGGAAGCCTCCAAATTCCCCAAGCCTGGGCATCCCAGCTCGGTTAGCCACCGGCTCCATACCTGCTGTTCCCGGGGGTCAGCGGCTACAGGGAACACCTCGAAAGCGGCAAATGGGAGGCGGGTTTGGGGGGGCGGGGGTGGTAGACACAGTGCCACGGGGGGACACTTTGTTGCAAGCAACCCCCAGTCAAAGGGGCCGTGTGTCGCACGACTCACAGTCACGGCTGGTGGCACAAAGTCCCACCCAGCAGGATCCCCGTGTCACGGATGGTGGCACCGTGTCCAGTCGCAAGGTGACACCGGATCCCCCGGCCCTCCCCGGTCCCCGTATGTCTCTTACCCATCGAGGCAGCCACAGCCACCAGCAGAGTCCCAGCCAGGGGCCANCCATCCCCTACATCCAATCCTTTCCCCATCGCCGGCTCCCCATTATTGCCGCTACCAGCACCCCTACTTCCACCTCATCCCGCCCCTGCACTCCTTGTTTGCCTGCCCTGCACTCCATCACTTTGGTTCACAGCATCCTTTCTCCAACTCCATCCTTTCCCTGAACACCTTATTTCCCTACCCCTGCACCCCATCCTTTTACCCATCCTTGCACCCCTCCCCTGCATCCTTTCTGCTCCCCTCACCTCCATTCCATCCTTTCCTTCTAATCCTTGCCCCCTTCCCAGCCTGGGTCACAAGGGTGCACAGCTGGATCTGGGGCACCCTCTTGGCACTGGGATCACCCCATTACTGCCTCAAGAACAGCCAAACCCCAAATCCACGTATACCATCCTGCGAATGCAAACTGGACCCAGGGATGGGGGATCTCAGCCAGGGGACATGGAGGTGACACATCCTGAGAGTGACATATCCCAAAAACCACCTTTATTAGAGACCAGAACTTCAAATTCAGGGTCGTGATGACACCAAGGTCACCATAAGCACTGGGGTCACAGTGTCCCGATCAGCACTGCAGTGCCAGGGAGGGAACACAGGGTGGGGGCCAGCCCCTGCCACCTCGCTGTGGCTCCCTCTCCTGCCCCCACGCCGAGGTACAGAGACATGAGGCGAGGTACAGAGACATGAGATGTCCCCGCCGTCCCTGGGCCAGCCAAGATGTGCCCCTGTGTGGGGGTGTAGGCACTCACACTTGTGTGACAATCTCGCTGCTCTCAGGCATATAGACCTGCACGGGCACGCCAGCTTCTGAGTGTCGCAGCATCTGCACCGGGGGACCCTGGAGGGACAAATACCCTGTGGCTGTTGGCACCTCACCTTATTTGGGGGCAATACTGGGGGCACATCCTGGCACCTGGGTTGGGCTGGGGGAGTTGTGGGGGGGCAGCAACAGGTCCCCACTTGCCCAGCATGTGCCCCAGCTGTGCCATGGATGCATTTGTCCCAGCGAGACTCCAAGGTGGAGAGGGAGAGCTGGCCACTGCAATGTCTGCAGGGATCCTTCCCTGCTCGAGGGCACCCCAGTGCTGCCCCAGGGACCCATGTGAGTCCTGCCTGTGGGAACCTGGGTGTGACAGAAGGGACCCACATGGATCCTACCCTAGGGACCTCCCTGAAGTCCTGGTTCTTCCCATGGGACTCTTGTGGGACCCCAGTCTTGCCCCAGTAAGCCCCTTAAGGTTCTGGTCTTTCCCGTGGGATCCCAATTCTGCCACAGGAATCCCCACAGGGTCCTGATCGTGCCCTTAGGATCTTCAGGAGAAAGTAAGGACCTATAAGGAACTCCAGTCCTGCTCCAGAGACCTCCTTAAGGCTCTGGCCCTACCCCAGGGACTCACATGGGACCCCAGTCCTGCCCCAGGGACCCATGTGGGACTCCAACCCTGCCCATGGGACCCTCAGCAGGTCCTCATCCTGCCCCGAAGGACCTTAAAGACCTTACTTCTGTTCCCAAGAACAGAAGACGCTGGTCCTGGCCATGGACCTCCTCAGGAACTCAGTCCTGCCCCAGGGACCCCTCTGGGACCCGAATTCTTCCCCTGTGATTCCCTCAGGACCCTAATCTTCCCACAGAGACCCACTTAGGACCCTGGTCCTGACCCAGGGACCATTACGGACCTTCCAGACTCAACTGACAGGATCTTAGACCTGCTCAGAGGACCCTCAGAGGGTCTGATCCTACCCCAAAGGATCTTCAAGGAACTTGATCCTCTCCTCAGAACCCTCCTGAGACCATGGTTCTGCCCCAGGGTCCCTTCTGGGATCCCAGTCATGTCCCAACAACCATCACAGGACTCCCCGGACCCCCTCAGGACTTCACTCGTGCTCTAAAAATCCTCATGGGACCCCACCAGAACCACATGTCCCTATACTACCTCAGGATGACAACTCATGTCACCTGCAGGACAGCACCCAGGGGGTCCCCTTCTCCCACATGACTACTCCCAGCCAGACCCCATGTCCTACCTGAATCACTGATAGGACTCCATGAGCAACGGGCATGTCCCTGGTGGTCCCACCAGGAGGTCTCAGGAAAGCCCCTTGCCGGTCGAGGGAGTGGGGCCGGGGACCCCTCAGCCGGGCGCGTTGGTGCCACGACTTGAGCTCCTCAGTGACAGCAGCCTTGGAGAGCCCCCGGACCCCAGTGGGTGCATAGTCTTTGAGTGAGGGTGTGCGCACAATGCGGCTACGTGAGGGCACCAGGCGCTGGTACCGCAGCGGGGCCAGATCCTGCTCATACAGGAAAGTCAGGGGGCCAGCAGGCAGCAGGAGCTGGGGGGCACCTCGAGGGTAGTAACCAGGCTCGGCAAGGGGCAGCGGAACTGCAAAGGACACGTCAGGACTGCTGCTGCCTGGTGAGGTGGTGTGGGAGATACTGGAGAGGTCGGAGATGCTGTCATCAGAGCCAGAGCAGCACGCAGGGCTGGAGGTCAGGATGCAGGAGGTGGGCACTGTGACTGTGTAGTAGGTGGGGCACCGGCGCGGTGTGGTTCTGCGGCCCCGTGGCTCAGCTGGCTGCCAGCATGGGTCCACCCTGCAGGCAAGACACTGTGGCTGGTGGAGGACCCTTCCCCTCACCCCAAAGCCAGGGCAATCCCTGAGACAAGTGCACCCATGGGTGTGGGGTGCAGCCACCCCATGGGGAGACATCTAGCGTCCTCCCATGGGATTAGCTCCAGTTTCCCTGTGAGGCAGGCTCCAGCCTCCTCCCAAGGGATCAGTTCATCCTCCCCATGGGGCTGACCTCCATCATCTCCATGGGATTATCTCCAACCTCCTCCCAATGGATTTCTGTCCATCCTCCTCACAGGGTTTTCTCCTATACCCCCACAGGATTACCTTCATCCTGTCTCTGAGATTATCTCCACCCTCCCCATAATATTATGTCCATCCTCCCAATGACTGAGCTTCATCCCCTCCCCATGGGATTATGTCTGTTCTCCCTGTAAGATTTTCTCCATCCTCCCCATAGAATTAGGTCCACACTTCCCTTGGTGTTCTCTCCATTATCTTCTCCATGGGATTATATCCATCCTCCTCCCCATGGGTTTAGCTCCATCATCTCCATGAGGTTCTCTTCCTCCTCTCCCACAGATTACTCCCATCCTCCTTCCCACAGGGTTAGCTCCATCTCACTGCCAATGGGACTATCTCAATCCTTCCTATGGTATTATTTCCAACATCCTCCCCATGAGCTGAGCTCCATCATCTTCACAGGGTTATTCCCATCCTCCTTCCCATGGATTGTGCTCCATCCTCCACACGGGATTATGTCCATCCCCCTCTCCATGGGGCTACCTCCATCCTCCCTTGCAGAAGCCCTTGTCTATCCTTCCCATGCTCAGGGCATACCTCAGAGACTGGGTCTGTCCCTGCCATCCTGATGGTTCTGGGGTGCTGGAAGCACTGGAACTCGCCTGCCGGCACAGCACCAGAGTCCGGACAGGGACAAACCGGTAGGGAGGGTCCCCTGTCCTGGACACTGGGGACCCTGCAGGGTCAGGGCCGCTGGGGGCCAAGGAGCTGGCAGGAGCAGTCACCAGGGACCCAAGACAGCATTGGGAGCTCTGGTTTTCCCCATCCTCAGGGTCGATGCTGGGATTTTTGGCCCTCTCGGAGGGTCTGCCCAGGCTGGTCTTCAGCCAAGGATTGGAGGGGGGCATCAGAAGCCTCGACTCCAACTCCTCCTCTTTGGTGGGGTCCTTGGGAGATGGGGACCTCTGTGGGGTGGCAGGTCCTGGTGGCTGTGTGTCCTCTGCAGGAGAGATAGAGGGTTGGGATGGAGGGAACAGGTGGATGGTTGACATGGAGGGGGGATGTAGGGGGTTGGGATGGAAGGGACACACAGACGAATGGCATGGAGGGGACGCATAGCAGAGGAATTGGGATGGAGGGGACACAGGTAAAGTCGGGATAGAGGGGACACAGGAAGGGTCGGAATGGAAGGAACATACTAGGGGTCCTCCCTGGTCCCCACAACCCCCTCACCCTCCTCCAGCAGGCTGGTGTCAGACGTGCAGCTCTCGTCAGAGGCATTGAGCTCTGTGGGGCAGGGCCCTGTGAGAACAGAGCCAGGGCCGCCTCCGGGTGCCCAAGCGTTCTCACGGCCCTGCCACCACCCAGCACATCCCTGCGGGCCTCCGCTCCCCTCTCCCACGCCACCTGCCCCAACACGCTCTGGGACAGCAGTGGTACCGGCCAGGCCGGCTCTACCAAGCTGTGTGCAGTTCCCAGCCTGCCCGGGATGGGCAGGTTGGGGGCACCAGCAGGGAAGAAGGCGCCACCACCATGGCCCTGGTCCTTGGAGAGGACAGGGATGGAGAAAATGGGGACCCCCTTGGATGGCCACCACTGGGATGGGGACACGGCAGCTGGGCCACATCCTGCCCCCCTTTCGATGCAAGTGCTGAGAATGGGTGACTGGGTATAGTTATGGAGTGCAAGCAACAAGGGTGAAGTATTGGGATACATTCAGGGGGGTGCAATCAATGGAGGTGAAGGACTGGGGTGGATTCAGTGGGGTACCACTGGGGATGGTTTATCAGGGTGCATTCAGGGGCCACATACCAGGAATGGTTTATTGGGGTGCATGCACTGGGGATGAAGTTTTGGGGTGTGTTCAAGGGAGTATATACACAAGGGATGGTGTGCTGGGGTGCATGCACTGGGGACAAAGTTTTGGGGTGCACTTACAAGGATACAGCCACCAGAGATGAAGCATTGGGGTACCTTGAACAGGGTGCCTTAACAGTGAGAGCATGTCAAGGTGCATGTACCAGGGATGGCCTTCCAGGGGGCATCCAAGGGGTATATTCAGCAGGGACAGGGAATTGGGGTGCATTCACCAGGAATGGTATGCTGGGGGGCATTTTGGGGAGGTGCATTCATTGGGGGTGTAGAACTGGGTTGTATTCACAGGGGACGGAAAGTTGGGGTGCATCCAGGAGGTGTATTCACCAGGAATGGGGAATTGGGGTGCAGGTATTGCGGATAGCATATTGGGGTGCATCCCCCAGGGACACCCAACCAAGAAGCACCCCATTCTGCCTCCCTGCTCTCCAGCATCCCCCCATCATCTGGGGGGCTCGGGGGGCTCACCCTTCACAGTGCTGGTGTCCTGCTGTCCTGCCAGGAGCCGCCGCTGGCTCAGGACCTGCTCCAGGTCCCGCAGTTTCTGCTCCTCCCGGAGCGCTGCAGTCTGCCGCCTCTTCCGCACCTGCCGTCCAATGTTCTCCTCATGGCAGAGCCGGCGGGAGGCCTCGGCAATCTGCAGCTGCAGCGCCCGCTCCCGTTCCAGAGGGTCCTGGGTGCGGGGGACATGCTCAGAAATGCACCTTGACACCCTCAAGCCCCTCATTGTGCTTAACACCCCAACACCACCCACAGCACTTGGGATCCCAACCCCTCCTAGCAACTCATCTGGAACCCCAACACCCAGCACCACTCTTGGAACCCAACACCACCCATCATGCTCAGGACCCCACCACTACCCATAATATTTGCAACCCACCTCCTCCCATAATTCTGGCACCCCGATACATCTGGGACCCCTCCACACCCATCACCTTGGCATCTCAACTCCACACATTATGTTTAGGACCCCATGATAACCCCATTAAGTCAACACCCCAACACCACCCATCATGCTTGGAACCCTATCTTGTCCTATCACCCTGGGCACACGTTGCATTCAGAACCCAAACACCTCCCTTCATTGGGGCATCTCAGCACCCCAACACCATCCATCATGCTTGAAAACACTCCCCTGCCCCTCCCACCTACAGCACTTGGCACTCAACCACTACCCATGGGATGGGGATGGCAACATGTCCAGGTGACCCTCAGGCAGCTTCAACAGGGGAGGGGAGTGGGAGGGAGGTGATGGGTCTTCACCGCCTTTGCACCCCAGGGACTGCCTCACCACCCCACGCAGAATGACGATCTCATCCAGCTTGAACGCAGCCCCAATCCTGCGACGGACCTTGGGGGGCTTCTCACCAGCTTTCAGGGGGTACTCGCGGGGCAGGGTCCCCGTCAGCTCCTGAGGACAGCACAGAGACACTGAGCAGAGTCATGGCAACACGTGAGGGTGGGCAGGGGGTCCTCGTGCCCTGCTCACCGCCTCACGCAGGCACAGCCGTCGCAGCTCCTGGATGCAGCCATCAAGCCGGGCCTTCAGCACCTGCTGCTGCTGCCGCCCCACCTGCACCCGCTCCTTTGGTGGGGACACTGGGATGTCAGGGCCTGGAACAGACACATGGACATCTGGAGGGATGGGAGCAGCCAGGTACCACCCCCTCGCCACCCCACAGCCTCCCTGCCTTAGTTTCCCTCCATCGCAGGGGGAGGAAAAAGCAGCCATGACCCTCTCAGCAGCACCCATGGGTACTCCAGCTGCCGCAAAGCACCTGTGCCTCCCTTCCCCCCCAGCAACATCTGTGGGTGTACTGACTACGCTGGAACACCTGTTTCCCTCACCCAGCAGCACCCATTGTTGTTCGAACGCCCCCAGGGTATCCAGGAACCCCTCCCCCAGCATCCATGGGTCCTTCAATCCCCCAAGGTATGCATTAAATTCCCCCAGCAGCAACACGTGCAACGTCTCTGGTGGGGGGTGGGAGGAAGGTTTCAGTCTGACTCAGCCATCCCAAGCCAAACTCGTCTGAGTCAAATCCTGTCCAGAGCACCCTCCACTACACTTGGGGTGCCTCCCCAAACGCAAGGGAAGCCTCCATTCCCCCACCCCTTCATTTCCCCAAAGCTTCCTCCAGGCAGCTAATGTGTCCCCAGCATGCCCCCATGCACCGATGTGCTCCACTCTCGGCCTGGGAAGGAGGGGCACGTCCATCAGAGCACCCATGGGCGACAGGGGCACCCCAAAACCTCCCTCACCCCGAAACCCCATTCTCACCCGAGTGCAGCATGATCCCGCTGTTCATGTCACTTGCCTCCCCCATGCCGCGCCGGGACCCTGCGGGCAACAGTGGGGACACAGCTCGTCCCCACGCCCACAACCGGGCTGCACCCATGGGTGTCTCCCACCCTGCACCCCCAAAATCACTCGTGTCACCCCGGGCGTGCCGCGATGGCGGCGGGGGAGAGGCGAGGCTCCCTGCTTTGCCTTCTTGTAGGTCCTACCATAAATAAAGAGTGCGGACAGCGCGGGGGCGGGGGGAGGGTGACCCCCTCGAAGGGGTCAAAGGTGGTCGGGTGCGGTGGGGGGGGGAGGCCGCTCCCTGCCGCCCCAGCTGGTTTCGCTGGGCACCTCTCCCAGTTTTCCCTTCTTTTCTGTCTGAGCTGGCGGCGGATCCTGGGGTGGGAGCGACCGCCGGCCTGGGAAAATGGGGTTCCCAGCACCCCATGACCCCCAAACTCTTGAGGAAGGAGTGAAAGGGGGACAGTGGGGCGGGGGGGAAAGGGGTTCACACCGTTTTTCCAGCGCCGTCGCCTGGCCGTGCCTCAGTTTCCCCAATCCGCTGCACGTCGCACTGGGCGGCCAGAGCTAGGGCGGAGGTCCCGGGAGATCCGGCGGGGTGGGAGAATCTCTTACCGGAGCCGCCCGCCGCCGCCGCCTGCTGCGCTCCGCCGGGGCACGGACGAGTCTGGGCTTGAGCGGAGGGAGGAGCAGGGTGAGCAACACCTGCCCCAGTCCCCGCCTCGCCACACTGGACAGCCCTCCAGCAGCTGCCCCGCACGGCACTGCATGGAATGGAATGACACTACACTCTGCTCTGTGGCATGGCATGGAATGGCATGGAATAGCACTGCATGGCACAGCACGGCATGGCACTGTATGGTATGGGGTGGGTGCCATGGGAATGCACAGTGTGGCATGGCATGGCATGGCATGGCATGGCATGGCATGGCATGGCATGGCA
>VXBB01007293.1:313477-366230 GCA_013399915.1 Illadopsis cleaveri | reverse complement strand
CTTGTAAAAAGACAGGGGGGAAAAAAAAAAAAAAAAATAGAAGGGAGAAAAGTGAAGATCTCAGTGAGGGATTTAGAAGAAGTGTCAGAAGACTTGTTCTCAAATTATCCCAAGATCATTCCATTCCATCCATTGCTGCTGCTGCTCAGTGGAAAAATCATATAAATAAAACTAGTCCAGACCTGCTGTACATGAAGGCAAGCAGAAACTTCCAGCTTGTTTTATTACCCCACAGCTGCTTGCTGCTGCATGGAGTTTTCTTTAGCTGGTATGACCCAAATCTCAAAGCTGAAGGTGCCACGCCTGGATGTGCTGTGACTTCATCTCTGTCCCTTCTCAGGTATCCTGTTCTTCCTCAGCAGATCCCGGGGAGCCCAGAGGGAAATAGCTGCAGCAGGTAGTGCTGAGGCTGTTTGCTGCTATCCCCAAAGTCTCACAGGTAGAGCAATTAATGCAATTAGCAGCGCTGGGGCCAGGATTGAGCAACACAAGCTGCTGCTGCTCTCACTCCTCACCCCAGCACAGACTCACAGCCTCTGTTTTCTCCTTTTCTTTTCCTTCTGTGAGTTTTCATCTTTTATTAACTTTCAGAGTTCCTATTGTCCTTGTCTCTCTCCCATCTTTCCCTCATGAGACAGCAGCAATGATTGGTGAAAAAACAAAACAGGTTGGTTGTATTTTTTATCCCCAACCCTTTCATTGCTGGTGATTCACGAGTGCCCCGATCTCCCTTTGTTTCTGCTGAAGTTTTCAGTAGTTCCTTCCCCTGCCCATTCTGTGTGACAGCTCAGTCTCAGAAACATCTGCACCCCATAAGGAACAGCTTTGGGTACATAAAGCTGAATGCAAAGGGTAAAAAAATGTTTGATGGCTGAGTTACGCTCTCATCCAGGAAGCAATCTGGCAATCAGCACAGGGTCTCTGGGGCACCCGAGCTGAAAAACAGGCTCAGCCCTCATTTCTAGCAAGTCACTGAAGCTACTTACCCTGCTAAAATACTAAAACTCCCATGAATCATACCTGGAGCATGAAGAAGCTGATGTCTTCTGTGTTACTTAGCAATGTCAGCTTCCTTTTAAATAGAAATCACTTGGTGGAGTGCTGTCATGGAGTCACCACCCAGAGCCACCACCATACCCAGTTCCTGGCTGATACAGAAATCAACTTGACTCCATAGTTTCTCAAAAACTGGAACAAACTGAGACTGGAAATCAGACTTGTTTTCATGGGGCTTCTTCAGGTAGATCTGATTTTGGTTACTCAGGGTCTATTTGGCAAATGGCCCATGAGACAGCAGGGGGCTTTGTGGTTACTCTTGGCTGTCCATCTGAAGCCAGCACAGTGCTTTGCAGGGGCTGCCAGCTCGGTGTGAGACCAGCAGGATACATCTCCATCACACTCCAGTCATGAGATCTAACCACCTCCCTTGGGTGGCTTTCCACCCCATCTGCCTGCCCTGCTTGTGTAAACATGTCCTTTGAAATCTTTCCTTAGGAAATTCTGAACAACCTTCAATTTTGGTGAGTTTTAGGATTTTTGTGCTCCCTGCTGATACATGGTCTCTTTCCTCCTCCAGATGACCAGCACATTCCCTGAGAGCTCACCTCCCCTTTCTGCCAGTGTACTTTCTCTTAAAGCATTTCCGATTTTCCTTCTCTTTCTGAGAACAAGCAAAGATAAAAGTGTTTATCAGCCACTTGAAGATTTATTTTTCCATTTTTGTAATCTTCTAGCTCAAGAGGAAACAGCCACATGTTGCACTGGAGAGGTTTAGGTGGGCTGTTAAGGAAAATTTCTTCACCAGAAGGGTTGTCAAGTACTGGAATGGGTTTCCTAGGAAAGTGATGGAGTCATCATCCCAGCAGGGATTTAGAAGACATGTGGATGTGGCACTCAGAGACGTGGGCTTGGCAGTGCTGGGTTAATGGTTGGACTGGATGACCTCAGAGGGTTATTCTGACCTAAATTGCTCTGTGACTCTATTTTGAGGCTGTTTTGACTGTGAAGCTCCTTCCATGCCCGTTGCTGTCCCCAGACCCCTCTGGTGGGTGAGTTCACTTGTCCCTCCCTGCACTGGACATGGTGAGCAACACTTCCCAAAGCATTCCCATCGGTTCCTGGTGAAAACTCACAACTGTGCAAGCAGTTTTTGGTTTTTTATACAACCTGTTGGTGCTTTCCCTGTGCCAACATGGTTCAACAATTCATTTTGGAAGCTGTAATGTTGAAGCCCCAGCAGGCTGAGGAGTGTTTCAGACACAAAGGCTGACTGTATTTCACATCCTCGTCTGCTCATTTTCTTAGTCTTTATATGAACATAATTGCAAGATTTTCCTTCCTACTTTCAAGTGAGAGGACCATCAAAGAAGCAATATCCAGCCAGCTACAGTTCAGGCATGTCTGAGGAGGGTAATAAAATGCTAAAAAAAACAGAAAATGTTTTTGTTGCTGCCTGTTTCTACAGCTGTCAGTGCATTGCTGAGAGCCGGGAGGGGATTCCTCCAAATTTCATAGACAGGACATAAATGGATAGCTAGAAATAAATCAAGACAGTCACAGACCAGAGCCAAATGGTTTGCAATGGTGTAGAGAGAGGATCTTGATTTGGGAAACACAATGATTGATTTGTTTTCACAGAGTAATTACCAATTAATCATTTGGCTAATTATGTTGTGTCATAAATTAGTTATAAACAGACTTCAGTCCAATTATGAGGACTCAACTAAATCATTTAATTGAATGTTTATGCTTCCAAAAATGCTTCACAAGACTTTTTTTAGCAGCTGAGCACATACATCTAGCTGGAAAATGGCACACGTTAAATCACTGACAGCTAAAGATGCCTTAAATTGCACCCTGTTGTAATTAGGAGGCTTAGTGGTGTATCCATGACCTCTGTGATAATGCCAGTTGTTTAAGTGTGTAATCATTCCTTTACATCAGATCCTTTTTTCATGAAATGTTGGTATCTAAGGGAGTTTTTTTACTTCATCAGATGAGGAGGCCTAAAATAAACATTCTTCTCTATGCTGACACGTGACAGCATTAACAATTGAAAATAAAATTGCCCATAATATGCTCTTTCAAAGAATTTCCTCAGAGTTTCTGGAGAAAATACCAGCTGTACATAGCAGACTAATACTTAGCAGCTCAAGTTATCCCTTGGGGATACATCTGCCAGATATAAATATTAATGAAAGAGAATTGTGGCAGGAAGATTAAGATTCATTAATCATTATTATTAGCTATCATCAGGTGCTAACGGGGCAGCTGCTCAGAGTGAGAGCCCCTCAAGTTCACCCAGAGCACCCATTCATGATGATGCTGTAAGAGAATGAGCCCTTCAAAGGAAGGGATCAGCACTCTGCTGCCACAAAAAATGTATTTAGGGAGTAAATCCAAAGCTTGGTGGCTGTGGGTGTGAGCTGGGTCCCTGAAAGGATGTGGTGGGACCAGGGGCACAATCTCTGGTTTAAGGGAAAATACAGCCAGAGAAGGCAGGAAAAGCTGCAGCTCCCATGCTCTGGTGGGATACAGAGGATTTCACAAGTTTCCCCATCTGAGGCGTTGTTCAGACACCGTGCAGCTGTCAGAGCCTATTGTTAGGATATATTGTGTTGGGGTTTTGATGTCTCAGCCATTGCAGAGCTTTGGAGTGGGAAAGAGTTCACTGCCTCCTCCCAGGCAGGTTGATGTCTATTTTCACAGCTCTGGTCAGCCAGGCAAGCTTAACTCCTTGCTTTCCCCCATGCTCCCTTTGCATTGCTTGTATTGCCAGTTTCCTTCAGGTCTTGCTCCTGCAAGAATTTCCAATTTATCTGTTTGCCTTTGACAATTTTGCTCAGTGCAAGCCACCATGGAGTGGCTCTTTGGTGTAATTGCAACAGGAGCAGCTCTGTGCCACCTCTGGGCTTGGGCATTATTTTTTCTTAGCTAAAAACATGAGAAGGTGGCCCAGTCTCCCCCCAGAGCACAGGCTATGGCCAGGCTGTGCCCCATGCAGTTCCTGATGCACAGGAGTCAGGGAATGGTTAACACTGGAAGGGACCACTGGAATTCATCTAGTCCAACCTCCCTGCTCAAGCAGGATCCCCTGGACTGCATTACTCAGGGCTGTGTCCAGATAGCTTTTGGTATCTCCAGGGAAGGAGGCTCCAGAGCCCCTCTGTCCCAGTGCTGTGTCACCCTCCCAGTGCAGAAGTTCCTCATGCACAGAGGTAGGTGCTCAGAAAAGCAGAGCACAGTCATCCCCCTGCACAGTGGATATACTTCAAACACAGCTCAGGTGATCCTGATGTTCAGCTGTCCTTGGGGATGCATTTCTCCATGTATATTTACCAGTAGCAGAAATTAAGCCAAGGACACCAGCCTTGACAAAAGGCTACAAACTAAAATACATAGCACATGCATTTTTCCACGTGTGAAACTCTAATGATTGCTGTCATAATTTGGATCAGGTGCTGGCATTTCTGCCTTGCCCACACCTGCAAATCCCATCAGTTTGTGTTCCTGGGAAAGGCAAAAGTGCCCCCAGGAGCCTGGGACGAGTTAATGGGAACTGGTAGCACTGGAGTAGGGACAGACAGATTTATGGGGGATTATGTAGGTCAGCAGGCTGTTTGCTTTTTCACCAGTCCTTCCCACCTGCACCATTAACTGAGAAAGGGTTGCAGGCTGGGCCAGCCTGTGCTTTCACCCCAGCCCACCTTTTCATATTTTGGGCAACAGGTTTATTTTGGGCAGGTACCTCACTTGGGTCCAAGCACATTTGTTCTTGTGAGATTTAGGATATAGCCCTAGGCAGATACAGAGACATGTCTGTGTGTCAGGACAGACTAATGGAATCCATTCCAGGGTCCAGGTGTGACAGAAGCACAGCTGCTTCCCCTCCTGTTGCATCAGATTCCCTGTGGATAACTGGACCTTGCAACCCTTGCTTCTTCATTCCTTTGTATTTCCATGTGTTCCTGCTGCTGATCAGCATCCAGCACAGCCCTCAGGCACTACCTATAACCTATCCCTGCTCTGCAGAACACAGTTCCTCATCTCTGATGTGGTTCCTAAATTGCTTTGGCAAAACACTGAATCCTGGATTAGGCTGTCCCAGCAGGAGAGCTGTGTTGTTTCCCCCATCCCTGGGCTTACCCAGTGATGTGCATGTTCTGGTATTTGCATGGAGGTGTATATTCAAGGTATTCTCTAGCCACTCACCATAAATACAGTTCTGAAAGGAAGCCAAGTTGTTTCCTATTAATGACTCACTTCTATTCCTTCCCATCACGTTGCTGGGCAGGGACCTATTTAAGTGTCTTTGTTTCATGCTGAGTTCTGCTCTTCTGTGATAAATGCTACTTGCCAAAAGCTTCCTTTCTAGCAGAGTTCAAAATAAAGTTATTAAGTCCTATACATTGACACAATCCGGATTTGGGAGAGAAAGGAGAGCCCTGCTAATGTCAGTCTTTGAGGCAGGGTGCACACCAATGCATTTAAATGTTGGGAAGATCATTTTCTCCCTAAAACAGCATTTAGTGGGGTTCAGGTTTATATGAGGAATGTGCTGTTCTGTTCCACATGGGGAGACTGGAGGCCCAAGCCCCACCTTGCTGAGGCTGATGGAGTTCTCTCATTGATGTTAGTAATCTTAATCTAGATCTTAAGTCCTGCAGTGTTTTACTAAAACAAGTCTTTTGTACCTGACTTCAGAGAGAAATTCCATGTGCTGCCATGTTCTGTGAGTCTTTTTATTGACTTTGAAGTTGTTTTTTCCCAAGGGGTACACAGACTAACAAATATTGTTGCTGGAGTCTTGTCCCCCATTTCCAAATGAAATCTGACATCAACTGTTCAGAAAGAACCTGCATTATCAGAAATCCCCAAAGACATCTATGATCATCACCACTTCTGTTATTAAAGGGCATACTTTTCCATGGTTTGTTTGGTTTGTTTTATGAATTAACTTTGTGAATTCATGAGATTAAAAGCTTAAACAGGATCAATGAAGACTGCACAGCATGCATCAAAGCAATTGCAGATTGTTTTTCAAACTCCAGAGGACTGCTGGTGTTGCAGAACTGAAGGTTTAGGGCAGTAATTATGAATTTTTCAAATAGAGAGATGAAAGGAAATACATTATCAGTACACAAGGGTGAACCAAACTGTGTGACTAGGGCCACTCTTGGGGTGAAGGCACATGATGTCCTCACTGAGGCAGGAATCTGATCCATGGAACAGTTTGAGAAAAATCATTCACACAGGATGTTAACTATGTGGAAAAGTAATAAAATAGTATAAACCTTATAGAGAAACACAAGAGCTTCCAGCACTGCCCTCCATCCTTTCCTTTTTACCTCTGAGCAAGACTGTATGGAAAATACATTAGAATCTTGAGTTTTGCTCAGCTCTGATTTCAAGATGGCCATATATGATATGATATTTGCCAGCTTTTGATTAAAGTTAGGCTTCTCTCTTCCATGAGCATGAAGCTTGTAATATTCTCATCTCCCAAATCCTTGATTTCTGCTGTTCACTGTTCCCATAAATTATCAAGTACAGCCAATAGAAAGCAGCTAATTTCTATCTAGCAAAAATCAGGCAGATTTGTGGATTTGATACTACACCATTCAAAGTATTTTAATATGCCAAAATTATGGAAATGCTGAATTTAATATTCTCAGAACGATCCACACCTTCTTTTCAGACAGAATTCCTTTCCTCCTCTGCCTGATCCCTTGAGTTTGGATAATTTCACTCTATTTTGCATGGCTTTCTTTCAATGTACCCAAGACGTCAGCCTTCTTTGTGCTTAACACCAGAAGCTGTTTCATACAGCCTGACTTAGCTCATCTGGAATCTGATTTATCGTTCAGATCAGCGGGAAGGTGGCGGGAAGGTGGCGGGAAGGTACTGAGGTGCCCATGGAAATGCAGGGATGCAGAAGGCATGCTTAGTGCTCTAGCTGCATTCCTGATTCCAGCTGGGGCAGCTGTGTGAGAATATTGGGATGAATTTTCACCAGTCTGGCTAATCCCAGGTTTTTTAACGTTTTTTAAAAACCTGGGGGTGAGGCACCACTTCATCCTGAGCAGTGCCTAAAAGAAAGACTGGGATCAAAGCTCCTGTCTGGGAGCTCTGCCGGTTTCCAGCATCTCACCAAAATCCCTTCCCAACTGGTCAAAAACCACTGAAGTGCAGTGTAAGCAGAAATTATTATTAAAACCATCATGTACCTTGCATGGCTGCAGCATTCCTGGTCTCAGTGTCACACTTACCACAGGGAAAACCAGCTATGGAGATGTGAAATAGTGAAATGTGATGTGTTTTTTTTTTCTTCGATCCTTGAAATAGGTAACATCAGTTCATTTAGACACAGCCTGTCAATACAGTGTCATACCAGTGTGTAATCATTATAGAAGGGCTTGAAGATTTACAGGCTGGTTGGAGTAAACTCATCTATTTTGAGCAGAAATTGTCTGTGCACAATGCAGGGATGGGAAAGAGCCATGTTTCATCAACTCGTGTGGTGTCTTGAGGAGGTGACATAGTTGGCAGTAAGGAGAGGATGTTGCAAGATTTCACAACTGCAGAGAAAATACTGAGCTGAACTTTTTTGGTTAGATCCTCATCTGGTGTAAATCAGTCAAGATTCACCAATGCCAAAATGTTTCTGGATGCTGTTTCCAGTTTTCCAGCATCAAAACTGATGTTTATAGAAGCTCCTAGTTGCACATATTAAAGTAATCAAGAGTATTTTCATTACTGACTGTGCAAGTGAAATGAAGACAGACATAATGGAAATGTGTTAAAAAAATCATATTGACAAAGAATTTAAATAAAAATGGTTTTTTTCTCCTGTGTATGGCTGTTGTGCACAGGTCTAACAGATGCCAGTAATACAATGGAAGGATTGTAGTGAGGGGGAAAGGAAATGTATTTCCCAATCCCAACTGGAAATTATGTCTCTTTTTAATTCCTCCAAGCAATTTAGATTTAAATAATTCCTTTTTTTCTTCCCATTGGCCATTTCCCATAGCTGCACATCCCTCGAGTGAGCATCTCGCCTTTGGGATTAGCTGCAGAGAAGCACACTTCTCTCCCTCACATCTACAGAAATTTTATTGGATTTCCCAAGCTCCTGCTTTGCTTCTTTCTGTTTCCATTAAACAGTCTGGGATATCACTTGGGGGGTTTTTTGGGTTTTTTTTTTGAGAGAAGGAATATTTTCATTGTATTGAAATTCATGCAGATTTTCATGTTGTCATACGATTCAAGAGTTTCTCCTTCACATCTGCATTCACAAACCCCCTTCTTTCTTCTCAGGACACCAGGCAGCTCTCACGGAGATTCCAAACACCTGATCCTCTCCTTTGTCCTCCCTCTTTGGTCTCCAGAACTTCTATCCTGGGGAAGGACCCTTTTCTTTGAAGTGGGCCAGTGCAGATCCCTCCCTCTGTCCTGTAGTAAGGGAAGTACCCAGAGCAGGGAGGGGGCTGGCTCAGGTGTGGGAGCCCTCTGGGCAGGGAGGCCGTGGGCAGGCAGAGTGCAGAGCTGCTGGCTCCCAGGAGCTCCTCTGCTGGGGCCTCTTCCTTGCTTGGAGGAGAAATTGTCCTCGTTCTCAGCTCCAAACTTGGCAGGATGCTCTGGAAAAAAACACATACAGGAGCAAGAGCTGAGGTGTCAGATGATGGGATGTTGGGAACACAGCAGGTCCCTGCAGCAGTGGGACAGGTCCCACCCAGAGCCAACAGTGTCCCTCACAGCAGCAGTCTGGGGCCCACAGGGTGTTCGAGGGAGAGGGACCTTGCAAGGGCTGCCTCAGGTATCTCCTCCCTGCAGATAGCTCTGCTGCTGCATTGTGTTTTCAGAGCACAAGTCATCATTTTGTTCCTAAGGGCCTAATTTTGAGTAAGTTTGATGTGAGATGGGCCTGCCCCTCTTCCTCCCTTCCTACCCATTTAGAAACATTCAAGGCGAGTTCATCTGAATTTGCAGGTGTCTAACTCAATTTAACCATATATGTAATCTGTATGTGAGTGGTTGGCCAAGAAGCTCTTCAGATGTCCCACAGTGTGGAAAATCTCCTGTGGAGTGGCTGAATAACTCACTTTCACATCCTGCTTAGTGTTAGCCTTGCCTTCATTGGAGCTTTTTTCTCTTTCTGAGTGAGATGCTGGGCAGACACACATGTGGGATGTTCTGTAGTAGGGCAGGTACTCAAGGTCCAAGCCTTGGGAATCTGGGCCAGGCTGCTCATTGCAAAGCAGGAGTTTGGGATTCAAGTCTTCAGAGCTGTCTCTGGTCAGGAGGATGTTTTCCAAGCCTCCTGGGCAGGATGACGAGGCTGTGGTGTTTTTCTGTCTCCACATCCTGAAATAAATTCATATTTGATTAAGCATGATAAAATTGTGCCATCAATGGGCAAGGGCCACAAGGAAAGTCAGTCCCCATTGCTGATCTGTCCTGCTGTACACCCAGGCCATGGCACCTCAGCAACTGCTGGGAGACAATCAGGCCAGTTAAAGACTGAGGATGGTAAGGATTTCACATTGTCTTTCAGCTCTTTCTTCTTGAGTCTTGAAATATTTTCTCATGTAGGGTTTTCAATTAAATTTAAATACCAAGTTAGTTCCTATACTCTCAAACAGCCTTTAGTAGTCCACACAGGAAAAATATGTGATTTTGGTGATTTCTCCTTGTTGATTAAGAACAGCAATAACAGAGCTCAAAAAACAACTCCCAGTCTCACTACTTGATTTTTCACAGGCTACTGTTCAGCACTGTATGAAACCATGGCAGAGAGAGTGTTTTTACCTCGCTTGAGGTTAAACTTACATCAGATTTCATGAGCTGCCTTGGAAGATTTCAAGCCAAAGAAAAGAACTCCCACAGCCTTGGGCTATTTAGGGTGATTTATAGGCTCCTGAAAATCTTTGTAGATCAGCAGTGATTATGAGCATTCTGGAAATGGAAGAATATTGAAATTTGGGTAGAGCCTGAAAAAAATATTGTAGAATCCTCTTCTCCTCCAGATATATTCTTTTTGAGTTTTCTGTACAACCAAAATGGGCATATGCAATTCAGGTCTTTAAAACAGTAAGAAGTTTCAAATCAATTATTCTTCTATCTCTGTCTTTATTTGAAAAGCTAATTTAACAGATCATTGCTATATATGGTACTATTTTATTGGGAGGGAAAAAAAAAGGTCATCTTGCTCTTACAGGTAAACACACAAATATTTTTGCACTAGAAAATTTGTTTCCTTCTTGGCTATTTGCTACTCTGGTGCTGTTATTTCCCCATCCACACTGACCTTCTCCTGCTTTTTCCTTACCTAAAGCCCTGTCTCCCAGGTTTTTTGCACTTTAAGGATACCTTACAAATATTTCACTGGAATGGGCATGAACCTACCATTGAGTAACATAACGTAAGGGTGAGGCAAAGGATATTTTTATAGTCACCACATACTCAAGAAGAATCCAGGAAGGGGAAAGCCAGCAGGGAGAGAATCATCATCCTGCATCTCTGGCTGCCATGGTGATGGAATTCCAGGGGAGCATCACAGAGGGAGAACACCCCACCCACCCCAGCTCCCTGCTGGCAGAGCTGTCCCTTTCCTCCTCCCCAGAACAGTCCTGTGGGCATCCTGGCTTTACTGGGGTGCTTGCAGATGGCCTGGCTACTTTCTAAGGAAGCATCAGTTGCTTTTATCTCTGCCAGTGAGGTAATGAGCTGCTGAGATAAGCCCTGATAAACCAGACATCACCTGCCTTCACCTCCTCCTTCTCTGGTGTAGGAGAGAACCTTTGATGGACTTCCAGCAATCTGACCATCAGCCAAAGTGACACATTCAAAAGGATAAATTGTAACAGAAATGGCTTCAGAGTAATACTCTTTTTTTTCATTTTCATGCTAATTATTGCAAAGACAGTGGTAAATAACATTCCATTTTATTGCAACCTAATCACAGAGTGATTTCAGTTGGAAGGAACCTTAAATCTCATCTCAATCCAACCCCCTGCCATGGGCAGGGACACCTTGCACTATCCCAGGTTGCTCCAAGTCCCATCCAACCTGGCCATGAACACTCACAGGGAGTGTGGGCAGCCACAGCTTCTCTGGGCAATCTGTGCCAGGGCCTCACCACCCTCTGAGTAAAGAACTTCTTCCTAATTTCTAACCTAAATCTTCTCCTTTTTTAGTTAAAAACCTTTTTCCCTTGTCCTATCACTATTGCTCTGTGCACAAAGCTGCTCTCCCAGTATCTGCCCTTATAATAATGCATTTCTGGTTTATAAACATAGAAGAAAGCATGAGAATGCCTCAATTGGGCCTTTTAAGGTATTTCTAAGCCATATATTTCCATCCTTTAAAAAAAGAATTTATGCTGTAAATAAAAAGAGACAGACTTGATGATATTTCACACTGAAATAGTTATCATGCATTTTCCTCCATTTAAACTTAAAATACATTTTGCTACATTGGAGATGGTTTTCTTGTTTCTGCATCAACCTGTATGTGTTTCAGAGTTTAGCTGGCAAGTGTAATAGAGTGGAGCAACTTCTCTGACAATACATTAAAAATGCTCATAAATAGCTGGGTAATGGAGAAATTCTGAATAAGATTCATTTCTGCATGGTATTTGATCTATTTACTGAAATTCCAAAGCTCTAAAGCACAGGAACGATTTTGAATGGACTATTATTATTCATCCCATATATTATCCTGGATGCTGCCTGCAGTAAAAAGTGGTTTATTATAATGTGATTTCTCAGCTGCAGCAGTCAGATATACTGGCAGCTAATGAAGTGTTCAGACACCCAAAACCCCACTATCATTGAAATTCATTACCACAAAGGTTCTGCCAGAACTAATTGCTGTCAAGGCTGCTTATGCACGTCTTAGTTTCATTTCACAGAGTGACAGAGCTAATGCTGGTAGAAATCAACAGGAACAAACTCCTCCAGCCTGCAGCACACAGTGCTGGAGGTTCCTTCAGTGAGTTAACACTCTGGCAGGGCCAAGAATAGTCTGAGGATTTGGATGAGCTTTTTTCCCTTCAAATTGAAATACGGAATTTGTGTGCAGAGGAAATAATGACTGAATATGGGAGGGACTTAGGGAAAAAGTGGGGAGGTCTCTGCTGCCTCCAGCATACCCTGAATCACTGGGCGTTGGGCAGGCCATGGGCTTTGGGATAGAGAACAACTCAAAGACTCAGACTTGGGATTTGGAGAGGAGTGGTCAGGGCTGAGCACCAGCCCATGTCTGCTGTGGGTTCCAGGCCCTCCTGCAACCCTGGGTGCTGAGCTCCCACCTCCAGCTCCCACTGCCCTTGCAGCTCCCCTGGCCAAGGCACAGACCTTCCTGTGCCCCCACATTTATACCCATAGGCTGACACCCACACACATCCTGAGCTGCAAAGGCTCTTTTGCAAAATGAGTACATCTTTAAAGATTCTTTTATGGCAAAAAGCCATAAAATATGGAATCACTAAGATTAGAAAAGACCTCTAAGATCATAAAGTCCAACCTTTGACTGAATAACCACGACACCTTACTGTGAGTGCCACGTTTACTCATTTTTTGAACACTTTCAGGGATGATGACTCCTCCATTTCTCTGGGAAAATGTTTAACCACTCTTTCAGTGAGCAAAATTTTCATAATATCCAATGTGCACCCCCCCGTGGTGCAACTTGAGGCCATTTCCTCTTGTCTTATCTCTAGTTCCCCGTGGGAAGAGGCAACCCTCACCTTCCCACAACCTCCCTTCAGGTACCTGTAGAGAGCAATAAATACAGTTTTCAGGAAAGGAAAGGAGAGGAAGTTTTGAGCTCAGCAGAAATTTCTGAACCCTGGGACTGCCTGAACAGATTTGTTGAACAACTCCATTTACATGCAATTTGCACGTTCCTGTTTCAAAAGTCAGCCTACGCAGATTGCTCCTGATACGCCTTGCCAAAATCCTTGGGAGTGATCCAAGGGAATGGTCTTGACTGTTGCAGGTGGGTTGTGGACCCTTGAGAGGTGCTGGAGGTGTCGGGGAGCTCACTAATTACAGCTCATTACAGCATGAAGGATGTTCTCAGTACAGTGAGTTTTGGTGCTTTAACAGGACACCTTTCCAAACACCTCCTGACATGGGCAAGGTGAGCAGTGATGGGAGTTCTCCGTCTCATTTTGCTGCTGAGATCAGTGGGAGCAAAGCTGCTCTTTTGTGGAGCCTTTCAGTGTTTTCTGCAATGATTTCCCTGTGACTTCAGACCTCTGTGACTTGGCCAGTTTGTTTCAACAAAGACAATTTTTATTATCTCAGTGAAAAGTCTGGATGTGCTCGTATGTTGTACTTGCTACATACACATTTTCAAGCATTTAGTCATGCCATAACATCTGCTTTTTATTGGTAATTACACTATCCCCATTTTAATAAGAGGTAATTCTTAAATTTCTCATAAAATATACATGACTCCAGGGAAAGAAGGTGAAAGGTTTTGCAAGCCTCTCACAGCCACAGACCAAAATGAGTCAAAATAAATCCTTCCTGAGCAGAACTTGTCCAGCTACTCAGGACAGCACAATCGGGGATGCCTGTGTGACTCTCCATCCCTCTCTCTTCTAATTGTTCATGCTCTGCAGAACTGACTTGCAAAGTCTGTGCACCACAGCCCTGCTGGGGGCTGTTAATGTGCTCAAAAATGAGGACCTGCTCCTAAAATGGCACGTATGTGGATACCTCCTGGGTATAACTGCACTGGGATTAGCATGAAGGGGGTTCTGCGAGATCAGGTCTGAGCTGGGGAACAGTAAAAGTTTGTGGGTTGTTTCCAAGTGTTTCAGACACTTTGGAATTGCAAATAGGTGTCTGGATTAATGGGCCATAGCTTGTCTGCATTCATATTTATGGTAGACTTGGTATAATACTGCAAAATGAGTAACATCTGAAGTAGAAGACCAATATCCAGATAAAGAATCGTGAAAAGGAATATTTGGGGGCTCCATTAAAAGCTTCCAGTTTCTCATTTCCCACTGTTTCCCTGTAGGCAAATGCTGCTGTGCTGCTTTGGCCTGTGAGAACTGGCCTCTGCAATTCCATAGCCTGTTCCCAGGGATTTTCCTAGTGATTCTGGACAAGGAAGGCAGTGACAAATGACACTTTTGCAAGGTCATCTCTAAATCTTTGAAAACCAGGGAGCTTTTTCAGTGTCTCCTGCCATTCACTGAATGCCAGCAGCCAAGCCCATATGGAGCATTGTGTGCTGAGCTCATTGTCGATGCAAATGCACACAACTAGTTTTGATTAAGAACAAAATGAAGAATTGACTCAATCTGCTTTTTCTTTGTCTGAAACGCTTCAAGCCTCTCATTATCATCAGGGCTTCTTTCAGTGCAGGAAATAGGAATTTCCATAAAATAATGCTGAAAGGCACAGGGCGAAGTCAAAGAACATTTACCTTCCTAACAAATGGAAGGATAAACATGCAAAGCAAATTTGGGAATACTCAACTAAACATTTGGAGGCATGTTATGGCATGTGGATTGTTTAAATTATTCCTTATTTATTAATCAGCCACATACACAAATGGTAAAAGGACAAAGCAGGAGGTTTCAGAGAGGCCTTTTCCCTTGGCAGTCTAACTCACAGCTATCCAGAGTGTGATTATTGCATTCAACAGCCAAGGAGAGTTTGCATGGTAGAGTGCCCAAATTGCAATGTTTCCATTTGGGGGTTGGAGTAGATGACCTCTAAAGGTCCCTTCCAACCCAAACTATTCTATGATTCTATGATTTATGGGAACAAGGAGCTCCTTCCAATGCGAGGAAAGTCCCATGGCAGCATTTGTAGCCTGGGGGTCACTGAGGTGGGATTAGAAAGATTTTGTGTAACCCCAGGGCTACGTTTGGAAATGCTGGTGCCTGGAGGGATGTGCTGGCCAATGAGCACAGCCAGCACGCAGGTGGTCCAGCACCATTTCCCATCCTCAGGATGTGCTGAATGGAAAATCCTTGTGCCAAGGGAAACTGGAAAGTGGCAATCACATTCCTCTCTCTTTCAACACCCGGATGGATCTGGCCAGAGTGTCCCTTCATTTTTTATGGGGTTTAATCATAGCCAGGGCTGGCAGTGTTCCTTGCAAATCTGTGTGTTTGGTATTTCCAGTGCAAGACCTGGCTGTCCTGTATATGATATTGCAGGGAAAGTTTTCTGGGAAGAGGAAAATTAAGGGAAGGACATTTTTATCAAGGATGCCATTAAAGAGCTATATTGCAAAGACAAGCTCTCCAAAATGAGAAAATGGGGGAATTGAAGGCACTTTTTCCCTATTTCTCTGCGTGCCTTATCACAAAAATATCAATAACAAAACCAGCTCCTGATTCCTTGTGTTGCCTGCCTGCCTTCCCCAGGTGGCATGCAGAGGTCAGGTTCCTTCCATGGGGCTGGAAAGAAGGAGAGTTGTGTTCAAGGCACAGCTTTGCGGAGAGCAAACTACCTGTGAGCATCTGAGGGGCTGGCAGGTGGGTGCCCATTGCTTTACTCTGGTCCCAGGGGACATTACTGGGAAAGAAATTGTCTTTGAGACACTTACAAATATGGCTGTCATTTCCAGAAATATCTGATAAATAAGGAACCAAAAAAAGGTCTTAAAATCTATTAAAAGCCTAAAAGTAATACATATGAGAGAGATTAACCATCTTTTGACAAAGTTGGTGATTCCTATGTGCTGTTCTAACAGTAGATGTTCCCGGTGTAATGTTTGCTCCATCACCTGAAACACCCCAGTTGAACTATTGTCCTAAACAGCACAAAATACCCCTTTCCCTTGGTTTGATGACTTGAACAACAGCTCCCAGCTTCTCGTGTTGTGTATCCAGAAGAGGTCAGAGAGAGTGGGATAATCTTAGAGACAGGAAAATATTCCCCACAGGAATACTCCCCACCATTTAGGAGCTAGGGGTGTGGTGTTGGGGGACCCAAAAGGCAGATTTCAGGGTGAGTTTGGGAAAACTTGGATTGAAAAAAAAATTAAAATATATTTCCTTTTGGTTGGTGCACCTCAATGAAATATTGCTTTATCTGTGCAGGACAACCCCAAATACAGGAAAAAATTACAGCTGCAACAACTGGGAACCAGAAGAAGCCTAAAGCAGAAAACAGAGAGGGAGGATGTGTCAGAGGTTGACACCATTAAGTTTTCCTAAAGCAAATCTGTCTCTGCCTTCACAGTGGTAGGTGGAAGTGGAAAGAAAACTCATTGTGTGTTTAAAAAACAGGTCATCTTCAAGAAGTGTCACAGAAACCTTGAGTAGACATGAGCAAATAGCCCTGGGGGAGTCATTTGTCTTTGCTGTCAAGAGGAAAATTAAGACTCCAGGGGACACAGAGGCTGGGTTTGATGGATGCCTGAAGCAGAAGGCGAGTGGGTCATCATTCCTGTCCACCAGGAAAACAGGTTCTTCCCCTGGAGAAAAGTGACTGTATCAAGTGTACACCTGTGGGGAGGAGAGAGGCAATGAGAAGATAAATGGTGGAAAGTCCCTAAAATCTCGTTTGGTGCTGACAGCAATAACCTCCCTCATCAGCTGGGGGATGGTTGTGCTGCCTGACATTGATGGGCAGAAGGGGGTTGATGGCTGCAGCAGCACTGCTCTCATTGTGCCCATGCTGGGTGTTTCAGGGGACTGGTCCCAGTACAGAGGGGTTTTAGTGACCCATCCACTTCATGTGCTGCAGCTCCACACCACGGCACAAACCAAATTGTACCAATTGTGCCCACAAGATTTGCTTCCAATTTCTGATCCTAATGGCAAACCTGAGGCACATATAATACCTGGCTACAGCACCTACCTGTTAGAAATACATTCCTGTGATGGATGATGCTCTGCAGCTCTGCAGCTCCCAAACCATACTGTGGGACACCCAGCCCTGAGAAGGAAGAGAAAAGGAAATTTCTGTTTTAATCACATCTGAGAAAATATTACCTCTTGTATATCCTTGGAGCTCTTCTAGATCAATTATCTTGTAATCCTCCTAACATACACATATACAGGGAAGATAATTGCTGATTAATAGCCTGGAGCCATTTTAGTTGATCCCTGGTCAGCTGTGCAATACGTATCTCTAATCAAAACCAAAATTTGACTTCTATAAGCAACTTATTTCCATCAGTGAATTTCCACCATGGTGAATCATGCCACTGATTTTACTAGGTTTTTTTTCTGTTCTCTTATCAGATTTATTTTAGCCATAAAACAGAATCTGGTGATTAATGTTCAACAGATTTCATCTGAGCAATCTGTGCTCTTGGGTTATTAATACAAAGAAATAAGGAAAAAGTATTCTGATAATATTTCAATATTGTTACCCGACAATGCTGGGAAAAAAAGCTGCAGACACGCTCCAAGTCTTGAGGTCATCTTAAATAACATTAAAAGTTTTCAACTTTTTAATTAAGTTAGTTTCCTTGACTAACTTTTCAGTTCAGGCATTGAGGATGTACTGAAGTCTTTAAAGGTGCTTTTCCCGCAGCTCTCACGTAATCCTGGACTGCAGGAGGGGGAAGCACCACCAATAATGAGACATCCTACTAAGCTGCACAGTTTGGCAGGCACAGAGTTCTCTAAAGAGACTCAGGGTGTTTATAGACATTTCAACTGCATTAGATCTTAAGGGCTACACTTTAAATTCTCAGCATCTGCAGCTGTTTCCGAGCAGGTAGAGAAGAAAAGGTACCAGTGACACACAGGGAGGACTGGATAAAATCATCTAGACCTGAATAGCAGTCCCTGATCATGGTAATCACATCCATCAGTTAGTTCCTGGGAAGGGACAAGCTCCTGCTTGGCAGCAAACATCCTTATTATAGTGTCCTTTAGAAACATTAAACTTCCACTGCATCCTGTGACATCCAGCCCTAGAAGCGGGGTAAGAAAGGAAATTGCTCTTTGGGTTGCCAGCTCCATCACCACCTCCATGCACACATGGCAGTGACTTGATGGTTCTGTTCACTCTTCAATTTATTTCAGGAATATATTCTTCACTGAGCAAACTAGCCCAGTGGAAAGTGTCCACATCCATGGCACAGGGTGAGCAAGGTGAGCCTTAAACTTCCTTCCAACCCAAACCCTTCTGGGACTCTGTGATTTGGCATCTGGGAATGTTTCCTCTCAGGTAGCAATCCATGGGTGCAGCAGCAATCCAGTTTCACTCAAGCTTCACTCCTTTGTCTCTGGCAAAGTTTGGATGGTGCAGCTGGGAATTGGGTCCACTCCTGCCCTTGGGGCAGTCCCAGACCAGTCAGGCCGGGGGGTTTTGACTCGGGTGACTCTCCCATACTCACTGTTTACCACAGCAGCAGCTGCAGGCAGCTGTGCTCCTCCAAAAAACAGGTCCTGGTCCTTCTGCAATTCCCCCATCCCCAGCACGAGGTGTCCCTTCAGAGCAGGCTCAGCCAGCAGTGAGGGAGGGTGGTCCCGGCAGAGCCAGGACAGCGAGCTGAGGGAGATCCATGCAGCTCGTCCAGGAAACACATTCCCGGGACATGACAGCACATCCCAGGGGCCCAGGGGCTGCACTTGTGCTGGAGGGAAGGACTGGGCTTGCATTCAGGCTCCCCTTCTCACTTGGGAGCAGAGTTTGAGCACATTTTCCACAGCTACTTCTGTGTTTTTCCCAAACTCCCACCCCAATAATTCTACTGTGATTCTGAAGGGTAAATAATCCATCATCAAGGGTCAGCCTGCAAACTGCTGAGTGCCTGTGGCATGGCCAGGATCCCACCTGCCTCACCTGTGTGTGTGCACACACATCTCCCCATGCCAGGGGAAAACTTCTATGGAAAAGGGGAATTCTGTCCCACACAGCTAACAGAGGGTCCCCAGTGGGCCACAGCATTCCCAAACACCAGGCTAGCACATTAAATAAAGCTCCAGGGACGTGCAAGGAGGATGCTCCCAGGTGCAGCCTGGCCATGGTCACAGCCCATGAGAGGGGTAAATGAGCTGATATGGAGCTGGACACCACTGACTGTGTCCTCTCCTTCTCAGCTGGTTGATGGTCACATTCCTCCTGTGATGAGGGCAGGTGGAACAGGACCTGAATATCCAGCCTCATTCCAACTGGATAGACTTTGCCTGCAGTCATGCTCACTTTTGTCCAAAAAGGTGTTTTTAAGGAAGGAATCAAGATCACCCACACAATGCTCAGGTGAAATTTGGATTCACCTCTCATGGTCTTCTTGCTCTAGAAACCTGATTTCAGTGTTCACACTTATACAACCCAAGACAGACAAAATCTGCCATTTACTCTCTTCTCTGCTGAACTATACTGGGGAGCCCAACCAAACTCTTTAAAAGTGTGAAAATGAGATTAATCATTTTTAAGTCATGGGTATATCTGGACATATATTAAAAGCAAATGGTAAATGTGGGACAGAGCCAAGGCAGAGCATGATCACACCCCAAATGAGATTTGGAAATAAACCATCTAAATGGATGCAGGCTCTCCCTTGATTATGGGCTTGCAGGATTGCAGAGGAGCTCTGGGCCTGGAATTTGCTGTGAGGGAGCTGTGGTTGAATTTCTTATTGTCACTGTTGTTTTGCAATGCCATAATAAATGTTGGTGAATTTGTAAATCATAAAAGCAGGGACCATGGGTGGGTGCTTTCATCCAAGGACTAGAACAAACATTTTTGGTGCCAGCCCATGCCAGAGAGATTTTCAGTACTCTAAATTAAAAATAAGGGGGGAAATAAATGGAAAAGCTAAACAAGCAACAGCTGTTTGGAATGGGGCCCTAAACCCAAAATATATAAATGATGTTCAGACACATGCTGAGAGACAGTGACAAGAAAATACTCAGCACAAGAACTGCAGGGCCATTTATAACTATTCTGCTCACAGGGCACTGTCTTTGTCCAGCCACATGAAATAAGTCATTTTCAGTGCTTTCCAGAGGCTTTGGTGACCCAGCCTCTTCCACATCTACCTTGGGCTGCACTGGTCAGAGCCCCCTGTGACAGCTTTGGGATGTGTCCCTGGTGACTGTGCAGGGATGTGGCACAGCCTTGCACAGCACATTACAAAACATTAAAAACAGTTGGATTAGGAAAGTGTCAAGAGACATTTTAACATTGAGGATAGCAAGGCAGAGGTAACAGAGAATAAGTATCAAAAGAAAACAGCAACTGCCGTTGAAAGCCTTCTAGAAGGAGATTGCAGACATATACACTCTCCAAGATGAATTATGAGTATTAGTTTGTTTGGAAAGGTATTTGCCCTTTGGACAGCCATATTTTTGTTTTGAGCTTCAGAAACATAGAGTAATTTCAACCCCAGGCTTACATTTTACTTCAATGATGTAAATGAGTTCCCAACTTTCAAAGGCCAGCTGTCCCTTACAGCAAGAGGTAGCAATTATATAAAATTCTTTTATTGCATGGAGGTATTTTCAGTCCTTTAATTTTATGTGCCCCAGGTGAAGCAATATAAACAAACTATAGCTGTCACAATTGTGTTAATAATGGAAACTGCATTTGGGAAGTTCTAGGGATAAAACCTATAACTTTATCCTGCTGAGGTGTCAAACCTTTCCAATGCAAAACAGAAGTGCAGCTGTGTAAGGCACTGAGAAAAGTTTCTGCAAAGCCAACATTCACAGACTCTTTAGGTGTATAAAGGTGGTGGCTTCCAAGCCACAGTCGTTAATCAGAATTGCCACAAAAAATAAGGTTAAAAATACATTTAAATGTCTCTGGGTTTTTGGTAACCTTCAGATACACAAAGTAAAATCCACCCCTAATCCAGTCTCACTGAAATCTGTATTTTACAGATGTGCTTTTGTTCATGGCTGATGGCAGCAATGAAATGCTGAGGCACAGCCTGAGTGTGGACACATCAGACAAGCTAGTCTGGCTCTTGGCTCAGGGAATTGCTCCTTCAGCCTCAGTGCTGGACTTTTCTATTGTGGATTCCTAATCCCTTGATTTAAACTTCAAAAACAGACCAGGCAAAACAATTGATTGCAACAGTGCAGGTATTTGGGTTTGGGGCTTTTTTCCCCCAGCACCAGTAGATAAATAGAGAAATGCTACAACCATAGAAGAACTGTTTGAAGGTTCAGAGCCAACAAAAAACACACCAAAATGTGCTGGTGTGCCTATGGATGGCTCTAATTTGCTGCTCTGTCCACCCTGAGGCCAGAGCACAGTGCAGCTTCGAAAGGCACTTGGTGTTCCCAGCTGTGCACACACCTGGAGCTGAGCTGATCCTGATCTCCAGCTCTTTGGCTTTTTACAACAGTGACATCCTGAGCCACATGGAAGACAATAATTCTGCTCTACAGCAACTTTTAGAACCAGTTTTCATTCTGCAGCCAGAAATACTGATTTCCTTGCACAGAATCACAGAATGGTTTGGGTAGAAAAGCACCTTAAAAATCATCTTGTTCCAACCTCCCCACCATGGGCAGGGACACCTCCCACTATCCCAGGCTGCTCAGAGACCCATCCAACCTGGCCTGGAACACTTGCAGGGATGGGACAGCCACAGCTTCTCTGGACAGCACCATCCCAGTGCCTCACCACCCTCACATGGAAGAAATTCTTCCTAATATCCCCCCTAACCCTGCCTGCTGTCTGTTTGAAGCCATGCCCCCTTGTCCTCTCACTCCAGGCCCTTGTCCAAAGCCCCTCTCCAGCTCTCTGGAGCCCCTTTAGGCACTGAGTGGGGCTCTCATGTCTCCCTGGAGCCTTCTCTTCTCCAGGTGAACACCCTCAGCTCTCCTAGCCTGTCTCCAGAGCAGAGGAGATCCAGTCCAAAACGCTTCACATCCACAGGGCTGAGTTCACACTCACCCATGAAAAGTCAGGGTATCTGCTACCAGTCAGTGTTCCAGCAGGGCAATGCACAAGCTTGGAGGTAGAGAGGGAAGGTTTGGATGCAGTTCACGTCTCTTGCTTGGTGAACTGGCAATGAGGAGAACTGAACTTCAGAGACTTCCATTACACAGTCGATGACATTTAGGGAGAAAAGGAAAATTACCACTTTTTAAAGAGATTTACAAATGCCATCCATGTCCATGGGTGTAATTTTCCACTGAGGAAAAAGAATTTCACAGGCAACATATGGACCATGCAGTAAAGAAGTTACCATAGCAACCAGCCTCCTAAAAATCCCTGTCTATGTATACAGAAATCAAATGCATGTAATAATCATGGCCACATATCTAAAATAATTTATGAGTTCCATCTTCCTAGCTTTTTTGTCTATTAAAAGTCTAATTCATGCTTTGAATATCTGCTTACTCTGCTGCCTCTTGAACCTCCACACATTTTGCAATTGAAAGTCAAAAACATCACAACTGACAGTCACTGACAACAGAGTGAAATCTAATTTAGCTAATTCAAAATACATGCTATAAGTATAAAAGAATGGTTATAGGACCAGAATGATTTAAGCTCTGGGAATACAGCTGAGATGACATTTAAGTTCAGAAAATGCTAGCTGTTAAAAACAAACAGATGAAGGTGTTTGAATATCAGAAGAATATTTCAAAAACAGGGTGTTTTACTGGCGAGAAGGGAATTTGGAGGGTTTCAGCTCTCCCTCTCCTCAGTGACCCCTGTCATGGATTATGCTTTCCCCAGATCTCTGGTGCTCCCATCAAAGTGAGCTCATGGACATTCACTTCTGCTATATTTTGAAATCTCTAGGGGAGTCTTAAGAGATTCCACGGCTTGGCATGGCACGCTCCCATATTTCTGTGCTCTGGCGTTGGGAATTCTTTGTTGTCTGCTGGATACTCTGGAAACTTAACAAAGATGGATTTCCCGCATGAGAATCTAGAAATACAAAGCCTCTGCTGTGGAGAGTAGAGGGAGTCAATGCCAAGAGAAGATCTCCTGACTGTGGGATAGGAGGCATCAGGTGCTTTGACATTTTCTTCCAGATCCTGCTTCCAAAGGTGCTGTGAGGAAATATTTCACCCTTGATCCTGGGGCATCAATCAGTTTTTTTGGCTGGCCAAAGTGGGAGAGTTAAGCTTAATTAAATGTAAATTTTGCAGACTGATGTCACAGTTTATCAGCTGACATTCCTGAATATTGAGGTCAGTCCCAGCTCCCAGAAGTGAGGTCTCATTTTGTTCTATCTTCAGCCAGGAAACAAATCAATTAAGTGCTTAAAGAATGAACAGACTCTTTACCTGTGTTCAGGCTCTCACTGAGCTTTGACACATGCTCTGACTCAGCAGTGTTAAGCTTAGCCTGTTAAAAGAATTTCTTCATCACACCTGACTCTTGTTCCTGGAGGTGGGAGCCACCTCTGTCTTTGCTGTGCCAAAGGCTGCACTCCTCTTTGTGAGATGCTGCATCATCTGTGTGCAAACAAGGCTTCTGTTTCCTTCTCAAAACAAACAGTTGGAACTGTCAGGTGATGTGGGTATCAGCCTGGAAGAGGCACAAGGCCAGCCAAACCTCACCCCTGACAGGCCAGGTCTTGGCTTCAAGCCCTGGGAGATGTTTGTTTAGCTTAGGGTTAGACAGAGATCTCTTCCCAGGTGACTTTGCAGTTATTATGTTAATGAACCAAGTTCTGCTCCCCTATTGGTTGTCAGTATTCCATATTTGGTCATGCTCCTATAACCCTCTACTCCCAAGCCTATATATTGCCACTTCCTCCCTCATTTCTGATCTTTGGAGTTTTCCTCCATCCAGTGTACAGCTTTTGTCCTGAGAGTTCCGTGTTTGGTTCTGGACATCATCCCTATTTTATTTCCCATTAAAGTGATTATACTTTTCGGGCACTTCATCACACCCACTCCTTTTTCTGCATCACATTTGTCCTGAAATCAGGGAACCCGAAAGACATGTCACAGTAAACCCCCAGCACTGTGACAAAGTGAGTACCTGTTTGTCACTGGGACTTCTCACCACCCCTCCTTGCCCTGACTGCTGCTCCCCTTCCTGCTCTGAGCATCAGTGGCTGAGGACTTCAGCCAAAGGGGCTGAAATGCAGCCTTGAACAGGTTTGGTGCATGTTGCCTCCACTTCCATCCTTCCAGCCCTTCCAGCTGCTTGTTCTTTCACCCTTTCAAAGCAAGCAGCTTGGAAGGTCCTGTGAATGTCTCTTCTGAGGAAATGCATTGCTAATGCTCTTAAGTGAACGTTTATCCTGCACTGAAAACTGACAGAAAGTTAATAAAATCACATTTCTGAGCCCCTTGAGCCCTTGTTCCTGATGAGAGTTATTTCTATCACAAGTTTTAGTTCTCTCCCTCTGGCTAATTTGCAGCAAAGTCGCTCAGGAAAAGACCAAGATATCCTTATTGTTACATGAGCAAAGATCTATTTGTTCTCCCTGAGTGGAAGTCAGCACTGTTAGAGAGCCAGCAGAAGACCTTGGCTGAACTTAAATCCTTTCTTTAGCATGAGTGGCTATAAAACCAGCATTTGTTCAAATGTCATTTCACTCTGGTTGCAGAGACACTTGATTCTATCTTGCTCCACCATAAAATAAAAGGCATCTTTGGACATTTTATTTATTTACCCATTTTTTGCAATGTCTCATGGGTCTATGACACTTCCCTTCTTCCTGCAGTGGGGACTGGCTTTTTTTTTTTTTTTAGTTTTGCTTCATTTTGTTATTCTGTTTAGGCAAGAAGGGACGTGCTCCTAAGCCAGGAGTCTTCAAAGTCCACATCACACCTGGTCTGAATCACCCTGGACCTCATCTGCTGGGGAGGAGAGTTCCACATGTTACCCCAGTGTGACATGCAGAAATTACAGCTGGTGCCTGGCAGGTAAATGAGAAAGAATCCCAAAACTTGAGGGTTATGGGAAGATATTCCACCTTTCTGCTTTGCTTGGTGGCCATCTCTGGGAGCTGTGATGCCATCCCCCTGACTTCCAGCCTGACAGGGGTCACCCTCCATAACCACATGATAGGAGCAAAGCATTGTCCCCAGGGATGAAAACAGCTTGTTGCAGCAGTTTTTCTATCTCACACTGAGTCATAAGTGGCACACCAGATGACTTTTAGGAAACCTGGACCCGTGTTTGCTGGCTAAGGAAAGGCCACACTTGTCACTCTCAGGGGGATTACAGTTCCACCCACATCCCATGGAGAATGTGTGGGTTTATGGACAATACAAAGTTTGGTAATTATTCCTTTGAAACAGCCTTTCTTTTTCATTCTGGACATAGAATATTCTTTCTGGTGGCTATACACATAATAATTCTTCTTAATACTTTCCCCATTAAAATTCACTTGTCAGAGGGAACTCCACATGCCTTTAGGACTCTGAGGGACACCAGTCCTGAATAGGGTAGACACACAGCAGCATTTAAAAGTCTGGCAGCCATAAAAAGAGCCAGCCACAAGCAGGGTGCAATGAGCAGTGTCTTAGGGCTGGGTATTTTATTTCTCACACTGGAACACTTGATCTTACATGAAACACAGCAGTCTTGAGTCTTTAGCTTAGCACCCATAAGAAGTAAAAATAAAAATGTGACTGCACATCCCCGTGTTTATTGTGAGAGAGAAAAAATTTAGAGGCACCAAGATGTAAAATCTGCACAGGTCCCTCTGACACAGAGCACACAGACTGAAACAGATGGGACTCTCTTGTCAGAAGAAATTACTGTACATAGTGAGACACTGGGTTTTTTAAACTCAGGCACCTGAAGATGAGAGCCATGATCTGCAGGTAGCATGCCAAATGTGAGCTTTGAATGTCTTTGTTGTTGTCAGTCCTGCATTTCCCATTTTTCCCTGGGGAAGGGGAATGTGCCAAGGCTGATGCTATGATCTGTTGTTGCTGAGAAGGCAGTGTGTGAAACCTGCTGCCTCCTCCTGACCTGCTGGGCAGAGTCTGTCCATCCTCAGGGCACAGGAGCCTGTGGCTCCAGACTTGCTGGCAGTATCAGGCATCCTGGCACTCACAGGGTGCTTCTGTCTCTGCCCAAGGCAGCACAACAACTTATGTCATCTCTCCTGGCTGCTGTTCAGAAAAGATCTCTAGGAAAGGACTTACATTCCTTTGAAAAGAGACTTAAACACACGCTCAGGTGCCCCCTGGAGCAAAGGTGTTTATGCTCATGATAAGGTGAGGAGGTGGCACAACTCACCTGGCAAAGAACAGGCAGCATTCCCACAGTCTGCCCTCTTGTCCTTGCCAGACCAACATCATGGTGCCCCAGATCCACAGATTTACCCCACCCCCAGGCTTGCAGAGAGGCTGTTCATGGGACAAATTCTTGTGACCTTTCCAAAGCTCTCCCCAGGCTAGAGATGCTAGGCTTGAAAAAAGTCATTTGCCGAATGATTTCTTAATGTTTGTGTCTGCAGGGGAAATTTCTCATGCTTTTAATTTATTGCAGTAGAAAAGTGGAAACGGGGAAAGCTTTATGATTTTTAAATGTTCTAACATTTATTTTGGTGTTTCAGTTTTTCTTACAATTATGCTTGTGACAAAGGAAATTTCTCAAGACCAAGAGCTAATGTTTGCTCTCAGCCACTAATGCATTTTCAATTAATGTCAGAATATGCTAAAACTATTCTTTTGCTGCCTCAGTAGGGAAGAAAAGCCTCTGGCACATGAGTGTGCAATGTTGTCTGTCCCATTGTTTGTGAACACTGCTAAAACACACCTTCCTTTAACTTTCCCTTTGCCTTTCCTGGGTCATGATTGTCCTCTGTAGAATTTCTCTTGAGTTGAATTTCTCCCTGCAGACTTCTTGGTGAGCACTGTGCAAAAGACACTCAGTTCTCTTCAGGCTGGTGTCCGATAGAAAATCTGTTGTTTTCACTCTGTTCTGATCAGAAATGCTGAATATGCATCTCTTGAAACACTTAGTTTCCTTTCCTGCAACCACACCTGTAAGTGCCACATTCCCTGTTGGAGCAATCAGAGTGGTTCCAGTGATGTGCAAACTGGTGTCTTCACAGAATCACAGAGCAGTTTGGGTTGGAAGGGATTTAAAGATCAAACCCCCTGCCATGGGCAGGGATGACACCCACCAGAACAGATTGCCCAGAGCTGCATCCAACCTGGCCCCATCCAAGCCATCAGATGGTCTGGATCTCATTTCAAGGCTCTGTGTTCTTCCATGAGACATCTGAATCTCAAATAAAATGTTTAATATAGCCACTTAACTCCTGATCCCTGGATTTCCTACCTCAGCGTGGTAAACAGCTTACATCCACTTCTGGCATTATATGATATTTATTATAGCTGTGGAAGTCACGCCAACCAGTGAATTAGATCACATTGTGACACTCCCTTGACCTCTGCATCAGCACAAGCAACGCAAACAAAATGATTGCTGAGGTGCTGTTCTTCTACCTTTTTGTGTTTCAAGTAGAAAACCTTTCAGGAATTTCAGATCTCCCAAGATAAGTACCAACAGAGGAAAGGTGCTTCTCTGTGTTCTGAGGCTTTGCTTGTATAATGCTTTCCCAGCCAACACCTGTTACTTAAATCCTTATGTTTTCCATCCCGAGAACAGCTCCCTGATGCCTGAGATGTGCAGCTGGGTTGTGGTTGCCCTCTCTCGTGGCCGGGGGCCGGCAGCCCCGGTGCCTGGTGCGGGAGGGACGCGCTGCCCGCCCGGCAGATGCGCTTTGATGCGGCCGATGCCGGGATCCGGCAGCCCTGCCCGCCCCCTCCATCTGCGGGCCCGGGGCTCTGGGGAGCGCGGATGTCAGACCTGGCCGCACAACAGACACTGCTCCGCACGGGGAACGGAAACCCAGGGGTAAACAGCTTCCTTCTGCTGCTCCAGGATCGCCTGGAATATTTTGACCCCTAGTATTTTAAGCGAAGATGTGATTGTGTTAAATACAACGAACACATGTGGTGCTCTCAGAGGTGCAGGATGCAGGCACCACATCTTGACCGAGTTAGGCAGAGCTCAGTGTCTGTCCATGGTGCAGGAATTCACAGGCAGCACGTTGGGATGGAGCCCTGGACCGGGATGTGTGCTTTGATCTGATCCTCTCTGGTGCTGCAGAGCCATCTGCTGCAGTGCATGTCCACACACTCTGGGCTTGCAGAGGGTTTCTCCCAGCCATGTGGATTGGGGTAGATGGCAGGAGGCAAGAACACTCAAAGCCTTGCATGATTCCCATCATATAGATAAAGAGCACAGGGACTAAGAGGGAGATTAAAACAGTCTGAGGATGGAACAGCCAGGATAAGGAAAATCAGGATGGGGAAAACGTGTTTCATCCTGGCAGTAAGACAAATGGATTAATGTGAAAATGTAAGAAAAGCTACAGTGGGGCACTGAGTGTTTAACTGCCCTGGGAGCCTGTGGTCACCTGCAGCCAACACCACGTCTGAGCACCACACACCTGACTGCAGGAACAACGTGAGTGTGTGCCCCCAGTTCACTTTCCCAGGTTATAGATAGGGTTTTAAAAAACTGTTTTATTTAAAAACCCACATCTTTTTAGCTGTTGTGTTCGCCTGCTTCCTAAAAATATCTTGGGTCATTTCATTCAGCAGCACACTCAGAGGGGAGACTTGCAGGTGGGATGATCTGCCCAGCTGGCACTTACCCCCATGCAGGGCATGTCCAGACTGTTCCCTGTGTCTGGTTGCAGAGGGAGGGAGCTGTGGGCCTCAGGGACAGCAGCATTAGTCACCTCCATACCAGGGCCCTTGGAGCTGTTTGCTGTTTGTGAAATGTTGCCGTGAGTGCTTGGTTTCTATTGCTGACATAAATCAATCTCACTGCCTTGGCACTACGTCTCCAGAACAAAGAATTCCCAGAAAAAGGGAACCCCACTGCTGGGTTGTATAATATGAATGTATGATCCTGTTGGCCAAATGGTATTTCCAATGCTGAATTTTTTTTCTGCAACCAGGATGCAACTAGTATTCTAATGAAAACAACACATGGAAGACCTCAGGATAAGCCCCAGTGTCTGCTGAGGAGAACATAGCACTGGTCTGAATCCTAAAGCAAACACAGATGCATCTAAAACAACCATCAAAGGAAAAATATGAGGCAAGAAGGAAAGTCTGTATGTGTCTGCAGATTAATGGCTGTCTTCTCCAGGCTGTGGGGTTAAATTCCAGGCTTTGCATATGAAGAAGCAATGTGTAGCAATAGGAACAGGAGTGTGTCCAGGAAAGAGCAATGAGAAAGGGTCTGGAGCACAAGTCTGATGAGGAGCAGCTGAGGGAACTGGGGAGGCTCAGCCTGGAGAAAAGGAGGCTCAGGGGGGACCTTCCTGCTCTCTACAACTCCCTGACAGGAGGGGACAGCCAGGTGGGGATTGGGCTCTTCTTCCATGTAATGAGAGATAGGAGTAATGAGAGATAGGACAAGATAAAATGGACTCAGGTTGGGCCAGGGGACATTTAGATTGGATATTAGGGAAAATTTCTTCGTGGAAAGGGTTGTCAAGCATTGGAAAGCACTGATCAGGGAAGTGGTGGAATCACTGTCCATGGAAGTGTCCAGAAACTATGTAAATGTGGCACCTGGGGGCATGGTTTAGTGGTGGCCTTGGCAGTGCTGGGTTAATGGTTGGACTCGATGACCTTCCAGGGCTTTTCCAACCTTTATGATCCTGTGATTCTGTAAGCTGAACATATGAGTGGCCATGGAGGGAGGGTTGGGTGTCACTTTTCCAGCTGAGACCAGAGAGGAGCTGCAGTTCCCTGTGGCTGGGGAGAGTTCCTCCCCATCCCCGTTTTGTTGGCTGATAAACCACAGGGAATTGCCTGAACCTTCAAAAATCCAACCCCAGAGCCCTCCTTCATCTTGGTGCATTGAACAGCTCCTAGCAGAGAGGTGAATTGTGAGCACCACAACTAAAATGAGAAAAAACCAAAGCCTCCATTCCTCAAACCAGAGTTCTCTGTCCAGAGGTATTCAAGGAGCAACCTGTTTCTCCTACTGTGAGGGCTGAGGCAGCCCTGGGATAAAGTCTCCACTAATAACATTAAAATATTTTGATAGACCTTTAAGCAAAATTTCTGCAGGACAAAATCCTTTCTTTCAGGTTAGATCACACAAGTGACAAACATTTTTTTTCTCAGCCATAAAGCTGAAAATTTCCCGTCATTTTTTGACAGGCAAGTTTTATACTGATCACAGGTGATAGAATACAAATATCCAGAAACATGTCCAGGCAGGCTGATTAGAAAAAAACATGATTTTGGGGGATGGTAATGTACCCATTGGAGAAACCAATGACTGAGCAGAAGAATACTTTGAGAAGAAAGTTTAAAAGCAAGTCCTTAACATGGCAGAAACCTTCCAGCCCAGTTTCACACTGGTCAGTGTGCTGGTGGAACACCTACCCCTGCCTGCTCCAGCAGCATCCTCCCACATTGCTAATGTGGCATTAATTATATCTTTTGGGTCTGATTCCTGCATTTTTTGCTGCGGGAAGCACTAAAGAACTACAAGCAGAAGGAAGACATTTGTTTGGGAGGTGGGGTTTGGGTTTTTTTCTGCCTGAAACTATCTCTGGGAATGTATGAAGTGCATTTCCATTGACTTTGGCCATTCAGTACATTCTTATGAGATTTCATCTTGCCTTACCATATTTCCCAGTTTGCTCAGTGGAAAACTGTATTTTTGGGTACATTGTAGCAATACCCAAGAATTCAGAACATGGATTTCAACATCCCCCAGCTGGAAGAATCTTGGAGTGACAGCAGAGCTGTTTTCCAGTTTACACAGTATCCTCCAGGCAACACCTCCCTGCATCCAGCCTTGTTCTGACTCAATGTGCAGAGTAGAGCAGACTTTCATGAATTCTGATTTCTCTGAGTGTATTTTCAACTTTTTTCTGTTTCCCATGAAACCTGAAATAAAATAAAAGTACCCAAAATAAAATAAAAATGAAAGTTTACTATGAATCTCTGAGGCACCAACCTTTGGAGACATACCTGAGAAGGGATGAAGACGCCATCCAAGGACCAGGAGTCAATGCCATGAAATTCAATATTTCTTGGGAACAAGTCTAAAGAAAATGTAGAGCTGAGCACTGAGTTTAGCACATTGGGATTTATCAGGGTACAGTCACTGGCATCTGGGGCAGATCCTGGTGTGGATATGCCAGGCAGGGCCAGGGCTCTCTGGGTTCAGGAATGAGGTGCACGTGGGCAGCATCCTCCATGTTACCAACACCACCAGAAAGTGACAAAAAAATGTACCTTTTTCAAATCTCTCAGAAGAGACATTTGTTCCTCTGGTATCTAAATTCATGAGAGTCAGGCAATTCAAATCCTGAGGATTTTCTAATGCCCCACAATCTATGTGTGTACTTTCTGACCAGACTTTGAATATCTGAAATGAGTAAATATTAAGAGCAGGAAAGTGGATTGAATAGAGACATCCTAGCCTCATCAAAATCCCTCCTGTGCCTCTTCTACCCATGAGCTTTAGCACCATATAGCTGCTCTTTTATTTTAAAAAAAATCTGTTCCCATATTTAGGTTCCTCTCTTCCTGTGAATCATACTCAGATGATTTTTGAGGACCTTTCGTTCTCTCTCTGCCTTACATGTTAATCCAAATCTCCTTTCCTAATTAAAGTTTTATTCTAAAAGAGTCTTTAACATTCACTTCTAAGTGGCAAAATCAAATCCAGCTCCTCTTGATAAGGAAAACTCATTCCTGGTTGATTGACAAGTTTAATTAAATACCAATATTTTCCCTTAATTGCTAGATTATTACCAAGACAGCAGCTTCAGGGATTATTAGGGATGCACAGGGAAATGGCATCTGAAAGCTGAGCTGCACAACTATTTCAGGTTTGCTGTTTTCCCTTTCCCAGAAGGGACTTTATATGCTTAATGTCACCTGGAGGAGCAGGGTATGGGCAGGGTCTGAGCTCTGATCACACATGACCTTTCTGTGCTTAACTGTGGTTGGAAAAGACCTCAAAGATCATCAAGTCCAACTGTTCCCCCCAGCACTGCCAAGTCCCCCACGGATCCGTGTCCCCAGGCACCACCTCCATACACAGAGGTCTGTATGGCCTCTGCTGGGATTCCCCTTTCTCTGCTCCCTTCAGCTGCAGCCCCACTGAGCTGGATGGGCCTTGGAGCATTTTCAATTTGCTGAGATACAAGAGGTGAGCAGCCAAGCTGTGCCAAGCCTTGGTCTGGATACATCTCTGTTTGCACTGAAAATGGCAATTAATAGCCAAGAGACGGGAGGATGGAAACTGCATTATGAAAAACATCCCATCCACATTCCTGGGGCTTCTCTGTGTTACAGTGCCCTGCACTGTTGCAACACAGTGTTCATCTCTGGAGAAAGTGGAAAAACCTGGTTATGGGTCTGTTGCATCACTGTGTGAGCCAAAATCCATTATCTTCCCAAAACCGTTGAATGTCTAGAGAAAACAGGGTGGCTGTCACAGACCAGGGATTCTCTAATTAATTCCAACTTCATTTGCCATTAATCACTGCTTATTTCAGTTACAGTCTGTAACTGAAACATGTACATATGTGAAGCTTTATTTTCAAGGATTTATTCTTGCCACTGTTTTTAATAAATTATTGGTGAACAGTAGACAACTACAACTGTATTTTTTTCCAGGTAGTAACATTTACTTTGGTAAATTGTTATTACAGAAAATAACCCAACCATAATAAAAGAGGCTAATAGTTTTTTCTTTCAACAATCGACTAAGCCCTTCCCCTGTGGTACCAATCTTATTTGTGGGATATATGAGTCAGACATTGTTTTTTTATGAAAAATAGAGGAGCAGAGCTGATTCACATGAAAGGTATCATGGTAATGATCTTGGTGACAGGATAAAGCCCTGAGAGCCAGGTCAGATAAACTTCCCTAGCAAGACCTATCACTGTCCTCCATAAACCAGATATGCTGTGCTCAGATAGGAAAGCTACTGAATAACTCTTTCAAAGAGCAATTTCATCCCAAGGCTCCTTATCTTGGCAGAGATATTGTCATGATGCCAAATTATTCATCACAGCCTATTAAGACGTCAAAGCTGGAAGTTCTCTTTAATTTGTTTATGCATCTTAGGAAACTGTTTATGGTTTCCCATCTGTTAAAGAAACACTGTTCAATATGTATTAACAGGGCTGTAATTTTCATATGGTCTCTACCGTGCCTTTGATGATAGGGATGAATGAGATTCATTGAGGGGATTCTGATCACTGATCAAAGAGATGGAGGGCCCTTGATACCTTTCCCAGGCCTCTTTCTGACCAGTCAGTTAAAACATCAAGCCACAAGTTCCCTAGAGCAGGACCATTACTGATCACTAAAAGCAAGAACTCTTGGCTGTCTGCCTGGTTAAACCCAATATGGCAGAGAAAATGTCCAAAAATACCATTCCCTTAAACATACCTTTGAGATCTACTTCATTTTTTACACACTTATTTGAAGGACAACTTAACCAGAGATATTCAGTTATGATTCTCACCAGGCACCTCCACCAAATTTGCATCAACATTAGTATGTAACTGTGATTAGGTAATGGTTTAATTTTCCTTGATTTTCACAAATGAACTCAATGCTGGCAAATAATTCAGATACTCAAATATTACAAAACCAAGAGGTCTCCTACCCTCCTTCTGAAATCCTAACACAGCCACAGCCTTTGGACAGTTCCTCCACATTAACATTACCACAGCTCAGGCCATGCTTTGCCAAGCAAACACCACAGGTCAGAAGTGCTCGTGAGAGTATGAAGTCACAATAGCATAAGATAAAATCAAAATCACTGGCCATCAATGGTTTCTACCAAGGGCAGCCCTGACACGTGCAGTGCAGTGTGAGAGATTCCAGCTATAACACTCCCATTGAATTGAACAAAAGACATGAGATTGATTCTCCACAGACTTCACGAGCTTTATGCTCTTCCAGAGGCTCAAAATTCAGCTTTCAATTTAAGCGATGTATTTTATGATTTCTATTCCCCATCCCATATTTCCTTTCATGTGCTGCTGGTTTTCTGTTCCATATTCACTCTAGATTGAGCTGTTGAATATTTTTGAGTATGAGCATATGTGACATGCTAATGGGAGTGATCTTCATACAACCAACCTGCTCTTCCTTTTTTCAACAGATTTGATTATTCCTTCTCCAATATGTAAAAATTCCTTTTCATTGCCAAGAGGAGATTGGCTTCAGCATCTCAAGATACTTTTTCTCACCCAACTTTCCCTGTTTTCACTGGTTCCTCAGCTGGCACCAGGAGGGGAACGTCCCAAATGATCACTCTGGTCCATGGGCAACTGCATCCCCCTCCCTCACCACGGAGCCAACCTCACTTTGCAACCTCCAGATGAGGGAATGTGCACGTATGGATGGGAAGAGGGTTATCCCCACTGAGTGGGAGCAAACCCTGAGCTCTTGCTCAGTGCTGAGAGCAGCCAGTGTGTGGGAGTGGTATCTGATCTGCTAATTAGTGTTGATTGTTTCCTTTCCAACTTCCTGTTGTTTTACCCGCATGGTGATTTACTGATGGTAAAAATTTGGGTTGGCAGGTGGAGTCTTCCTTGTTGCTGGTAACTGCCAGAAAAGCAGGTGCCTTGTTTCTGGATTTAAGAGACTTTTTGTTTTTATTTCCATAGATACTCTTTTCTTTTTGAATATACTTAACCCTCCTTGTGGCTTTTTTCTTTGCAATTCCTGTCTTTTCCTTTTTTTTCCCCTAATCTCTGACTTTGGAATGTTTCCATATTTGACTATCATTGGTATTTAAACAGTTTCCTAATCTCTAGGATTTCCTTTCTTCTGTAAATCACCTTTAAAAACCCAGCAATCTCTTGTTATTTCCCCTTTCGTTTTCATTTTTTCATCTATGACAAGCAACATTCAGTCCAGAGAGCATTTAAGACCAATTTCAATTTCTACATGAAAAAAAACACCAACATTTTTTCAAGGCTGAAGGAGGATTTTTGCCAGAGGGAATATTTGTTCTCTCTAATAACAAGGTGACATGGTGCCAGTTCCATCTAATTTCATGTGGGGCCAGGAAGGATTCATTGAAATGGCTGCAATATTCATTCAGCATTTCTTTCAGAGAGTGTCCTAAATAAACTGAGAGCTGCATGATGTCCACGGAGCTGTTTCCTTCCTCCCAGGGGTATGGGAGGACTGTGCTTATTCTCACAGGTAGCAACAAAAGAGGCCATCTGCTTGGATATTTTATAATCAGCTTATTTTTCTGCATGTGGGCACTGCAGGAGGCTTCAAACCTGCCCCCTGAAGCCGATGGCTGGAGGGAAGCCGCGATGGCTGCACGTTTTTGGGGCAGGGACCAGACACCTGGTGGGTTCTGTGCAGGGTCAGGAGCTGGATTTGGATGATCCTTGTAGGTCCCTCTCAATTCTCTATTCCTGTGGCTCTGTGGTCTGCCCTTGAGTGTGCCCCATGAGCAGCACCTTCGGCTGCACTCCAAGCTGATGTTACACATTATGTGCAAAATGTGGCTGAAAGCCAAAAGAGCAACAGGTGGGGCAAGAAATCAGCCAAAGGGGTATTGCACAGGGGAGAGATGGGGGCAATGGGTTCTCTTGGCAATTTGCTCCCTGCAGCCCTCAGAGGTGGAAGGAGCCCAGCAGTGACAGTAATTGCAGTAATCAAAGTAAATCACATCTTACCACTTGCCTACATGACATTTTTCTCTCTGTACATGAGAACAGAAATGAATTTTCTGGTCGTGTTTGAAGATGATGATTTCGAAGATTTTTACAGGCGGATTAGTTACACATTTCAGCTTCCAATGCTGGAAAAGGAAATTTTATGGAAAAGAGAACTTCAGTCCTTTTTGTGAGATTTTGAAGAAGGTTGTGGAGAGCATAAGTCAGAGCAAAAATGGACCCCATGTACATCAGATTGGTGATATCCTTAAATGAGCAGTTGCGCTTTGAAGTGCAGTGAGAAAATAGAGATTTTTATCTGAATGAAGTAGGAAGATAATTGCACTCAGAAGCTTTAATCACCATGCTTCGGATTTAAACAGATGGATACACAGGGCAAATCTGTGAAGGATGAATTATTTATTTTGGGCACACTAAAACTTTGTCTCTTAAAGGTCATCAAACTTTCAACAGAGTTGACAAAGTCTGCTGCATTTGTGAATGAGATTAATCTTCTCATTAGTGAGAGGCAACATTTTCTTTTGAACTTGATATGCCTGGTAGGGGAACAAAAAACCCACAGAACAAAATCATTTATGGAAAAGTACAGCTGAAGAGCATCTGTTTGTCTTACAGCAGTGGTTCTGCCCAGTTGCTCAAAAAAAAATTAAACTGGAAACCGTAGAGCAGAATAATATGTTCTGTCCAGCAGGCACAAATATTTGACATGTCTATCATTCTTAATAGGATTATAAAATTAAAAGCCACCCCAATCAAGCATCATTTATTAATTAGTGCAATGTCCCTGAAGTGGCTAAGGAATTTTGGTGTCAAAGGCAATAAAAGAGTCATTTACACCCAGTATCAGAAATCAGCAGTGAATAAAGAAGAAATGCCATTCTTCATAATTGACTCCAATTAGACTGCTCACATAGGTGAGCCTAAATGTGTCCAGGAACAGTTAAAATGATTTACAATATTTTGCATTTAAATCAGACATGGGTCAAAACTGGGCTCCCATCTTGAATTTATCCATCTGGATCCTGATCAGTGGGGCCAAATTTTTATTTCTGAGGTTCTATTGCATTTCAGATGACACAAGATGGTTGTCTGCAGAGGCCTGGGACCACGGTCATGCTGCCAGTCCTCCCAGTTGGAATTTCCATGGGAATTCCACACGAGAGAACTCAATGTGTGCCCACATGCCAAAGGGGTTTATAGGCAACGGCAACTTTGACTCCTCCTGGCCACACCACCAGGGAATCAATGGAAGAACTAAAGAGAGAAACTGCATTATTAATGGAGATAAATGATAAGATGAAGGCTCATGCACAATTAAAATACCATGTTGTTCAGTGAAGGAGGTCTCCAATTGCCACACTGTAATAGGGGACCACAGACAGGAACATTGGGCAGTTGAATGTATGTGAATATTAAAACTCCTGTGGGATAGGAGAAAAGCACCTGAGATCCCAGCAATTACTCAGATGCCACACTGAGTTAATGACACAGACCTGAGTTGATTTTCACTCTTGTAGTGGGGCCAGGATAAAATTAATGGTTATTTTTGTGACTTTAATAAGAGCACAGAGTCCTTATTGTGCTCAGCAAACACAAACATTTTGACAAACAATGTCTTTTTCTTAATTGCATGGACCTCAGCCTTACTGCTTTGGAGCACGGCACACACGTTTCAGTAAAGCTCCTCTCTACTCAGGAAAGTATTTCAAGATGCACAGAAATCCCTTTTTTAATCAAGAAGTGAGTGAAATAAAAAGCCTCAACAATGAGCCAGCTTGCCTTTCATAAATAACTGCTTTGTAATAGTTTCTTGACTATAATTGCACAAAAAATGCTGCAGCAATTTCAAAAACCTGTATCCAACCTAAATGCTGCCATACAGCCAGCTTTGTCTGAAACCTGGCCTCCTAAGAGGAATAGGTCACAGAAGTTTTTGGATTTCAACTTAAATGAGAAGCCCTTGGGCACTTAATTTGCAACAATATGGTTTAGACAGGGACAACCTCATCAAAGAACAGCAACAGCCGGAGCACCCCAGAGCCAGGTCAGGGCAGGCTGGTGTCAGCCCAGCCCTGCTGCTGGTGTGATGCAGTTTGGGGACTTTACACACGTTCTAATGACAAACCAGCCTCAAAATGACAAAGTCAGGAGAGCTGAAGCATCATTTCCAATGGAAAACTGGTCTGAAAGTTGGATACTGAGCACCCTGGAAATCCCCCAGCTCCGTGGCAGGGCATCAGGCAGGGATCTCCCTCACCTTTTACCTCTCCCATGACTATCCATATTTATTTTCAGCACAAACCTAGCACAGAAATCCTCAAATTCAACTCTGAGATGCTGTGCATCTACCAGGACCACAGCAGTAATTAAAAAAGGGAAAGGTTTGCTGTCTACCATCCCAGCGTGGTGGTTTTGGCATGGTAAGGGCTGAGCAAAGTGAGGCCGTGTTCTGTGCAGGGTTTGTCTTTCTCAAGAGAAGATTATAGCCAAACTACCCTGGGAAGAAAAGGGCCTTTGAACAACGTACTCCATAAAATTCTAAATTTAAATTTGAACACATGCATAAATCATTTCTTGATGTTTATTTCATTTCACATCAGGAAAATCCCCCTTCCTTTGGTTAGAATTATTACCTTTTAATGGATACCAGAAGATTTGCTCACTGACATAATTTTTCCCAGGATTTTTCTTCCTTTGTGTGTCCACAGTGTTTCTCTGTTTTACTCTTCCCAGGAACATGCCCTGTATTCAGTGGGACAACTTGGTGATTTCTGCAGTTCCTGAAATTTCCAGCCAGCTTGGAGTAGGCAACTTAGGCAGAGATTTTAGACTGGAGATTAGAACTAAAATAGTGTGAAAACAAAGGAGTAAGAGCTAAATGGCTGATACTATTAGCAACTTCTGTGCTATAAGGCACTGCATATAACAGAGAGTGACTTTTTAATTTCTTGGCAGTTTGGAGGTGCCACATTTGAGATGTCTGATGTTCCTTAAAAGGAAAAAACAAACTGGTGTGAAAATCAGTGGATTGGGATGACATACAAGGATTTCTGGTTGTGTTTTTCACAGAAGGAAACGTGGCATGTTCCTGGTGTGAGCATGCAGATCCCCACACTGAAAAAGACTCAGCCCTGGGTAGGGGCTGGGAGCAGGATGCAGTAACACAGTCCCTTTGCCAACAAGGGGCTGAGCTTGGAAGCCACACTGACTTAATTTATTGCATGGAGCAGGGTCTGGAAAGTGGAAAATTACCCAAGACTGAACAAAGAGGCTCATCTGTAACCATGGGGACACACAGAGGGGCCGAGCACCACCCAGGTCGACTGAGTCAGGAGGAAGGACACACAGAGGAGCTGCTGTAGAGGGGGAGCTGGCTGTGCTCTCACTGGGGACCCAGCATGGTTACAGCATGCTGAGCTGGGCAGGGACAGAAACTTCCAGCTGTTCTACAGAGAAGTTATAAGATGTAGGATAAATGTCTTGGACAACCTTGGATGGGTTTGACCCCTGTGACTACGTGTGCATCATTGGTGCCACATTTAGACACTGTAAGGTTGCTCAAATTTGCCTCAGCCTCACAAATGGGAGTTGTGGGGAGCAAAAGCAACCAAGAGAAGCAGAAGCAGATATGGGAAGCCTGATGTAACAGCTAGGACTCCTTGTCTCCTTTCATTTAAATGAAATAATTAACTCTCCTAAATCCCATCCTCACCTGCCTCATGGAGCAGAAAGGACAATCCCATTTACTCTTTAAAAAATTATCTAATACCTTAACCTTTATCTTGGTGCCCTGGTCAACCCCAGCATTGTAACAGGACTTCATTGGATTGCTGGAACTATTTTATTTTTTACTGGTAAATCAGACTTTGGTTCACCAAAGACTTAGTAAACTTTGCTTACCACCTGTTTATCATCTGTCTGACCAATATTTTTTAATGAAGAAATTATTTTTAAATCACTTTTTGGTCAAGGCTGTCGTTGCTTAAGAGAGGCAGTTTACAAACACATTGCAGTTACAAACACTTGAAAAGCTGGCAACAGGAGATTAACACTATAGATGAGTAAATGTTTGGGAAGCTGTTAAAATAGTAGGAGATGAGGAATTGTGAGGACATGCCCCAGTAGAAGGTAGAAATTTGTTCATAGTCTCCTTCCATCCATTTCAGTGAACACTCACAATGTCATGAACCCTTCTGCACTTACACAGAGCCCCACTGTAGAGGCAGAAATCAATTTATATGGAATAGGAACCAATTCCCAGCCCTGCTTTGAAGCCAGCCGCTCTCAGTACAGCCACAGGAGCAGCTTCCATGGCCAACACCCCTGCAAGCCATTAGAGCTCTCGGGATCTGGAGATAATCTTCACTGCCCAGACCCACTCCCAGCTTCAGGAAGACTGTGCAAACATCATCTGTTTGATTTCATCTGCTCGTTTTCACTTAAGGGCTGCAAGAAAAGAGGACACCAAAAAAAGCCTTTCAAAACATTTCTCTCGTTTTGGTGTGGCTACTGTCAGAGACTTACATAAAGCTGTATCAGCCTCCATAGAAATCTCAGGCATATATTACATTGCGCAGATATGTTATGGAGAACAGCAGCCAAATTTCTACTTTCTGTCAAGCTGATGTAAATCTGATTTTCTGTAGCTAAACTGTAGGAAAAAGAAGAAGTATTTGCATGAATGAGCCTTATTTACACAGGCCAATAGTGATAGGACAAGGGGGAACAGTTTTAAACTAAAAGAAGGGAGATTTAGATTAGATGTTAGGAGGAAATTCTTCCCTCTGAGAGTGGAGAGGCTCTGGCCCAGGTTAGTCAGAGAAGCTGTGGCTGCCCCATCCCTGAAACTGTCCAAGGCCAGGTTGGATGGGGTTTGGGGTGTGGTTAGTGGAAGGTGCTCCTGCAGTGCTGGGTGTAGGAGAGAGGCAGTGCTGTTCCTGCAGCTCCATTTCTAGGGGATGCATCCCAAAAGCCGACAAGGAAATCTGCAGGAAGGGAGGGCACTGCAGCCTGCCCACAGCAAAGGGATCTGTGAAACGTGCAGAGCTCAAGCACAGGAACCCCTGCTGGGACTGCGATGCCTCCTAAATGACCAGGGTTAATTGGCTGCGTCCATAACCCACAGCACAGCCCCCTTGTCCCGTCTACCAGGCACCAGGATCTCCCCACGGCTCCGGGGAGCCGGCGGCCCCGGCTGCCAGGGGAGGCGCATCGGCGGAAGGAGCACATTTGAAACATATTTCCTGGAAAATGATGATTCCCAAATGGTCCCAAAAGCCTGGAGAAACTCCCCCTCCCACCTCTCATGTTCTGACAGTGCTCTCTGGCTTCAGCATGGGCAGCAGGAGATGCTGAGGTTCAGTACCTGTGCAGGAGCAGAGGATGAGGCCAGGGAAGGAACTGGGCAGACCCAAGAGAGGATGTGGGACAGAGCAGAGGGACCACACAGCAGAGGAGCCCATGTTTGCAGCACAGCTGCTGAGACACCTCCTTGCTGAAGGTGACAGGGAGGAATCCACAGCTGACACATACATCTTTCTGCTGGAGCATTCCATGTCTTTTCTCAGGCACTGTGACTAATTAAGAGAAAAAACACAACCAAAAAAAACACCACCCCCAAAAAACCCGCACAGATTTTGCCAGAAGATGACAGACCTAAAACAAACAAGCAAACAAAAAAGGCAACCTACCAGGGGACAATTCACATGATTGACCAGTAAAAAATGGTAAACAGCTGTGCCTTAGCATCTGTACTGTGGAGTCAGTAAAAGGAGTAAATTACCAGAATAGGAATTGCCAATAGCTCCTCTAGTCAAGCCCAGGCCATGCTTCAGGCAAGGAGGAAGCTATGAGTTGGGCAGGCTCCTTTCCTCTCACAGGACAGAGAGTGGCTCAGGTTGGGATTGGTTACAGGTGAAATTTCTATCACATTTGTCTAGAAAGGTCAAGTCCAAATTCAGAGATTCAAGCTCTCTTTGTTCCATGACCCCTCTGCTGATACCTCCTGGATGGACCATCCTGGTGGGGACATGGTGTTTGACCTGCCACCAAAGCCATGCAATGTGCCTGTAATGTTTTTATCTTAAATTACAGAAATGAAAACTGGCATTGGTTTGCTTCTTGCATTTGCCCCTGTAGGAAAGATGGAAAGGAGTCCAACGATGAGTACTTTAAGCAATCCCAGAAGCTGCTCCTTACTCAAAGGAAGCTCCATTGATTCAATTGAATCCTGGTCAAATTGCAATCAATTACAGTTGGTTTTAATTTCTCAATCTGGAGTAATGAGATTACACTAGATCCTGTGTTCTCAAACCCTTTTGGTTGTATGGTGGAAATCTAGACTTCCTTAACCTGATGGCTCAAAATGAAAAGACAACCAACCTCTTAATCTACATTCACAGTTATTAAGCCCATCTTATGACAGTTAAGGCAAGACTCCTCAATTTCTAATATTTATGATTTGTTTTGCTACCAGGACAAAAGAGAAATTCATGGATCACTGGGTCCTACTGCCTTTATTTATAGATTAAGGCAAACACATATTTGCAGAACACACTGATGTGACTAAATCAATCCACTGGGCTATCCTGTCCTCAAAAGCCTTCTTCATGCTGCCATGAATGCCTGGATTTTTAAAATACCAGTTGCAATTCCCATATGCTGAGACTGCACCCTGGGTGAAGCTGTGTGTGATGCAGCAACATCACTCCTGTCGGGATCAGGGATCTCAGGGATGCAGGAAGCTCCTCAGTCACGTCCCTCACAGCTCTGAGCTTTGCCAACACCTTTAAAAGAAGGTATTTTTAAGCATCCGCAAGAGGTGAAGGCATATTTATTCCCCACACACTTCTTTTTCTAATTACCAAAGTAATTAATGCCCTGTCTGTTGAAACACAATGAAATGAATTTGCTGAGAACTGCACTTTAGGCCTGTTTGAGGTGAGATGAATTAATTAAAACACCAAGTAAATCTGAACAACAAACATATACAAATTTCAACTCAAAGTGATCTGAAACAGCCAGTAAATAGCTTCTCATTAGCACTGGGGAGATTTTTCCTCAGACTTTTCTAAAAGAGTTCTCAAAAATAGATTAATATGTTTAAATAAGATATTAACAATATATTCACTTGGCAGTATTTCTAAAAAGAAGTATGAGTATTTCCAAAATTGCCTATGTATTTTTTTCAGAACTTCCTAGAATAAATAGTTTAAGGGTTTAAGTAAAATAAATAAATCTTTCTTTTTCCTTCCCTTTGCAAAGGGAAAAAGAAAAAAAAAACCCTAATAATTTTAAATTCCTGGAAACAATTTTTTCAGCAATGTTTTAGATTTTTCAGCTAAAAGAAAAAGTTGCTACATCTTCACTCTGACTCTCTAGAGAATGTACTTTGATATAATAGTTTTTTAAAGTGTCTGAAGAACAGGCTACTGTGTTTGCCTCAGAATTTCAGGTTGCATAAATCAGAGGAGACCCATAAAAAGACACTCAGTGGTTTACACAAGCTGTGAATCTGTCCCATTTTTGCTATAAATACGTGCACCAGAATGTCACATCCACTTCCACATGCTAATGGCAATGTCATATTAATGCTGTGAAATCACACTTGTGAGACACAGATTTAAATGTTATTGGATTGAAAGGATTTTAGAGCAGAGTACATAAGTTTTTTTGGCTGAAGGATAAGGAAAATGGACAGCCCTTTACACTTTCATTTGTGACTCCTCTGTCAATGGTGATTGGCTGTGGCTTATCACATAATTCAGCTGGCAACTTCCCAAACCCCAATGAAACCAACAGAGAAAATCACCATGAACATTTTGGGGCTAGAATTATGAGTTTTGGTAATGAATATTTTAAGCTCCTTTTGCAGCTCTCATTCCCAGGGCAGAAATGGATTTAAAAGACAAGGTGGGGATCCTGACGGGCTCTGACATCACTTGAGCTGTCATGCTCAGCAAAACCATCTAATTACATGAGTTCTGAAGTCCTGCAAAACCTGCTGTTTCCATGGGTTGAGCTTAGGAGTTAATGTAAGTCTCTTCTTTAGATCGTCTCTCGCTTTGCATTTTTTCTGAAATGCTTTTTGTTGTTCTACATTTTGATGTATTTAATGAATTAATCCACTTAGGTGCTGTCAGCTTCATGTCAGATGGAGCTCTGTTGTTGTGAGATGTAGCTGGGCTGTGTTGCTCTGTCCACAAGCAGTGGATGAGGCTGTCTGGGTGTCTGAATTCTGACTGGTTTTCATTATTCCTCTGATCCACTGAGAGGTAGGAGGGCCTTGTGCAAACCTTGGAGGTGGCCTCTCCCACAGCATTGCTGATTGCAGGCAAACCTGCATTGTCCCCAGAGGAGAGACTGGATGTGGTATCTCACAGGCTTTGGCTTCAATCTCCAATTTTACCAACGGTTATGCAATTTGACATCATCATAATTAAGATAATTAAGTTCCTTCTTTTTTTCTTTTTTTTTTTCCCTCCCCACTTTGTGGGCTTGAAATTAGGCACCTAAGTTGATATATGGGCTTTTAAAGGCACGGCCTGATTTTCAGAAATGTACTAAGTACTGCAATCTCCATTACTTTTCACTTTAGCACCCTGAAAATCAGAGGCCACAGCTCTTTACTCTGTATTTCTCTTACTTAAGAGTGAAAGCAATTGAGAAGGGAAATGCTTGCATAACAAAAACTAGTGCAAGTAAGCACCATATCTACACCGGTCCTCTCATTTTGCACACATAACCCACATTCACCACATTTGCATGGATTTTTCCATGCCTAATTCTCTGCACAGCTCCCAAGCCCAGAGCCTGCTTGCTGCAGGTAGGAAGGAGCATCCAGGCTCATGAACCTGCATGCCCCAGTCCCCCTGATAACCCAGAGCTGAGCTCTGTCACAGCATGTCACCATAAAATAGCAATGGAGCGACTGGGAGTGGGCGAGGTGTTTATGTCTTCTGAGCCTCAAACAAGACCAGAAAAAGAAAATTAACTCAAAATAGAGCTCCTCCTGCAGAGATGGGAGATGTTCCTCCCTGCAATGTGAGAGTCATCCATATGTGAGGAAGAGACCCTGCACAAGTCTTTAAGGTTGGAACTAATCTCATGTTTCAACTCTGTAATCTAGGACTGTTAAATATTTATGGTGTTGGAATAAACACAAAGAAAATTAATACCTGCTCAAATGAAAAGGATCAAGCTAGGATAGAGGCTAAAAGCAAAAGAGAACAAAATAATCAAGCTGGATTTTCTTTCTCTTTTTATTCTCAGCTCTCCTTCTGCTAATGTGTTATTTCACCCTCAATACCTCTGACAATACCAGCTGCTTTGATCCCTAAGGCTTATTTACTCCTTAAGTCAGCAAGTTTGAAATAGCTTAAATAAACTTGGAAAGGTTCAAAGTCCAAAGGGAGAGAGAAAATACACTTTTAAAAGACATGAAGTCAGGAAGGCATGTGTTCCTTAATGACTTTCCTGGAGGCATTATCTCTTCTTCCCCCACTCTCCTCCTCCTCATCTACCTTCCTTCTGTTTTCTGGCTTAAATTAGACTGTAAGATCTTCTGGAAGTGAACTCATCCTTCCTGTGCAATGGGCCATGACCTTCACTGGAGCCCCTGGTAATGCTGGCACTCGTTTTCCATCTGTTGTCAAGGGTACTTTTTTGGTACCTTGCAAAGAAAGCAAAAAAGACCAGTTTACACATGATGTATTAATTCCCATCTCCACACTGCTCATTTCTTGTCTCCAGACACTCCTTGTAAAACACAACAGGTATTTTCCATGCATGCCAATGTAGTGGAGAGGCTGTGGGGCAATCAGAACAAGCCCAAACAAGTTATGGAAACTGCAGGAGCTGTTTCTATACACGGTGTAATTCATTACCTGCTGCATTCTGCTGGTGGCAGGATTATGTCTATCACAGCCTGAAAGGAGCACTGAGGAGGTGCCATGTGAGTAGGATATCACACATGTTACAGTGTCCTGAAGCTGCAGTTGTATAAAGCAACTGAGTGTAGGTGTGGGGAAGGAGGAACAAATGCACTAGAGATTAATTAGTTTCCTTTGAAAATAACAAGGGTTTTTGTCTGTGACAGCAGTGAGATTAAGGCCATGTTTTACATTGAGTTATGGCCCCTTTTCACCCTTTTTTTTTGGATAGTGATGCAAACGCTGCACTTCCATATATTGCAGACTTCTGCCCTTCTCCAGGCTTTCTCAGAAGTTGAATGCTGAGGGTGTAACCAGACAGCTTTGCCAGGCTCCCAGGACTTCAAATGCCTCAAGTGAGGCCACACAGTCTTAAATTCTCCAACATTGCCAAACTTTGTCATCCTGCAAAGTGCCCAGGGAGAGTTAATGCTGTTAGAAAGTTGGGACTGTAACTTTCCCACTAAATGGAGGAAAAAAAAGAGTTGAACATTATGTTTGCTGCCAGTACTCAAGCCTGGCTTAAGATGCTCTCCACTTTATCTCCTACCCTGCACACAGTAGCAGAGGGCTGGGCCAGGCTGGGCTGGTGGCACCACAATCCATCACACAGTGTCAGCAGTCTGGCAGTGAGATGCCAACATGCCTTCATCTCCCCAGGCTCCTCACTAGCCTCTGCACAGCAGGCTCCCTTCTCTTCTTCCAGAATTTGGGAAATCTGGTAAAGATTAAAATAAATTATACTCATTTTCTCACTAGCAAATCCAGGAAAATTCTTTGTTTCGTCTCCTGCCAGAACACGCTTTGTTAAGTTATAATTGTTTGCATTTCAAGTGAACTGGTTTTATGGAGGGAGGTTGCTCGTACTCCTGAAGGATGATGGCACCTTCCCTTCTCCTTGGTGCTTGAGGAGAAAAGGGAGTCTCTATTTCACCTCATCTGGCATCCAGCATTTTGCCACATAGCCCACACACATTGCTGGCTACTGCTGATTCATTTCACATATAACTTCTGCTCATCCAGTTTGCATAAAGGAAAAACACTGATGCATAAAGCTTTGGCAGGCAGGGAACAGAGAGGCACTGGGAGACACAAACCTCTTCAAAATCTACAGAAAACTTGGTGTATTTTTATATATATATATGTATGCTACACCCAGTAAGGGAATAGTCACAACTCAATGAAATCATAACAATCATGTCCCCATGTGCAACCTGTCAGGGGGTTGGAACTAGATGGTCTTTAATGTCCTTTCCAACCCAAACCATTCTATAGTCCTATTCATTAGCACCTTTATCAAAACAGTCTCTGATTAACAACCTTCTGCACACAAAAGCCCATCCAACTGTCTTCTTGTAGAAGCAATTCCTGGAGCTGATCTTAATCCAAGGCCTTCCAGCAGTAGAAAGTTACTGTGTATTAGAACCACATGTACATTTTTGGTATATCATGTCCAAAAATGCTGGGAACAACAAACATTCACATTCAACCAGAAGCCACCAACTTTGTTATAACTATTTATATAGGAAAACAGGAACAAAAGCTTTGTTTACTGTACAGCAAAGCAATCAAAATTAAGGAATTTTAAAGTGCATATGTAGCATTTGTTAGCTGAAAATCTGTTCTTGAATTGACAAATCCTGGTTTTAGTTACAGTCAGACAGTTTGATTCTCCTGAAGTGAACTCAAGGATTCCACATGACTGCTAGCATCAAAAACATTGCTAGGAGCTCTCATGGTCCATTCCCAGCATGGCCAAGTAAATGCATTAAAGGCTCTCAGTACATACATTAAGTCAAAACGTGACTGCACAGCTCCAGCTTCACCCAGTCTCATTCTTTGGTTCACACTACACTCACATCACAATTCACAGTCCTTCAGAGCAGACCAAAAGATCTTCATTGGCAGCACCATACCCTTTCTGATATTTTCATGAGGTGCTTATTCAGAAAATAATGATCCAGAGCATAAAAGGAACCAGAGCAGCAGACACTTCCCAGCTTGCATATTTTCCATGTGCATTGCATGGCCTGGCTGCTGGAGCCAACTTCTGGGGTAAACACAGCTCCTCAGGATCCTGTTCCCTCTGGTTTGTGCCACGAGTTCTCCCTCAGGCCAAGGCATTTTGGCTGAAGCTGCCTCCCTTCCTTTGCTGCAGGGCAGGAGGAAAAAGCCTGAGGACCCAGCTTCTGATTCCAGATTTGTAACAGAGCTGGAGATCAATCAGTGGGATGGCAGGAAATGGGCACCACCCCAACGACACAGAGTCAAGAACAAATCCTTCCTGATATCTGCGGGCTCTGTTGGTTTCTGTCCCTTTTTCTCAGTCTGTTGGTGAGGTAGAGAGCTTTGTAAATTTGTGTTGGGATTTTTTTCCAGGATCCTGAAGGAGAAGAGACTGGGCAGAAGATATAATCAGCCTGCCATCTATCAGCCAATTGAGGGAAGCTAAGGATTAGTGATCAACCCACAGATGGACAACTGTTCCTTGAACCATCAATATTTTTCATCTTTTGTGCAGCAAGATAAAAAATATTTGGCAGATCCAAGCTTTACCTTGCCAAGCAAAGGGCATGAGTGCATGCTAAAGTAAGGGGATGAAGCAGCCTGTCCTTGGGGGACAAGGATGTGCCTACTGTCACAGCCAGGGTGACCTGGCCAATGCCCTGGAGAATGAGCTAAATCAAGAAATTAGACTTCAATACATACAAAATTATTGGAGAAGGGAATATTTTTTAACCCTTCATTCATGAGTACATAGTGCCCTTTAATGAATGGGTCTCCCCTGAACACAATTCCCAGGAAACAGCTTAATGAACTCAGTCCTTGGACAGAGAGGGGAGAACACTGATGAACATCTGATCTCACAGAGGGACTGGCTGAAAAGATTAAACTTTTTTCCAATGGAGAAAACAATGAACTGTAAAGAACAGAAAATAAGCTGCAGATGATCAAATCTGGAATATTTCACATTATATGTAAGGAGACAATGTTTGCTAAAGGATTTAACCTTTCCTCAGTACCCTGTCCTACCTACTTGCTTTCTCTATTTCCGTCGGATTTCATAACCTTGATAATTCCCTATTTTGGATGCAAAGAAAGAAGTAATAGTCACTTAGGGAAAACTGTATCAAACATAGGAGAGGATTTTTTTCACTTCTGCTGCTTAATAACTTTAGGAATGTGGGTAAAACTATTTCTTTCTCTACTTCTGTTACATTAGTGACACATGTAGATTGCAGAGAGCTCCATTCGCCCTGTTTCCCAGCATCTTTTTAAACTGCATGAACTTAAAGCAAGCTTTATTTTGAGACACCCCCAAAACAGTGTTTTTTACTGATTGGCACAGGATTAGGTCATGCTTTGAAAAGCTCTTGAGATTCTCAGAATAACACCTCAAAAACCTGAGGCATCACCAGACAGTTAGCCTTCCTAACCCTGCTGCCAGTGTGAGATTTGGCAGACTTGTTCAGAGAAAACCTTTCAGCATCCAGAAGCAGCATGTGGGAAGGGAAGGAATGGCAGGAACCCACAGAAAGGTAGCAAAAGAGAAAAAGAAGCTGGTGCTTCCTAAAGAAAACCAAAAAGCCTGTCTTCAGAGGGTATCCCAGAGAAAGGCACTGAACAGGATGGGAGTGAGCCACAGACTGCCTCCTTTCTGTCAGAGGCAGGCAGGGCAGAACTGGAAGGAAAGGGAGTCCCTTAAAAGCATCCTTGAAGGTTAAACCCACAGGATTAATCCCCACCTGTGTAATAACAGCTCCCTCTCTCTCCTTGCATCACCGTGTAGGGTGCTTTTTTATCAGAAATACATACTAATCCTCAATATTGCTAGCCAAAGGATAGCCTTGGAGTAAGGGAAGAGCTCAAATTAAACTTTGCTCCCTGCCTAAGCCAAACCTTGGTGCAGAGGGACTGTGTCCACTGGATGCCACTGCTCAGCCTAACCCCAGCCCCCTGTAATCTCCTCAGAGCAAACTCAGAGCTTTATCCCCATCCCTCCTGGCTGTGGCCCATCAGCACCCATTGACCACCTCAAATGCTCCTCACAGATAAAAAGGGAAGGGCTCTTGTGCTCCCCTCCCCACAGACCTTCAGCAGCAGGGGCAGAGTGGGAGCCACAGGGGAACATTCAGTGCATGCCTTCAAAGCAAAATGTACAGTTGCTGGGTAATTCAGTAACTCTTGGCCTGATTCCTGACAAATGAGGTCTGGCCAAGTCTTTCCATGGTGGCAACAAGATGTTAATGAAACAATTATATCAACAGCTCTCAGGTTGTCTCCTTTATTTATTCTAGAATCTGCTAATGGACACAATTACAGTAGATTAATTTTGGCATAGCTTTAGCATGAAAACATACCAGGGCCAAATTTTACTCCAAGTATAATATATCTATTGCCCTGCCTGTGTTTCTATTTATTTTGCTTGGACTGACAAACTTTAATTCAAAGAAAGTAATTACAGCATAACTTGCTGCAAGGTTTTTCAAGACTGTATTATTCATTTGAAGGGAAAGTAAGTTTACTTCTCATTGAGTTTAACTATGAAGGTTAATTTTCTTTGAGTTAAAGGAGTTTGGTTTTTGACTTGATTTCTATGCATTTGGGGCAACCAGCACAGCTGTGAAAACATAATTCTTCTTATAAATTTCGGGATGTTCATCCTCATTTTCGAAATTGCTCTCTCTTTTGTGTGCTTTCCTAATTTCAGCTCGCTGAAGCGGCCGCTGATTAGCAACCACAGGTGCAATCCTTCTGGACTGTTCACTACCTCCAGCTCGAGCATTTCCAACCCCATGCTGCACTGCAGAAAATAGCCTCATTAGAGGCAAAAAGCTGATCTGTTAAAATAGCAGAGAGACCAGCTTGAGAAGCAGGGAGGGTTGTTTGCCCCGTCAGAGTCAAGGGGAAATTTACCCTGACATCAGCAGGGAGAGGGACCAGGGAGAGGGAGAGGATGTGCAGCTCTGTGCACCCACAGTGTCAGGAGTGAAAGATTGGCAGTAACCTGTTATTTATGAGCCATTAATACAACTAATAATTGTACAGCAGCAGCATCCCCAGGACCTGACCCCTCTGCAGCCATGGGACAGGACAGAGGCTTTTCTCTATGAATACACAGAGGTGAAGTGATGCCCCTGTGGGGGTGCTGAGACTTTGGGGGACACACCAGTGAGGCACAGGGCAGTGTCCAGAGCTGTGGCTGTAATGAGCACATAAATCATCCCTAATGACCCCTGAGCCAGCCAGCCTGTGTGGGGGACAGAGAGCTGGCCCACGCTGCTGTGGCTGCTGGAGGAAGGCTTCAGGTTGCAGTGAGCACAAATGGCTCTTTGACACGTCTCAGCAGATGTTACTCATTTTCTCCTCATCTGACTTTAAGATTTGGCTCCATTCTTTCCCTGTTCCCAGAGCCCATCAGTTGTCCTAGAAACCTCTCCCAGCTTTCCATGGGCAATGGGCTATCCCAGCTTTCAGCAGGGGCTGGCCCATCTGCAGGCATCCCACTACTCCAAGTCCTCATCTGGATTGCTTCTGTTCTCCCCACTGAAACTCTCCCCATCCACTGGCCATTTCCGCTGCTCCACTGCACAGGGGGTTATTCATCAAGGTGCTTCTCCTCCTGCACAGCCATGAGCTCTCCAAAATACTCGAGGACATTTGCAAAATTTGGATGGAGGTTATTAGGAATAGCAAGCAGGACCAGATGTTCACTGGGAAAGACTAACACTGCACCTCTGTAACACAATGTCCAAGGCTCACCCCTGGACCAGGGGAGGATGAAGAGCAGCCAGCAGGGACAGTGCAGCTGCTCCTGGGATGAAGATGCACAAGGGCATCATCTGCACAGTCCTGACAGCCACAGCTTTGGCTGAACAGTCATCCAGGTGAGTAGGAGTCTGTAGTTCACAATTCACTTTCCCATATCTATCTTTTAATTTCTTCTAAGGATCCCAGGAAAAAAAAAGAGAAAAACAACAAAATAGCCTCAATAGATGCTTCAATTTCTTTGCCATGTTGATAGCTTAAGCTGTATGGCACTTTGTAGAGGGACAAGATGATATGAGCAAATTCTTAAAAATAGATTGCTGACAATACATGTGTGTGTGTGGTTTAGCTCAGATCTATATACCAGTTGTGCACCATATGACATAGGAGTCACTAACCAATCTATAACTCAAGAAAAACATTCCCAATGGATTCTGCTTGTTATATTAAGCACACAGATCACCCAAAGTCACCTGTCACCACCAGCAGGAATTGACTTAAAATAAATCATCAGTGAGAGCTGCAGAGCTCAGACTCAGAGCCCAGGGTGGGCGGAAGAAGATCTAAATCCTCTCGGTTCAGGGAGCAAATGTTTGCCTGCCTTGGTACTTGAACCCCCCATGCTCAGCAAAGTGAGGGGACCTTCCCAGCCTGCAACATCCCAAGCACATTCTCAGCAATCCACAATTTCACAAGAAATCTTGAGATGAAAATAAACTCCACAGTAAGGTGTGTTCAAATACAATTAAATGTTAACACAGAAGGAGGAAACCGTCCATACAAAGTACGTGTTTTACTCCAGCTCTGTGTTCTCCAGAGGTGAGTTGAGAAAAGCCCTGGGATCCAAAGTAGTAAAATAAAATCAATCAGAACCACAGTTAATCAATATGTAACTCAAGATTGCAGCAGAACTTTCACAAGGAGGAAGATGCTTACAAAGTCACTTTCTTATTGCTTGTATGAATGAGAAAAATACAGCTCAAGAATAGCTTCAGGTAATCAAACCCCAGCTGTCAGAACTAAAAGCTTTGTCCAACCAGTGATTTGTTTTTCTCTGGGAAGAGATTTGTGGTGATCCTCAACACTAGAAATGTGCCCACCAATTACTGGATTTATGAGCATGCCTCCCTGCCATCAGAAACCCCACAGTCAGCAGTAAGGGACAGCACATCCTGCTGTCATCCATGCAATATTTTAACAAGGAAGACACTCAGGAATACCTTGTGGCTGTGTCCAGTTCTGGGCCCTCAGTTTAAGAAGGACATTGAGTGCTGTGTCCGGTTCTGGCCCCTCAGTTTAGGAAGGACATTGAGACCCTTGAGCACATCCAGAGGAGGCAACGAGGCTGGTGAGGGGCTTGGAACACAAACCCTGTGAGGAGCAGCTGAGGGAGCTGGGGTTGTCTAGTCTGGAGAAAAGGGGACTCAGAGGTGACCTTACCACTCTCTACAGCT
>VXBB01007293.1:294929-312970 GCA_013399915.1 Illadopsis cleaveri | reverse complement strand
TTCTGTGATTCTGTGGTTCTGTGGTTCTGTGATTCTGTGTTTCTGTGATTCTGTGATTCTGTGGTTCTGTGGTTCTGTGTTTCTGTGATTCTGTGATTCTGTGATTCTGTGTTTCTGTGTTTCTGTGTTTCTGTGATTCTGTGTTTCTGTGATTCTGTGTTTCTGTGCATGCACTCACTGACATCCCTGCGGATGCGGCGCCACAGCTGCAGCCCCAGTGCAGGGAAACGCTGCTGGCGCACTCGGCCTCCAAACAAAATGAATGAAAAGGGAACCACTTCCCCAAACAGAGGCTGGGGGAAACCATCAGAAACAAATTAAAATCAAAACAACTTTTCAGCAGGAAATGATGGAACAGGTGGAATAATATTTATTACTGGAAACTGCTAAACGTGCCAATTAATTTGGAAGGCGCTTAAGTGGATTAAGCACTTTTTTTACTGGAAAATATGAAGAAAAAGGCATGAATCACAGCAATACCTTCAGCATTGTCAATGTGTTTTTCTGAAAGCCTGTTCAGAAATCAAAGGGAAAAACAAATCAAAAAAGTCTCAAATTGGACAATAATCTTTCTGTTGCATAAATAGTAGCAATGTCCCCATTACCATGCCCAGAAATATTAGGGGGAGGCAAAAACCAAACCATTGTTTCCACACATCAAGTTGGTAATTTTTTCTGAACCAGAAAAGCATTTGACTGGGACCAAAATTAGTCATGTAAGCAATCTGTGGTGCTCTAAGCACAGAAAGATTTTTGAATTCATTTGTATGTTGAAAGCTGTACAGATGATTAAATGCTTAGACAGACCAGTGTGTAATCCAACCCTGTTACCACACAGAGGTAGTATTATTAAAAGTAGGAAATTAGTGTGCATTTTTATTTGTTTATTTTAACACAAGAACATGGAAGTCCTTTCCCACAAAAATGTGTAATGTTTAAGAAATATTCATCCTACGCTAGGACATGGAGTAAAACATGAATAAAAAATATGTAATAATCCAATTCAATTTTAGGAGCACTTAGAGTGAGAGTTTTTTAGTATTTTTACATGCTTGCTTAGAAACCCTTTATCTACATTGTTTCCTGCCAGAAAGAGAATTGAGAAGTGCCTTTCCAGTAAGGCTAGGAAATCAATTTAATTTTTCCAAAAGGAAATTAAAAATATTCCACAGCACTGAAATTTGCCCATTGCAAATATTGATTTTGCAAAGGGACATTCTGCTTCACAAAACTATCCAGAAACATTCTGCTCAGCTCCACTTATCATCACTGCCTTCCCTTCCTTTCACATTTTATATAACACTTCATGTTTTCTTATGCAAAATTGTCATGTTCCTCCCAAAACAGTGTTATGTTTAGAGAGGTTATAAGGAGTAACTAATAAAATTGTGGTTATTTAAAGAGTACAAGATAAATATGACACACGCTTTCACAAATAGAAAGCAGCTGGAAGAAAACTAACAGTGTCAGGGTTATGTGTAAACTCCATTTTCCTATCAAAAATTATGGAAACAGAAAAAGAACCGAGAAAAAAATCACTGTTTGCTTAAATTTGCCTAGACTTATTGCTGCTGATTCGGGATATGGCTCATACAAGAGACAAATTGCTTCATGTTTCCAGGCTTTGCTGTTTGGATCTCAGCAAGAAATTTCTGATTTCTTCCTTAGTAGCTTGAAACTATTTTCTTTGGCAGATCTATTGCAATTGTGAAAGAATTTTGTCACTAAATGTGAGCAGGCTTTCTTTTCCACTAAGTGACCCAAAGCCCTGAGATTTTAACCTGTTTATACATGCTGAGTAGTTGCTCAGCGGGAACTTTGGCTCTGTGAGGATCCTAAGATAAGCCTTTTCACACAAGAGCATGGTGGTTGTTGAGCTATCTCTGCACAGTCCTTAAAAAGGAAACGAGGGGCAAAAATCTCCAAAAACAGATCCATCCTAAAGGAGTTATCTGGGAGGGAAGGAGAGAAACAACATAGGTTCAGTCTTGTCTTGTTCATTCCCACCTGACAACAGCCCTAAGTTTCAAATATTGGCATCATGCATCAGCCACAGGAGCCAGCCTTGTGGAAAGGGTTAAAAAAGCCCCCCGAGTAATGAGACACGAACTGCCTCAGGGCACTTCAGCTGTTGAAGTGCAGGTGTCACTTATGGAAACCTCACAAAATACAATCTTTTTACTACCACCAATACAGAAGCCCACAAGGAATTACTCTCACACTTACAACCAGATGCTGCAATCAACAGCACTCAGAGAAAAGGGGGAAGGATCCAACTCATCTCACAGTTTGCCTTGCCTCAGGCTGAGGACACCAGAGCCACTTTGCACTCTGGGTGACTCTGCCATGCTGGAGCAGCACCGAGGATGCCAGAGAAGGAGCTGCCCACCTGTTTCCTACAGAAAAAGGGAGCCCATTGAGCCAGTTTGCTCTCACATATGGACTCCTGTCTCCTACAGAAAAAGGGAGCCCATTGAGCCAGTTTGCTCTTACTTATGGACTCCACCAGCAGCCAAACCCATTTAGTCCTATCCTTTCCTTGTTTATTAAATATTTGACTACTAACTCTCAATGCCTCTACTATAAGGAGTTTTTTAAATTTAAACACAGCTCAGGTTCAGGAAACTCTGGCATCATGGGGCATTGCTCATCACCTGCTTTCTCTGGGTGATGCTGTTTCCTCTGCCCTCCTTCAAGTGATGGGTGAGGCTACAACATGTATTTAAACCTCAGGGGTTTAAGTAGTGCTCAGGGGCTGCATCACTGCATATGACCCCACTGAGCAATCCATCCTTTTGCCCCTCCCTGGGCATCAGGCACAGCAGGACACAGTGCTGACCTGGGAAGGGAGAGGAGTGGTAGGTAGAACACGGTTCAACAGTGTCCCAGCATCCAGACATCCCTCCCTGGGCACTTCTTGGGGCTTTAATTGGGACTAACATCACTGGTAACCAATAACCCCATTTTCACAGGTCAGTACACCTCCATTTTCAGCCCATTTATACCCCTGTGCCCATGACTTCTCTCAGTTATGTATGCACCAGGTACAAAGCTGAAACAAATCTTTTCATTTAAAGCAAGCTTGATTTGTGTGTTCTGTGCCCCTGTATTACAAAAGGCAATTCTGTACTGTACTCCTCCCCTACTGCTCCTGGCTCAGCCCTCTTCCTCCCAGGTGATTTGAGAATGGTGCAGCATCTCAAGCCCAGGTGCCCAACCATGGAACCTTTGGACTTGCTCACAGATGTCTCCCCTGCCCGGAGGAGCAACTCTGTGTATGTAATGCTTAAACACTCCAGAAAAACATCCTGTTTTTCTGTATCAGTATCTCCTCACTGGATAAAGTATAAGACAGCAGATTTCACGGGAATGAAAGAATTTCTCTGGTTGAAAAGGGTAATAATATCCATCACACAGGTTGAGATTCAAGCTGACATTGTTGCCAAGGCAGTAAGACATGAGCTGTTTGCAGCCCACATTTCTTAACCCAAACACACAGCAAGGAGCATGGTGAGAAGGAGGGGGAGAGGCTGAAGATGCCCTTTGCCCACTTCTGCCATGTAGTGCCCACAAGATGGGTGTTCACAGTCCCTTTGCTCACATCATTTCCAGTTTTAAAGAAAGACAAATCCACCACAGAAGCCATGAGTATATGGAGAGAAAAAAAGCAACAAAATACTCACTTGGCTTAGTCCCTGGAGAGGCCATGTTTTACTAAATTAATAATCTAGTTAGATCTGTTCTGCTTCAGCTTCTTAAGAAACTAATCCAGACAAGCCCAGAAGTACTAATAACATTTCAGTCTGGGCTTGAAGAGAGATTAGAGAACATTTATTTTGCTTCCAATATTTTCTGATTGCTCCTAACCTTTCCCTGCACAAGCAGCTAAATGAAGAAATATGAACAAAATGACTAAGTAGTAGGGCTTATGTTGAATTAAACTCCACTGAGGAAAAAAAATCAAGGCAACCACAGGAAAACTGAACCACTTAACATTCAATAAAATAAATATACAGGAACATGCTGGGCTGTGCATGTAGAAAATTGGAGATTTATAGGTCCATAATTCAAAACTACTGCAATGAACTCCTTCATCTGCCACTTAAATCTTAGCTCCCGGCTCACCTACAACCCATAGAAAACTGTCAGACTTGAATTTTCCTGCTTTGATTGTTTTGGAGGGAGTTTTTTGATGTCTCAGCATGAGCATGTTGACCGAGGTCATGGAAACCCCCCCTAACCTGGATTTTTTTAACCATAGAAAAAAACTCAACTTTCCCATAAAATCCTATTTTTTTTTTCCTGAAAGCCAGCATAAATATATCAAGGCAAAGAAAAGTGGGAAGGCTCAGAAATGCAGATGTGGAATTCAGGTTGCTCTGCCCATGCCCAGGCTCAGGGAGGGGGCAGAGTGCTTTGTAACCCACGGGACAACGTGTGAATGAGTGTGGTTGCACAGGAAACATCTCAAGGTGAGAACAGCAAGTGGAGAATAAACTGGCTGGAGAATAAGCCTTACCCAGGTTCAGGGCAGGGAGAACTAGGGTGAGGTGTTTGCTTTAAGCATCAGTGCAAAACCAGATTGTTTAGGAACAGCCTGAGTGCCACAGCCCAAGCCCAGGAAATCAATTCCAGGAACCAGCGAATCCGCCGTTATCCGCCGTTTGGTCCTGCTCAGATTTATGGGCTGATAAGTGGATCATGCAAGCAGATATAAAGCTGTAACAAGATTATATGTGAATGATAAGGAGGGTTTAGTCTCTAAGGAAGCACAGGGCAGCCCAGGGAAAGGCTCTGGTGATTAATGGCAGGGAGGCACGGCAGGGGCTCGCACAGCACTTGGCAGTGGGACAAAATGCAAAAGCTGGATGAGGTTGTGTTGGAGGCATGAAAACAGAGGTGTGGGGCCAGTTTCACTTGCCCTACAATAGAGTGAGATAAATCATGGCTGTCAGCACCCACTGAGCCCTGGGGCTCTCATCTCTCTGCTGACCCTCTGAAGGATTTTTCCTTGGCTGGTGCCTCCTCAGAGCTGCACAGAGGAGCTGCAGCTACTGCATTTCATGGGGACAAACCCACAGAGAGTGTAACTCCTGCATGCCAAGGGATCCAAAGGTTTATTGAGGCTATTACCTTCGTTATGCAAATTTCACCCTGTTTAAACAATTTCAAAACCTTAGAAATCCACAATGGGATGTTTTTTAAAGAATCAAACGGTATGATTTTTATCCCCATAAACTCATAGTGCAGGATTGAGGAGCACTTCCCAGCCCCAATATAAACATTTCACCTTTGCTTTCTTGTCCCCACATACCTTGTTTTTCACTGGGAAAGAAACCCAGACATGTGCTTTGGAACAGAACTGCAATACTTGCATAAATATATTTATATATGTGTATGTTTAGTCATATATTCATGGAATCATTTAGGTTAGAAAAGCCCTCTAAGTACATTGAGTCCAACTCTTAACCTAGCACTGCCAACTCCCCACCAGACCATGTGCCCAAGGGCTCTATCTGTGTGTGTTTTAAATCCCTCAGGGGATAGTGACTCCACCACTGCCCTGAGCATCCTATTCCAATCCTTTTGATGAAGAAATTTTTCCTAGTAGTCAATCTAAATATTATTAATATAATCCAAATAATCTAATAATATTAATATTAGAATATTGTGAGCCTATGTCTTGGAAAACAAATGCTTACTTGTACAAGGATGTTCATGTTAATTCTGATTGAATTATATTGAATAATTATATATATAATAGTTTGCAACCTTTGAAGTCCTTAACACTCCACCTATTTTTGGACACTAATTGGCACTACTAATTTACAGGCAGAGAGAGCAAGTCAAGTGAGCAGCACACATTTTCCACATTGAGCCACAGCCTGGGAATGGAAAGCTGCAGCCCCAGGCTGTGCTCCAGGCTGAGTTTTTCCCCAGGCTCTGTGCTGCCAGCCCAGCATTGTGTGGGCTGCAAACAGCCCCAGGAGCTTCAAGAACCTGGCAGTGACATGGTGGAGACAAGCAAAGAGAGATACAGTGGACAACATCCTGGGAATAAAAGAAGAAAATTCTTCTGTAGGGGCAGGAAAGCACAAATACATGCAGAAAAATCCCTTAGGGCTCTTTTTAGTGCCTGCATCCCCCATCTCTCTAAAGGAAAGCTCCAGGCAGGGCCACAGGCTCTACTCCAAATTCTTGTGGAAGTGAATAGCCATGTGCACAGCACAGCCAGCATCAGACCTTCACATCTCCAACATGTCACAGTCAAAATCAGTCAGATACAGGTGGCCAGCACTGTCACCTGCAACCCATCAGGTATAAGCCCACTGTTAAGTTAAGCTGAAATTATCCATAAAGATGAAATATTTATTGTGAGAGAAGAGAGAGAGACAGTGCAATCCAACAATACCTCATTTCTGTAAGCACATGGCAAGAACTGCTCACGTTATCAGGTTACGAAAATGTTGCCTCAGTGCAGGATGCCTTCATCATGCCTGAAATGATTGCACATTTGATCTGCTCTGGAGAAGCAAAATGTATGGAGGTATTTAACATTGCTGACATCTGTCTTACTATATTATATGGTGTTTTTTAATAAATCAGGTTCCTCATTCTAAGACACAAGTCTTAACACGAGAAACAAAGAGCTGAGGAAAGACATCCACATGGACTGCAGCTGAGTGCTTATCAAACCCACAGGGTCCTGGGCAACAATAGGCAGAACTATCAGCAACCTACCCATTGTCATAAACCATGTTTTGACAAAAATTAATACAGAAGGGGATTTGTCAAGTTAGTTTTCCTTCATAGGTCAGAATTAAGGGTGATTTATAGTGTGCATCTTGAATGAATTAGGGGAAGACACAAGATTTGGCTGGTGAGTTTGTTAAAAGTATGCACTGAAAAGAACCAGAATATTCTACAGCAGAGTTTCAGCTCATGGAGTTAGGCTGGCTTATATGTTCTGGAGATCTCATACGTGGTTTATACTGTTCAAGACATTCCCCAAACAACGAGTAATACCCTGTCAATCCCATCAGCCCCATGTCCAGCAATTTCCACCATGAAAATTAGGGAGGGGAAATTGCTATTTTTAGTTCTCCTTTTATGGGTTTTTTTTTGCTTGGTTGGCTTCTGTCAGCTTGCAAGCAAGCTGGATGAATCGTGGTGACATCAGAGAGGTGGATATTGATATCTGAACAAGAAATTGGTTCTATTGCATCTGTTTTTTCAGTCTGATAAGGTGCGGTACCAAATGATCTTTGCATGTCCAGAGAAGGACAACAGAGCTGGGACAGGGTCTGGAGCACAAGTCTGCTGAGGAGCAGCTGAAGGAGATGGAGGGGCTCAGCCTGGAGAAAAAGGTAACTCAAGAAGGACCTTCTCACTCTCTACAACTCCCTGACAGGAGGTTGTAGCCAGCAGGGGACCAGCCTCTTCTCCCAGGTAACAAGTGACAGAACAAGAACAAACAGCCACAAGTTGTGCCAGGGGAGGGTTAGGTTAGACACAAGAAAAATTTATTCACCAAAATGGTTATCAAGCCCTGGCACAGGGTGCCCAGGGAAATGGTGGAGTCACCACCCCTGAAGAGATTTAAAAGCTGTGTAGATGCATCACTTGGGGACATCACTCAGATTTAGTGGTGGCTTTGGCAGTTCTGGGAAAATGGTTGGACTTGATGATTTTAGAGGGCTTTTCCAACCTAAATGATTTCATGGTTCCATGATTCTAACAGTTCAAAGCAAGAGCTGTGGCTATTAGAAGGCCAGGAGAGCACAGGAGGATCATTTTGAAGCACAAACACATTAAAACACGTGCCTGCCCTGTCCTGCCCTGTGTGGACTTGAGGGGTTGGGCTTCCTGGGTTGGTGTAAGGGTAGGATCTCCCCACCATGGTCTGGGCATGCAGGAGCAGACTCAGCTGCTGCCTCAGTCATTAGGATTAATTGTAATTTGCACCACAGTTGTCACTTTGCTTCTTTCCACTGCAACTTTTCTCCATAAGTGTAAATCCAGCTGCCTCACCCTGGAAGTTGTCTCCTAGCATCAAAGAACAGAAGCTAAAGAATGCTAAAGGGTTACTTGTTTTATCATGCTCTAGCTCTAGATGGATTTGTGCAGACAGAAGCACAAATTACACCTTAAAACAGTGGTGGTTGGCATTGAGAAAGAAATTGCTGCACCTTTTTCGCCATCTATTCTCATCAGCCAGATTCTCTGCAACTCCAAGTGTTACATCCAACCAAATTACACGAGGCCAGGGATGAAGTACAGGGCTGTAATGAAAATCCCTGGTGTATGTTATACTCAGTGGACAGAGGTCAGCCCAGAGGGGATGAAAGTTAATACAACAGGCTTTAAAAGTGACATAGGTGTGCTACATCTGTGAATGGCTGCTGCTTCTGGATCCAGAGTTTACAAAACAAACAAAAGAGAAAATTCTGAGAAACACCCTGAAACTTTAAACACACTTGGACCTAATCCAAGGGGTTGAACAGAAGGGTAAGGAGATGGTCCCTTAGCTTGAACTGGACCATTTTAAGAGCTTTTTTTAAGAAAAACAGGGCCACCCTGTCCTACGCATACAAGTCAAATTAACAATAACATCCTTATCTGATATAAGCCTCCTGATCAGCTAGCACAATCATGGATACAAGATCAGGCCAGTGTTGTGGGAAAGGCAAACCTGTCCTGGATTTTTCCTTCCTGCATCCAGCCTTACCCAATAGCTTATTTGGAGCAATTTACGTGCTAAAGAAATTAATACGATGGGTACAACGTGGGTTTGTTTGGGTACAAACACAGTCCAAAGGCTGCGTGGGCTGCTTCTCATACTTAGAAACTTTATTTGCTCTTCAAGAGCATTAAAGGGCTCAATTTTCACTTCCAGACAGCATTTCCCAGGCGACTTTCTTCCGCTGCCCCGCTCCGGTGAGGAACATCAAGAACCACTGCAGACCTTTGAAGAACCGGCCAACGATTTCAACATCTCCTTGGCAAAAGCAGAGCCTGCAAGGCAGCCGTCCCACCTGACAGCCCCGGAGCAGAGGGGTGGGCTGTGCAGGGAGCAGGGGCACAGCTGCATTTGCAGCAGAACAGCCTTTCCCAAGCCAGGCACTAAATGCAATTAGAGAGAACAGAAAATCTCAAGTAAAAGATATCAAAACAAAACACGTTCAAAATCTGGAAGCCGAGTGTGGGGCAAGGCTGGGATTGTTTGGAGCTGGCCTCCTTTCTGCTGGCACCCACTGCTTGCAGACACAGAGAGCAGTGTAGTTTAAAGGGTTTTTTTGTTGTTGTTCTCAGTATCCTGTGGGGAGTTTCAGTTTTGGAGTTTAACTGCCTCTTGTTAAAGCCAAGGTATTCTTACTGCTAAAATGTGGCTCCTTTGTCATCAAAGTGCCATATCTATGGGAAGTTTACTGTGCCAGGGGGAAGAGACACTGCCTGGCCTAGCCAAAGGCACTGCTGGGGGAAAGAAAAACCCATTCAGACACCTGGAAGGGTGTCTCTGAAAGGGAAACACGCCTAATCCAGCATCCTAATCTATGCTAGATATCACCTGCAAACATATGCAAAGTACCAGAGATACAAATGCTAATGAAGAATTTATGAAGGTAAAGATGTTCATTAGAGATACATCAGTCTCAAGAAACTCTTGACAGTAGCACAAGGACAAATCATTCATCTTAGCCTCTGGCAGCAGTTGCCTGCTACCAGCCAGCTGGTCGGGACATCAGACCAAGGGCTGGTACATCAGGGAAGGAGGAAAACTGGAGCATTTATGCACTCCCAAAGAGGAGGTGACTTTGGCAGCAGTGTGTAGCTGCAAAAAATCTTGAATTTTTGCTTATCAAAGGCCAGTGCTGGCTGGCATTGGTCACCAACCACCAACTGCTGGTGCCCTAAGGATCTGTTTACCCAAGAACATAGAAAGTTCCTTTTTAGCCTCCAGTGCAAGGGTTTTCCCATTGACTTCCACCTGGGCAGAGGCTTCATGTTGCAAAAGAAGACAGAGAGTGTATGACCCATACAGAGCTCAGCAATGACCTGGAGCACAGCAAAATGCTTTAAAAGAAGAAACAAAATCACAGCCCTAGGGAAATATGGGAACCAGAGCTACTGCTGGAATGACAACTCATAGAAAGTACTTCTTTCTCTGAGGGCAAGTCACTTGGGACACAAAGTGCCAAAGCCCACAGCTAACCTGAAGTCCCAGAAAGGATCTGCTGGATCTGCTTTAGGGCATGAGGACTGTGACTCCAGAAGCATCACTGAAATGTTGGAAGGGAAGGTCAGAGATTCTTTTCGCTGTCTTGGTCCTGAGCATCTGCCACACTGCTCCATGGACAGCCTGGAGAGGGGAGGTGTGTGCAGCTCAGCCTCCCTGAGATGCTGAGAGCCATCCCCTGGTGTAGCTGTTCCCATGTCCCTGGACTTAAAGCTCCAATAACCCAGTCCTGCAGCCCTGTGGGAAGCCAGGCTCTGGCAGATGCCACAGCTCTGTGTGGTTTCTGAGAGCACCAGGGGAGGGGACATCCCACCACTTGTACCTGAAATGGATTGTTTCCTTTTGAATCCCTGCAGGGGACCAGTCTCTATCACGGGTTTCATCTTTGCAGTCATGAGTTATCCAAATCTGTTAAAAAAATAAGAGAATATTTGATCCCCTGCAGGGCAAATTTCCCAATTCACCATATGAAATAAGCTGTAAATCAGCAATTCCTTTGATTTCTCATTTCCTTTTATTTTTTCCATTGATCTCATCACATTCTCTCATTGTCTCATCTTATAGAGCAAGGCAAGAGGACAGCTAATCTGTTTTCCCTCTGCTCTTCCTAATGTCTTCTTGATTGAAATTCATGTTAACCCTTAGGCACCTTGATCTCTGAGAGGATCCATAAAGCCACATCCATGTCTAGAAAATTCTGCTGCTCTGAGACTTCTCTTCCAAGCTACTGAGCTCTGGGGAGCTCTCAGGAATGGGACAGATACTTGCATAATCCTTAGCAGGCATCAAAAGAAATGCTGGCTGCTGAGTTTCTCCAAAATCTTCCTTGGGACAGAGCATTGACCTGACATAGGGGATGAAGAAGGACAGAGGGTGACTTCACACCCATCTTCTCCTTCCAAAGATGAGCTGCTAGCACAAAGCCAGCCCCATCCACAATGGGAACAACCGTGGGTGCTGATCCTCTCCTGCAGCACCATGGTTCCAGAGCACCACTTCTGCCTCCAAATCACTTCAGCAACAGCTGCCTGCCTTTTCAGAAAGAGCCAACTGCCAGGAGAGGCTGCCAAAGGGCTTTGGAAGGAATCACAAGCCGGACATATTTTTGTCCTCGAGAGTGGAAGTGGCAAAGCCCTGGATTTGGGGAAGACACTTAAGGCAGCCTACAAAGAGGAGGGGCTGCACCACCAGTGTTCCAGTCCCCATTCCCAGCCTCATGCCATCACTGTCCTTGGCATTTATAGACTTTATCAGCCCTGCCTTGCTATCTAGCTGATTTCTCATTTAATTTCCACAACAAAAAAACACTGTTTCTTCACCACAGCACTTCTGCAATGTGCCATCTGCTTGTGATTCTTTTCAGATTGTTAATAAAATACCCAAAAAGTTCACTTCTACCTGCTCAGGGGTATGACAGTGCAGCAGAGCACAGCATGAATTTTCTGTGCTTTAGCTATTCTTGATGCAGGCACTGTCAGCATGGCCAGGCAGGGAGGGGTCAGCAGGGTGTAAAGAGGGGGATGCTGCACAGTTGTCCCTGCTGGTCTCTCCCTGTGATGATCTGCAAGCCTGGCCAAACCACCCTGCTCCCAGGGAGTGATGAACTCCAGAATATTTGCTGGCAGAGTGGGCTTGGGAAGTGCTTGGCCCAGCTCTTTTGCAGCCCACCCAGACCACACATGAAGAAGAGATTGGTGGCAAGGCATGCTCACGCTTGAGCATGTAACCAGGTGGAAAACTTGAGAAAAGTGGGCAAATCCAGCCTGAGGGGGGGGTCAGAGCAATGAGGCTCCCTGCCAAGTTCCTACTGGTTATACCCCTGCCAGGAGAAGTGCACAGCTTGCCTGTAGCAGTAGGATGTCTCTAGGTTTGCTTGCAGAAATGCTGGTTTATTTGCAGAATGAACTGATTTTCTTAGGAACACTATGCATAACAACTATCTCCCTCTTCCCTCTTCCCAAGTGCTATGGTAATTAAGCTTTTATTTGAGTAGATAAAATAATTAACATATTTATTACTCAGAAGAAAAAGATCTTTTTTTGATTGATTGCAGCCTACTAATGTTCCATCAAATATTCAAAGTCTGTATTGTTAAGCCATTAATTTTATTTATTTTTAAAGGCACTACATATGTTTTCTATCTCAAGGGGAGGAAAAAAATCAGTGTATGAAAAATTCCCATCATTACTAACACACAGCTCAGCAGAAAATGAACAGAGATAGGAAGCACCCTTCCTATCTGCAGGAGAGTGGGCTTCACTAAACTTGCAAGAGATTTTTTTTCACATTACAGAGAGCACTGAGGGGATGGGAGAAGCCCTGCAGAGCCTTATGGGCACCTACAGATGTCGTGGCTTTGTGCCCAAGCCAGTCTCAGTGTGTTGCAGTGCTTGGTGCTGACATTCCCATCCTTGCATGCACACTCTCCAATGGCACCCCAGGCATTCATCACCACAGGAGATGCTGTGAGATGATTTCCCTCCATACCTAACCACTGCATTATGATCATTTTTATCTAATGGCTTTAATTCTTGGTGCTGGGCAGTTTTGTTGCTGTGGTTACTCTGTGGGCAAATGTAAACAGCCCCCAGTCACTGGGAACAAGCACAAAAACAAACCTCCCAAAGGCTGCCGAGAGGATCTTCTGTTGAGGGCTGTGTCCACACACCCACAGACTTTTGGGTGTTTGGTTCTTTGGAAAGATGAAACCACCAGTCCAAAAAAAAGATGCCAAAGCCACCAGAGAGAATAAGCATAGAAAACATCAAGGTAATCATCATGTTTTCCCAGAGGGGCAGTCACCCCTTCCCAGTCATTTCCTTGTGTGTGAGATCCATGTGCAGCTCCATGCCTGGATGCCACTCCCTGGGTTATGACGCAGGACTAGAGGTGCAGCAGAAAGATGGATCTGACACCCTGCACGGCTCTGCCTCTGCAATTTCATATGTATGATTTTATGTCTTCATATTTTGCTTCAAAAGCCCTCTTAAAAGGCAACAGAAAAGACCCTCACTGCAGGGCTTTCAAAAGGCCTTGAAGAGCTGCAAATATGTCCCTTCTGTCACTACTGCAGCGGCCATCACCCTGCAGGCACTACAGCTCCCACCCAGAGTGCCAGCAGGGCACACAGGCTCTGCATCTGCCACTGCAGCTCATGGGAAATGGCCCCATCCACACCAAGCATTGCTGCCCTCTCCCCCAAAATCTCAGTTTCCTTATATTAAGGCCCATAAAACCATTGCAATGTGGACACTTCAGCAGGGTCCTGCTCACCAGCTCTCCTAAGGGACTGTCATCCCATGGAGCCAGTGCTGGAAGCAGATGTGCTGAAGCACGTTCCTGCCATTCCTGGAAATGTTTGAAATTATGCCCAGTTCTAACGAGCTGCAGAAAGGAGAAGTGTTTTCTCCTTTCTGGAGAAAAGAGATGGGTTCTGGAGAAAGGAGATGGGTTTTCTCATGCCTGAACACTTGTGGATCTTGCTGTCACAGCTCCCCACCTGAGCAAGCGCTCACCTGGGACTGGATTAGAAACTTTTCAGGTGCTGATCTCGTTTGGTCCTATTGTCTTGTAAAAATAAAATATCTTGTGGTTCAGTTTTCCACATTCCCTGTGCTTTTGAATATGTATGACTTGGCAGCAAAGCCACTCCTTTTGAGAGAAGTGGCATTAATAGCACAGAGAGAGGCTGCCTGTAATTCATTACATACAGTGACACCCTATTCTACTCCTAAAGCCTTTCACTGGAAAAGCTGACACCCACAGATGACCCAAAACTACCCTCACACAAACAGAGATGTGATCAGCAAATCAGAATGGCACAATGTGTTTCCAATCCTGGGGCAAAAAGAGGGTTTTCCATCCAATTGCTGATTTGTTATCCAGTGCTGTGATGTTCTAACTGCACACCTGGGCACCAACACCATCTCCTCACCCCAGTTCTCTGTCTGACTCAGGAATTAAAAAACAGTTGGGAAAGGGAGAAAACACAAACAAGGACAGGGCTTATGCCATTCCCATCCTTGTCCCAACCATCTCTCATCCCATACAACACCATGGAGACTTCTCAAGGCTTTGGCCAGCACTGTCAGGAATGTGAGTCAGTCAGATCAAACAAATTGCCTTTCTTACCTTCACATTGTTCCCTCTATACTGCAGCCAGCATTGGGGTAGATGGGGTAAATGGTAAAGAAAGCCACCCAACTCATTGTGTGGTTAAGCACAAAATAAATACCTGCAGCCATTCACAGTTGAAATGCCTATTAACAAAATTGTGTAAAGTGTAAGCTGTGCTTGCACATAAAAACCAATGGTAAGTTGTAACACGTAAGGAAATGAGTCAGTAGGCAATTAAACACAACTTACTATTTTCTCAATGTAAAAGGTCACATTTGGGATTAATCCGTTTGTACATATCTAGAGGTGACTGTCAAATCACCTACACAAAGAGCCAGTTCTCCCTTTTGCCATTTTATTGCAGCCCTTTTTAATGATTCATGACAAAGAGCTTCAAAGAGCTCCAAGCCATGACAACAGTCCCAGATCCAACCTCCTTGTTCTCATCACAGCAAAAAATCCTCCTCAGTGAATAATTTAGGTTTAGGAAGAGAGCTGCCTTAAAACTATTCCCAAGGGAAGAAGCAGTGTCTAGAATTTAATCTCAATATGGAAATAAAAAGAAAATATCAAAAGAACACAGTGACTGCAACAACAATACAAGCCTTATTTTGCAGAATTCATCCGTTGTGAAACTCCACAGAAGGGAACACAGCTGTTTTCCCTGAAATATGTTTCATGTTTCCAGAGACCAAAGATGAAATCCAAAGCTTTGCCTTTCAACTTATGATAGACAAATACATGCAAGGATGACACAACTACTGTTCAGGGCTATTGAGGAAAGAAAAAGGTCATTTAGAGCTAGAGGTGAAAACATGGGCTTGACCACAGGCTGCAACACTTCCTCCGCTAAGTTCAGCATGACGGGAGCAGGCTTGCAACAGCCTCCCAAAATCTGAGGCAATTCACTCCTGACTTCAAGCTTGGGATGAAGTTTTATATTTTCTCTGTTGCAAGGGCTGAGGGCCCATGCAGAATGGTTACAACACCAAAAAGGCATAAAAAAGGAAGTGCAGCACCCAGAAAAATAAAATGCATACAACATGCATCACATCTGTACACCTCCACCTAAATGCTGAAATTTCTAGTGAGCAGTTAAGTCTCATTTCTCCTCCAAATTCCTGACATGATATGCAGGGATTTTGTCACTTCACTTCTAATGTTTAATCTCCCTGACGAGCTGATAGGGATATTCTTAGACATTAAACTCAGATGAGCCATTCACAGTTTCCCTCAACAGCAATAAGTAGCTCCAGTTTTGCGAAGATTTCTCACCATGACGAGCACCTTCATCTTCCCTCTATGAAACATTATGATATTTGAAAGGACAGTTAATCCAAATCATAGATTGCTCTGTGCTTGAAATAACCAGCATATCCAAAACCAGCTGAATACGGAAATATTTCTAATAATGGGGATGACTGCAGTAGTGAATATCCTGGTCCCTGGGATGCAAATGAACACCTAAAGGACACTGGGTGCTGGTTTAGGAAATTGTGTATGTTCACAGGAGGAGGAGCCTCACCTGAGATCAGGTCAGGGCATGGACCCCCCCAACCTTGTTTGAGCACAAAGACACAAACGTCCTTGCCCTGGCAGATTTAGCAGCTCTTCTGGAGCCCTCCCATTTTGCCACCACAACTATTTCTTTTGGGAGTGAACTGCCCCATTCCAGTAGCTCCCCCTTCAAAGGGCAACATGCATTTCGGGTTTGTCGCCATGTCTACAAGCACAAGTATTTTATTCCAGCTCAGCTACACATTGTGCTCAACAATGTCTGATTTCAGCTTCCAGGTGGACAAAAATGGTGAGGATTTTGCTTCAAATGGTAGCCCCTTTGCTAAAACTCTTCTTTCTTGTTTTAGGAGGAGACAACCATTCATCCATGTCCTCCATGTGGCAAATCACCCTCCCAGGGTGGCAAACCACCTCTGGTCCCTCTGGGTCTCACCCTCAGAGGCAAAGCCAGGCTTCAGACTTGGTTTTCTAGAGAGCCTTATGCTGGGAGAGAGGTCTCTTTTCAGAGACCTGAAAAGATCAGAGGATGAGATGAAATGAGAGTCCTTTCAGCAGCAACAATGCCCCTCTAATTAGCCAGGCAGAGCAGGTGACACGCTCTGTGCACAGGTACAGTGATGCTCCCCTGGGGACACACGGCTCTCTGAGCATTTCCCATCTGCAGAGCCAAGGACAACAGCAGGACCCTGGTGACTGTGTCTGCTCTGAAACACTTCTTTTATGGGGGGAAAAACCCAAGCCCTGATCAATTACTCTGCAACTGGGTGGCTTTGTGAGGTCTGAAACGGATGCTTCAGCTGCTTGCCCTGTGCTCACCTGGCCAGCCCTCCACAGCCTGTGGAGCACTGGCTGCTCATCAAAACACATTTTTGGGGCTTAGCAGATCTGCTGGAGATAGCCCAGGCACACCAGTGTACACTGAGCAACTCGGCATATGATTGCACAAAGAAAATACATCTGAATTATTGGAGTTTCTTTTGGGGCAGGACTGCAGTGAATTCCGTATGTTTCTTTTTCCTCAAATCATTTGCTAAAACTTCTTCTGTGATTGTCATTTTAAGACAGAGTAGGTGTCAGAGACAGCTGTACATGGCCACCAAGATCTGTCACACCAGGCAAGAGGCACCTTTGAGCTCTCAGAAATAATTACTGCCAAAAACAGCGCCTGGCATAAAGACACTGAACTGCTCAGGCACACAGTGAGAGTCACCATATGTGTACACACACCTCAGATACATTCATTTCTGCATGAAATTTGGAACTAAGGCAGCAGTTTGCTTACTCCATACTTAATAAACTTGGCTCTTTCAGCATGAGAAGAGTCATACAAGAAGATGGGATTCACTTTTGGAAAGCACGAGAATTTTCTTTCATTTTTCTCCAGCCTGTACATGAGTTCCCTGGTTTGGGGAAAGTTCAAATTGCCGTCAGCTAAAGCTGCACCCAAATTCTTATTAGCAAAGGGGGAGGGAAAAGATTTTTCCTTACCACTAAATTCTTATTAGCAAAGGGGGAGGGAAAAGATTTTTCCTTACCACTACTCTCCCTGAGGCTGTTCCTGCACGCAGTGCAGAGAAAGCTACAAGGAGGGAATTACCCTAAAATGCAGCAGGGAAGGATTACAGCTCTGGATGTGCATGCTTTTCAGCCAATTCACCCCCGTGGCCAATGAGCATCTTCACCACCAGCTGATAGTAATTCTGAAAAAAAGCCTTTTGTACTCTCCTTGGGTTTTTTGGTGGGTTCTTTTTTTGGGTGGTTTTTGGGGGGGTTTTGTTTTTGTTTTGTGTGTGTGTGCATGTGTAAGAAATTGGGAATTTATTTGAAAGGTTTGAACTGAGACCTTCCATACCTCAGCTGCCTGTTTTCATCCCAGGCTCTGGAACAAACCTCTCTCTTGAGTCCTGCTGGCATTTAATAACACAGCCCACAAACCATTCCTAGCAGGGTGCACTGAGAGCCACTGGAGCTGGCTTAGAGCTGTGCAGCAAAAATACCAAAAGCACTGCACAAACTATATCATAGCTTTCTTCCCTGCCCCATTGCACTAGCAGCAGCCTCATAGCCCCGAAGCAGGCCTTTCACCCCAAAAGCTCCGTGCCACATCAGCCAGTGTCCCCACCCTTGTCCCTGACGAGCAGCCCCTGGCGCTCCCCCACGGCAGGCAGGG
>VXBB01007293.1:278116-294922 GCA_013399915.1 Illadopsis cleaveri | reverse complement strand
GCAGGGAGGGCAAGGCTGTGCAGTCAGGGCAGGGCAGGGCAGGGAAGGGCAGGCAGAGCAGGGCAGTGCAGGCAGGGCTGTGCAGTGCGGGCAGGGCGGGCAGGGCAGGGCAGAGAGGGTAGGGCAGGGCAGAGGGCAGGGCAGGGCAGTGCGGGCTGTGCAATGCGGGCAGTGCAGGCAGTGCAGTGCGGGCAGGCTGTTCCCGGCGTGTCGGCACGTCCCGCATGGGAGCCAGGGCCAGGAACACGGCAGCTGCCTGCGCGCAACGTGCAGCCTGTGTGTGGTAGGGCTGTACTCGCAGCCTGCCAACACCCGGGCCGGGAACGCAGCGGGATGGCCGCTGCCAGTGGGAGCCGGCAGGAACGAAGCCATGTGGGAAACTTAAAATGCAAGTGGAGCTGGGAGTGCGTGGCGAGTCCTCCCCGAGCGCTGCCTGAGCTGGCAGGGTGGCTGGTTTCGCTCGGGTCTAATAACGGGATGCGAGCGGGGAGCGCGGGCAGCGGCGCTGGGAGCGGGGCTGGGATGGATGAACCGCGGAGCCGCAGAAACGTTTGGCTGCGGCGTGTTTGGAATACACTGCTGTGAAGGCGATTAGACCCCACTCTGATCTCTACCCGTTTCATTCAGACAAAAAAATCTGGAATCTGGATTTAAAGATGCTCTTTTAGTTGTTTCTGAAATCAGAAACAGATCCTGCAAGGGAGGAGGAACACGTATTTACATCCATGAAGTTCCTGCGTGTTGCTACCCTGTTCTTCATGGAGCAGAATATCGTTCGAGTGTTCATTAAAGCAACGATAAACAGAGCTTATTTCCTGAAGCGTTCCACATGCTAAACCCACCTAACAACGCTTTTAGGAATATTTTCCCCCATTCAATTCACTAAACTTTCCTTTAGATTTAGAAGTCTGCTAAAGCTAGAAAAATTAATATTTAAGTCAATCTGTGACAAAAGGTGACACCCCTTCCCAGATGAGACTTCAAATCTTATTTCCAAGGCGTATGGGTATTTCCGCGGAGCGCGGGCACATCCCTGGACCGCTCACAAGCGGATGGTTTTCCAGCTACCAGCCCCATTCATACAAACACGCACATCACCCTCCCCAGCAACCCTCCTCTGATGGGGAAGGTCCCAGCTGGGCAGGGGCAGAAGCAGCCGCCCCATCGCCCGCGCTCCCTCCGGGATGTTCGGGGCGGGGATGGGGGATGTTCCCCCCCGGGGTGCCGGTCCCCCCCTCCCCGCCGGGGCTGAGGAAGCGGAGGGAGCCGCGGAGTTGCTCTGCATATTAATGAGCCGGGAGCGAGGGCAGCGGGAGCCGCTTTAAAGGAGGAGAAGGGAAAGCAGCGGCAGAGCGCAGGCAGCGCCGGGCAGCCGCTCCGCCGGGAGCCGCTCCGCCGTCCCCTCCCTGGTGACCCAGCCCCAGGACAGCGGGATCGGGGGGACGAACCCCAGGCGAGCAAACACATCAAACCCCCGGAGTCCCCTTTGGGTACCTGCTGTCTCACAATGAAGCTCCTGACAGCAGCTCTGCTCCTGCTCTTCATCGCGATGTGCTTAGCCAGCGCGGAAGGTAAAGTGGTTTATTCTGCTTATTCCCGTGTAAATCTCTCTTTCAGTAATTTGTGTTTGTGTCTTGATAGCCCTGGCTTGGGCTGAGCTATCCCCTGCACAGTGGAAAGGTGCAATGTAGGGAATCAGTGGGTAAGGGAGTTGCAAGTTATTTAAAGGTGAAGTAGAGGTAAAATACAAGGGATAAAGTTGTGTCTTCATTTGTGTCTTCACTGCACGGCAAAGAGCTCGCAGTGGGGCAGGTCATGCCATGTTCTTCGTTATTCAGGAACAGAGCTCAAGCATCTCCTTTGAAAATGAGGCTGGTTTTCAGGGCAAATAGAGCAGAGCTGGATGTGAGGTGGTGGCACAGTCTGTTTTCTGCTGTGCACAAAAATGATGGTTGAAAAATGCTCAGTTTTTGTCTGGCTACGACTGCACCACAGCATCCATGCAAGGAGGAATGACTCAAAGTCCTATACAGTCCAAGTGAGGCACGAGTGAATGAGAAAGTAGCCCAGACATGCACTTGCTTGCTCAGTTTAAAGCAAGTTCTGACTCTTTCATTTCCTTTTGTTAAATACAATTATATTTAATCACAGCAGGTGCACTTTAAAAAAAATCTGCTATTTACAAAGTCCCAGAACATATGTAGTCCTCTAAAATATATTTCCCAGAGAGACACTACCTTTTTCTGGGATATACCAAATGAAAAAAAAAAAATCTCTTTTTATGCTCAACAACATTAAAAGATGAATTTTTTTATGCCACCAAGGCTTAGAAGAGCAAACTGAATTTCTCCTGGATGCACACAGGCTGGAGGGGAAGGGACGCTTGGTATGCAGGAGGCTTTGCAGGCGCATGAGAAAATGCTTTCTCTTGTAGGCGTGAAGTGCAAATGTTCAAGAAAAGGTCCTAAAATAAGATTCTCTAATGTACGGAAGCTGGAAATAAAACCGAGGTACCCATTTTGCGTGGAAGAGATGATTATGTAAGTTTTCCTTCATTTATTGCTTTCCGTTTCCCTGTCAGCTGAATTGCTTCACCTTATCTGCAAGTTCCTTCTTTGTTCTTTGTTTTCCTCATGCCCTGGCATGCTAATTCCTGGGAATAGTAATTTGCTGCATCAGATGAGAGAAAAAAAAAGGTCCAATTGTGACCAAAATCCCAGGTTTCATTTTTTGACACAATTTTTTTTTCTATCAAATAAGTATTTCCAGAACGGGTAGCAGTAAAAAGATCATCATTAGTTCAAGTGAAAACAGGGACAAATTCTACTCCAAGCTGCCTGATACAAAACTCAGAACTATTTACTCAAGTTACTCTCAGCATGCAGAATGAACATGAGCAGAGTTTGGTCTGTGGTGGTTTCTGCAAGGAAGAGTTACCCCAGCCTGCATTGTACCAGAGGAATCCCCTTCACCTGATGGGGTTACTCAGCCTGTAATAAAATACTTTTGTCCCAGTGTCCCTGCAAGTCAGGATCCATGCTGTGAAATCTCAAACTGATGTAGTGGGCAACCAAGCTGAGGCAGGCACAGGGATTTTTTACATAACTGGCTAAAAAAGGAGAGGGTCTTTAGATTTTAAATATGGGTAGGTTTAGCTTTTTTTCCCTGTCCTGTTTGGATATCTTAAGATTCCCCCAACAAAGCACCATCCAACCAGCACATGATGCAGCTGGATAAGAACCAGAAGGGCAGATAACCCAAAAAGACTGCAGCAAGCCCCTCTGCCACCTAAGAGGGTGTAAAAGGGTGTCAAGATCAGCCACAGCCCAGGACACCAAGGACTGATTTGATCCAGCATTGTGCTCCCCCATGGAACACTGGCCAGTCGTTTAACAACCAGATCTGTGCAGACTGCACACCAGCCCCAGCACCCTGCAATGCCCAAGAGGCTGAATCTGCCCGTCCACCTGGCACAAACTCCACAGGAGATACCACAGACTTCCCTCATGGAACTGCCTCGCCAGGCTCAGCAGAGGCTTGTGGAGAAGGAATGGAGATTCAAGATCCCTCAGGCTTCCTCCAGAGCCGGAGCAGCAACGCTGTGATCAATGCTGAGCTCAGGGAAGTTTGGAGCCACGGCTTTGAACTGCAGCCCAGCTGATGGTGACCTGAACGGGAAAATTCTTGCAGAGCAGCCCTGCCTGAATCAGCTCCTCACAGCTTTTCTCTGTTTGCTTTGAGCCTTCAATAGTAAAATGATGTCATGGAGGGACACTAACTCTTGGCATCCCGCTGCAGTTATTTGCCCAAAAGCAGATGGTGACCAGAGGGTATGAAATAAATCTCCTTAATGCAATGTTTTACTTCTGATCAGAAATCTAGGAAAGCCAGAATGCTTTTCCAGCCTGACAGGGCAGATGTTGAGCAATACTATTCAAGGCTGAGGGTTGTCCAGGTTTGCAGCAGCTGCTGAGACAGAACTGTCCCATCACTGGGGGTGTCTGTGGGGCAGGCAGGGCAAACCTGCTGCCATCACTGCTTTTCCAGCTACCCTGATGCAGCCTGAACTCAGCACTGAAAGCACTGAAATTAATATTCTGCGAACCAATTTATCCGGGAGTCTCTGGACACGGTACAGAGGAGCTAAATTCCTGCAATTCAGTTTTTGTTGCTGCAGTGATCATCTAAAACGAGTTGTCAAAGCTGTGTCCCCTTCTGCCTTCCTTAAAAGCTCTCATATAGCAGAAACATGATATAAATTATGTTGGATAGAGAAATAGTGGGTATGGGGATGCATTTAGGGAGGTTGTGGCCATAACCCCCCAGCAGAGCTGTGCCACGGGATAAGAGACAGTTAAACTGAGTCCTCAGTCTAGTCAAAACCTATCAAGATTCACGGTACATCTAGCAGTAATTGTGAGTATATCTGCCTCCTGGAATGAGGGGAAGCAGCAGAAAATAGGAGGGAAGTTTAACTCTTTCTACACGTAATGTTCCAAAACACCCCCAGCCATGTTTTGCCTCATCTCAGAGTGTGGGGATGGATCAGGCTGAGAAGAGCTGATGGGAAATAGGCTCACAGCAGTGCCTTTCTCCAGGGGCAGTAAAGGCAGTTCCCACACCAGCCTGGGATGAAAGGTCCAGAGCCAGGATCCCTGAGGTCAAGGAGACAAGGTCTTTGTAGGCAGAGGTGCAGCCCCTCCATCCCTGCAGATGAGATGTGTGTGGGCACAGGGTGCTGGGGTCACAGATTGACTCGGGGTGTTTATCACAGCCTTGGAGGCATGGACATACCGGGGAGAATTTTGGCACAGGGACACTCAGACACAAGGGTGAAGGCTCCAGCCACCAAGCCCTGGGCAGCAGCAAAGGGACAAATCCCGCTGGAGGAATCTTACTGGAGCTGAAAGTTCTGGTGCTTCATCCCTTCTCCACCTCTCTCAACCTCTTCCTGCAGCCAATCCAGGCAACTCCTTTCTCAGGTAGAAGCTCCCACAGCACCTCTTAGGCACGTTCCCTTACCTTTGTCAGACCAGCATCCCCAAAAGCAGGTCCAGGTCATCTCAGGGTGCACAAACACGCTGCCACTCAACCCTGCATCCATCAGGGACTGTGAGAATGGCAGAGGACCATGGGGCTGCCTTGGGAACACTTCTGCTGTCCATCCTCCAGAACCAAAGCAGAACACCTACATGTGATGTCAAAGCAATGCATCTCAGCCTGTGGAAAGAGCCAGTTCACTTGAGAGGCAAACCATGGAGCTCTTCCTGCTCAGACTGCAGACTGGTAAATCCAGAGTGTCCTTCACTGCTTCTGATTAAAATGTAGGGCTTGCAGCTTTTCAGTGGTGTTCCTGCTCCTCTCCTCCTGCAATTCAGTTTGTCCATCACTTTCTGGAAATATCCTTTATGGTCTGTCAGAAGAGAAAACCAATCCAGGGTCTGGACCGGCCAGTGCAGACGGCACAGCTGAGGAGGAGGCTGCTGCATGGAGAAACCTCACTCTGCCCTCAAATCCCTTAAAACATCATTCAAAGCTACAGGAAAACTCCCCTTCTGAACCACACACTGCTCTCAGAGGAGGTGGCTGAGAACACCCTTAGAACAGAGTTAGTCCATAGCTTTTAGCACTGATCTTTCCCTTTCTGATGCCCACAGCCATTAAAGGTTCTTCCACTGCTTTCCCATGCATTGGGGGAAAGTCCACATCCTCCCAGAAAACAGCCTGGAAATTACACCTTAACATTTTGTGACCTTAGCTGGAGATGGAGCAGAAAATGGGAACAGGGAAGAAGGTTAATTGAATAGAAAGTCCTACTTGAATACCTTGTAAAACTTTGAAATTGGAATCGTGGTGAGACCCTCGGTTCAGTTCACGCAGGCAGCACGTTTTAATTTGTGAGGCACCAGGAGGGTGAGCTGGAAAAATCCGCAAGGCATTTTGTCTTCCTTTCTGAACCAAACCATAGAGAAGCCCTTCAGTATACACAGGTATTTCTGGGTTTCTGCCATCATTATACTCATGTCTCTAGCAGCATTTAATTAATTCCACTATAAGGTTTTAGTTAAACCAATGACTGGTTTTTCCTGTTATGGATGGTATTTCCAGAAAATTATTCATTCTAATACAAACTGTCATTGTGGGTTGGTTTTTGGATGTTGTCTGGGTTTTTTTTAAATCACAAAATTAATTTTAAAAAACCAGAAAACTGCTCAATTTTGAGCCCAAAAAGTGGAGCGGTCTTGGTGTTTCTGGAAAGTCATCCTGTTGGGACCCAGCTCCAGATCCCTCATGTCACCTCAGATGTGGAAGACTCACTGAGCCCTCCAGGAGGGAACCTCAAACGATGAAAAGACTTTTGCCATGTTTTGTCTCCCAGCATGCTTGGTCCTGACAATAAAGGGACACCAGGCTGGCAAGGAGAGCAGGATCAGGTGGTGATCAGGGGAGGCTGAAGCCCTCAGGGCTGATGCTGAGGCTCACAAGCACTCTGCCACATGCAAGTATTTTAAATACTACAGAATTAAGGAAAAAAAAAAAATCAGTGAAGCAGTTCTGACCATTTCTCTTGGATGAAGTATTGTTGAGCGTAACGGAACTGTCTCCTCATGCAAAGTCCTTGTGGTTGCCTGAACGAGCCCTAATTAAATTAATTAGGCTCAAAAGATGATGTCTAACACTTAGACAGCGCAAACCCACTGATTAAAACGAGTGGATATGTCCTCATGTGGTACAACCTCAATGCCCTGCACCGAGGGAGAACAGCTGCTCTGACCTTATCCCAGTAAACTGCAAATCCCTGCCATAAAGCAGAGCTGGGAAACCCTTACCCTGCCCCACTGGGTGAGAGTCCCCTGGCCCATTCTGGCATGAGGTGGGAGGGGAGCAGGGGGGTGTCCCATGTCTCTGTGACCTGTCCCCTTGCCTTGCAGTGTGACACTGTGGACACGGGTGAGGGGGGAGCAGCAGCACTGCCTCAACCCCAAGCGCCAGAACACCGTGAGGCTGCTCAAGTGGTACCGGGTATGGAAGGAGAAAGGCAGGTAAGCCCCAGCTTGCTGAATGGGTGAGGGTCCTGGGGGCAAGTCAGGCAACCAGCAGCGTTCAGAAATAGAAAAAACAGGAAAATGCACACGCTGGCAAATGCTCCATCCAGCACAGAGGATGTATTTCATTACCGAAATTACAATTTTAAATGGGTGTTCTTGATATTAATTTTTTCCTGCCACATGCAATTTCTCGCTTCTATTTTGGCATTAGGCTGTTCTGACTATAAATAGTAATTATTTTTGGTTAAAATATTCATCAGCTGACGTTCTCAGTTATTTACATACACTCACCTCCCTTCTACGGGTAAAAATCCAAGATGAAAAGCTAAACTACTTTCACACAGTCACGAGAAAAGCAGTCAGGAGAGATGGGAAGAGGGAGCCCTGTCCCACACCACCAATCACACGACCTCAACATCATCAATACTTGATGACGTAGGTATTTGCCAATTTTAACTGGCGTATCATTCACAGAAAAATGACAATTTTCTGATAAAAATCTCTGACAGCTTCTCCCTGTCAGAGGAGGTTTGGTTTAAGAGAGTTAGTTTAAGAGGATTGCTCTTTTTCCTAAGTCACAGACAGAAGACAGAGAGTGAGACACGAATTCCTGATGGCCAATGGTGATGTCCCCATCTGTAATTAAGGGGAGCAGCCCAACTCCTGCCATGTCTCCAGCCATGGCCAAAAAAGAGCCTCCACACACAGTACAGGTCCATCAAACCCTCATCTTCCTCACCTGATGGGGAATTTGTCCCCCAAAAGGGAGCTCAAGTAAGGCCAGGGAGCAGCAGGCTCCTCTCCCAAGGGTGCCAGCAATCCCCAGCATGGCCCTGGTGGTGCCTCAGACAGTGCCAGGGCACAGCAAGCCCCTGGCCATCTCCCCAAATTCCTGCCAGCTCCCTGCATCTGCTTCACAAACACAGCACATGGGGAAGCCCTGGCTATTGCATAACCACATATTTACACTCTTTCCCTTTTTCCTTTTTGTTTTTTTTTTACATAAGGGGTCATTAACATGAGAAGGATGCTCAGCCCCAGGCTTGTGCCCTCAGGAAACACACAGACAGACATGCTCATCTAGTTGTGCTGTCAGGAAATAATCTAGAAAAACGAAATGAAGTAATATTATTGCAAACAACAGATATTGTGAATTGTCTATATACAGCTGATGATAAGCTTCAACATTTGTATATGAGATAGGGATTTTCCAGCATTTAAAGTGAATTAGTAGATGTGGATTTCTTCATTTATTTACCTAGATCATTGTGGTAGAGTTTGTCACTCCCCACATGCCTCTAAGATGTCAAAGTCCATCGAAGTCCAACACTTCTCCCATATGCTTTATGGATGTAGGTAGCAATCTGACGTCTGCTGAAGTCAATAACTTACTTTCCAAATTACTCAGGCACAGGCTAAATACTTGGTTTTGGGGGTTTTACTATTTTTGGGTTGTTTATTATTTATTATTATTGTTATTTGAAATGGAGTATTTAAATTCCAAGTTTAAACACCCTGCTCTTGGCTCTTCTTTTGTTTAGGGTTTATGAAGAGTAAGAGAAAGTGGTACGAGGAATGGAGTGGACTCCCTTGGCTGGCATAGGACTGGGCTCTACAGAAGATTATTTCTCTCTCGCAGACACAAGACACAAATTCTATATTATTATAAAGCACTTTTTACCAAGGGTCAGTTTTTACATTTTATAGCCGTATGCAAAAGGCTTCCAGATTTCACAAGCATCTGTTGCACTTCTGATTTCATAGCCGTCTGCTCTGTACTGAAACTAGGAAAACACGTGCTTTTCATTTTAAAGACGTTCTTTGGGGAGTTATTTTTGGTTTTAATTATTATTCATTCATACTTCACTATGATTGCAATCGAGCTTTATAAGCTCATTAGGCAAACAGAACTGTTTGTGACAGTGTTGTACAGCCATGGCCCTCACCCCCTGGCAGTGGGAAAGCTTTGGGCTGGGGCTGTTGCTCGTGTTTGCAACCTCCACCTCAGTCAGGCAGAGCAGGGACCAAAGACAAGTTTGCTGGGGAAGATGCCACTGAAATGCTGTGGCTGTGCCTGCAGAAGTGAGGTCCCTCAGCCCCTTGTCAAATGAGTGTGAGCATCACTTGTGTACCTCTTCTTTAATGGACTTGAGGTCCTGCTGCAAGGCAAAGCGTCCTCTATCTCCCATTTAACCTCTCATGCATTAGAAAACATTTCCAGGTCATTTTTATTACTAAGAAAATGTTTATTTTTCTTTCCACTTGAAGCACTTACAGAAAGTTTGTGACTTCAGTACTGAGACATCTTAAGCTTCAAGACTATTGTGTATGTTTTCCTAGATTTGTAGCAACAACAACAACAACAAAAGCCTTTAAAAGGTACCTTTTTATGAAAAATATGATAGGGCAAACATATAAATACCTATGTATGTTTTAGTCACAATACAACATATTCATTATTTTGAATGTAATACTTCAATGTTAAGCAGTGCATTCCTCTTTTTAATATAACAAAACTACCTTTTCATTTGTAAATATACTATAGGAAGTCTCCCTATATTATCTCACTGTATAATGTACTGTACTGCTAAATTATCATATGCTATTTAAATGTTTGAAATATTTAGAAAGTTGCATGCAGATTTCATATTTCTTTCTAAGACAAATTTAAAAAAAAGTAATAAAAAAAAAGGTTTAAAAAATTTTTTTCAATTGCTTGTAAATTTCTTTAAGCCATCAGGGAACTCCTGGCACTTTCAATCACTTGGAAGCTGAATTGGTTTGCGGGGGGGGAAACAGTAGATCAGAGAAGCTGATTAGAAATAGGACATCTTGATGACACTGGAATTAGAAAACATTATTCCAGTGCAATTTACTTCCCTTTCTCATTTTAGGATTTGGACTTTAGCCAAACACTGAGGAATGCTGTGACATAAGGAAGGGTGATGCCATTTGCCTATAACCACTGGTCTAGTGTTGTGTTAAGTAAACATAAATCAACAACTTCAGTTCATAGAAAACCACGTAAAAATGATTTGGACAAGGTCTGGGTTAGATTAGGGATGGTCAAACAGCAAAAGTCAGACAACAAAATCCTGTGAGCCACCACCTCCTCTTCCTGCCCAGTTTCTGCCCTTGCCCACAGGGAGGGACTATGCACCCAACAAGGCTCCCACATCACCTCCCAGATAAAAGGAAAGTATCAGCTTGGGATGGTAAAGCCAGCAAGAATTTAGACCCATTAAAAGCTCCTGGTGCTCCCTGGGCAGCACCACTGGCCTTCCTGCCTGCTCCCAGCTGGGAAGGGCAGCTGCACACGGGGCTGCTCCTGGGATTGGCACCAACTCGGTGACACCAACTTTATCCTGCAGAACCAGGGCAATGCCTGGCCTCAGCTCAAGGGTTTCCTTTAGTTCAGACAGACAAAATAAGAAAAAAAAACTCAAAAACATACTATATGTATATATATATAGCCTAAATTTCTGGGATAAGCACCTGGCAGAGCTGGAAGAGAAAGTGGATTTCAAAGTAGTTTCTTATATTCTGCAGAAGGATGAAAATCAGCCTTCAGATAGCTACAAGTAAAAATCTTGATAGACATCCCAGGGTATTTAAGAAATTAAATCTCTGGGGATATCAACTACAGGGGGCTGCTTCTGGCTGAACATCTGAACCCAATCTCTGTGCAAACCCAGACCTGTGATTGAGCTAAGCTGCCCCTCTCCTTTCTTGGGTCACATTTCAACAAAACCAGTAGTTTTTCCTTGAGAAGATTTCATTTCAACATGCTGGCAGACTTCAAAAAAGGTTTAATTTTATTTAGTAACTACTGGGCAATATATTTGCTGGGAAAATATTGATATGGCTGCATAAGAGGTGGTTAAGCTCCACTGGGAATGGTGTGCACAGCTCTGACTGCCCAAGTAGAGGACTCACTGACTCATACCTCACAGGGCAGAGCATGTACAAATGACTTAGCTCCAGGTTCATCTGCCACAGCAAAACAACCAGCATCAACAAAAACTAAGCACAGAGGAAATCAGTTGCAATTGTTTTCCACTTGCCAGAATGGAAGACAAAAAAAAAAAAAAAAAAAAAAAAAAAAAAAAAAAAAAAAAAAAAAAAAAAAAAACAACAAAAAACTCCAAAAAACCACACAACCAAAACAACAACAACAAAAAAACACCCAACCCCAAAACAAAAAACAAAATCACAAAAATCACAAACTAATTTAAAAAAACCAAAAACAATTTGCTTGTTTCAGTACTTTTATTTCCTTTAACCTCATATCCTTTGAAAAGAACAACTCTCAGAAACAAGAATTGAAAACCTAAAGAGGAAAAACTGACTCTGAGCTGGTTTTCCCAAGCCTGCAAGCCTGCACCTCCAGGCAGGGTTGTTAATTTTCCAAGAACAAGAGGAGAACCCCTTGCAGTCCCTGATACACAGTTGTAAAGGGAAATACTGCATCACACAAAAAGCATCAGCCACTTTCCCTCAGACTGAAACATCTCTGCTAAAACATTTAAATAAATATAATATACATATGTATATGTAGGTACTTCCTCCACCGAAATTTGGCAGCAATCTTAAGGTTTGGTTTTGTTTTCCCCAGCAGATTTCAGGTTGTGAAGCAGCAGGAGACCCTTCAGTCCAGCCTCCCTCACACTCAAACTATACATTTGTGCTCTGAGATTGAAAATGAAGCCTCTCAAGTATGGTCTGAGCACACAGCAGCCAGGCATGACTGCTCCCCAGTCACCAATTCACCAATTCACCTTCCCAAGAGCCTGAACGTTTGCAGGGTAACCAGGAGCCTTGCTTCATCCTGGGGTACAGGAGCAGGACACACAGACCCCACAGGTGCTTTCCTTGAGCACCAGTGCTGCACCACCAGGTGTGAACCCATCCCAGAGCCCCCAAAGAGGGCAATAGGCAGCTGCAAATCCAGCCTGCAAATCTGCTCCCTGGCAGGAACACCAAGCCCTGCACAGGAAACCAGTCCACACACCCCATCCTTCCCCTGGGCACTGGGTACCCACAGGCTGCACCCATTCCAAAACAGAGCTGTTAGATTTTATTTTAATAAAGGCACAGGGCTCACCCAGGCAGCTGCAGTGAGAGGACACAATAGCAGGGAGTCTTGCCTGCCTTTTCAGCGAGAGCACTACGTGGGATTAGTAATGTTACACAGAGCCTTTCACCACTTGCTTTTCACTTGTTCATATATGGTCTAGGTCACCAATGGCCAGAAAAGTTTATTAAGAAACGATGGCTGCTTGGTGCTCTGTGTGACATGGCTCTGGGCAGGCCCTGCTGTGCCCCAGCTCCCACAGGCTTCCTAAATCAAGGCACGAGGCCACACCAGATTGTTACACACATGGGGACCTTTCCTGACCACGTCCATGTGGTGGAAGTGCTGGTTCCACACCAGCAAAGTTTTATCAGGGCTGTGGGAGCAAACGTGGGGATCAATGGTAAAGTCATTGTTGGGGCTGGGGGTTTGCACTGGCCACCCCTGAGAGCTGAGTGGGAAGCCAAAGGCAGTGTTACAGCAACACAAATGCTTTCTGAGCTAATTCAACAGCAGAGCTGTGTCCCTTCCGGGCCCATATTTGTAGAGAATAGGAACAAATGTGAATAAAAAAGCCACCATCCCCAGGATTTGCCATCCCACTGGGATCTAGAGACAGGGAGCTGTGCCTGTTCAAGGGGAAAGGGCCTCTGTGCACACTGACATCACTCAACAGATTTTATATGAGCCCAGACAGAGGGGCCTTGCACTCTCACACTTCCCCTTAAGTCAAATGAAGCTCCAGTCACATTTGGGGAGTTTTTCCTCCAAAGCTAGTTTTCAAAATTGAAGCACTGAAATCCAGATGTGCCCAGCATCTGAAGACCTCAGTTATCCCTGGATGTTTCAGCACCTTTGGGAAAAGATAAGATGGTTTGGGCTGAGTTTGGGCCTGAGATCCAGGAGGATGGACAGCCCTTCCTGAAAGCCCTGACTGCACCAAGGTCATGCCAGAGCCTTCTGTAGATCTTCCACACCTGGCACTCGTGCTGGGATTTGTCATTCAGTTTGTTCCCTTCAGTGTGTTGGGGTGTGCACGGCCACAATTGGAAATACAGGTACTTTCGAGGATTGCTGTTTGCAGTGCTCACTAGTTCTGTGTTTGCTCCATCAGAAACTCTGTGTCTGTTAGTCACTGATTTCCCTCTGATCCTAAACCACAAAGAGCCAAGTGTTTCTTAGAAATTCCTTGGTTTGCCTAGAAAGGCTGCACCCCATGAGCCTCCAGATATCCTTGTAACCAGCACACATTTCTGGCAAAGATCTCCTCTAAATTCTTTACTCAGAATAGCAACAGGGATTGCCATTGCCTGGGAGACAGAGGGTGCAGCTGCATTTGCAAGCAGTTCCAGGTGCTTAGACTGACCACTGGTGCTTGTAGATATCGATACACACCTTACAGAAATATGAATTGTTTTCAAAATCCTGGGCATCCAGGCAATTTGGAAAATCTCAAAAAAAATTTTGGCTGTGCTTTCAGACAACACATGCCTGCACCTCCATGGAATATGCCTGCAAAGATATTTGGACTACAATTTCACAGAGACAAAGCTGAACACCTGCATTAAATGGGGTCACCATCCTTTTTACCTTCCAAGGCATTCCCTGGGGCCATCACCTCTGCCATCCAGCAGTGCTACAGCAACAGTCCCTGAGTCATACTAGAAGTATTAAAGTATTTAATATCCAGTACAGTACAGATCCAGAAGTTGGGATTTGAGCATTTCTATGAGCCAGCACTACTTGAGGCAAAGCCCAGTGAAATCAAAAGGATGTTGGGAGGCCCCAGGAGCCTGGGACTCAGGTCCCTTCCTTTCTCTCACCAGCACTGGTGTCCAGCATCTCCTTGGCCATGGCCATCAAATCCCAGCCCAGATGATTGTTCTGAAGGAGCAGTGGGGAAAGCAGGGCTGAGAGGACATCTAGTGGCAACCAGAAACCTTCTCAGTCAGCCAAGGGACACTTCTACAGCTGTCTGCATTATAAATCCATTTGGAGCCTGCTCATGGTGCTGCTGTTGCTGTGAATGCTCTTCCCCAGCTCTGCAAGAAAAGCCCCAACTATTGCATTTGGCTTAAGAAACACCTCCTAAGGAAATTTTTTTAAAAAGAATAGAAAGAAAAAAAATAAAAAAGGCAAAGCAGCTGTGGTTTTGGGAAGCTCAGAGGCTCACACAGTCATATTATCCTGTCAATTTGGAACTTGTACACCAAGGGAAAAGAGAACACTTGGCTGTTCTGTCTACAGGAGCCACATCCATCACACCAGCACGGAAACTGGATTGCAGCACAACTCAGGGCAGACTCATTCCCAACATACCTGCCCCAAATCCTTTAAAAACACCAAGCATTTCTGATCAATATGATTTTCTTACACAGAGGTTCTCTCTCCTGCCACCTGCTCTCCAGCAATCCCAGGTGTGGTTGCCATTCTTCTGGTGTTGCATTGGCCTCCTGCCCTCAGGAAGGTCCCTTTGAGCTCCCAGCAGCAAAACTCACACATGCTGAAAATCACCTCCAGTGCCTGAAGTGGACAACTTGCTCCCTTTTGCTGGGTACCAGCACAGCTACATCCAACCAGCACAGCAAAGCCAAGGTCCCTGAAGAAATGCCTGAGGGGATGTAGCAGGCATGAGAGTTAATCCTCTGAACACCCAGCACAGGTTGTGTTTCTGGTCCTTCCGCCGACATCTGAAGTCCTCAGATCCCCTTTGATTTTTGTCTCTTCCTCTGCCTGTTTGTGCTCTCAGCTCTTTGGGCAGTGGCTGCTCTGACAACGCACATGGAGGGCATCCAGCCCAACAGGAGCTGCTCCCTGTGAGCAGCAGGGCTCAGGAGGGAGCACTGACATGACATGAAGTGACAGGAAAGGAGGCAGGCAGCCAAGGCCTGGAAAATTACCACGCCTGTGTTTTTGGTTTTCCTCCTGCACAATAAAAGAGGTTAGTGAATTCCTCTTGAATGGGTTTCAGAACCTCCTCCAAGGAAAAAAAAAAAAGAATCCTGTTCATGTTTGCTTAAGGCTGATAATTACAGGAATAATTATGATCTATTCCCATCATAAATCTTGGAGGAAGAAAAGGATTTTGAGGTTTGCAAGATCTGCTGGATGACAAAAGGAAAACACAGCTCTAATTGCCCTTCTTTGTTGTGTTTAATTAAGGATTCTGAAGCAACTGATCTCAGGGGTTTTTTCATGGTTAGAAACCTGCAAGGAAAAGAAAATCTTTCTGCAGAGGCACCAATCAAAGCTTTGTTGGGTTACTAGGCACTAAGTGTGCTACATCTGAACACTCAGGACACCCAGAAAAAGAAGCTTATTAAAGGAAAAGAAACGCTACAACAGGCTTCTTTCCACCACCACCCCCCCCACTTCCAGTAGGCCTTGGCAATTTTGAGCTCACGTCTAATCCCAGAAGAAATGTCTTTTGTCTTTACCCCTCAGCATTTTTACCTCATTACTGATCACTCAATTGTGTTGCAAAGAAACACTTCTCCATTTCTATTACCTTCATAATTCCACCATTTACATATTTCCTTGTGGTTTGCTTCAACTTCATTTTTATCTCTCCAGACTTATCACTTCTGCAACAACATCAGGAAAATCAAACCAGCCCAGAGCTCCTCAGCTCCTTTCCTGGGCCAGCAATTCCCAGTCAAGTACGACTTCACCCCAGCAGGAACCAGTTTGCCAAGTGCTACCTCTCCAATTCAAAGTGGAAGTGACTGGCAGGGTGTTCCCTTTCCATTTTTGTGCAACAGCTAAAACAGTTCTGCCAGGAAAATCCAGTTCCTCATTATAGAAACCAGTGTCAAATCATCACGTCTGGCTCTGAGCGATGCCACCAACCCACGAGTTACATTATGCTCAGCCAAGGCTGCAGGAATTAAGGAATAAAAAAGGCAAGGAACCCTTGGGATTGATTTCAATCTGAAGGCACCTGGGACAGTGCTTTTGCAGAAAGCAGTGGCACTTGAGAAGCATAGCACTCCCAGGCTGAAAACAGGACCAGCACATACTGCACGCCCAAAGGGAATGCAGAAACACTGAATATTCTGAGCCGGAATGGACCCGCAAGGATCATCGAGTCCAACACTCAAGTGAATGGTCCTGTGAGGAAACAGAGGTTTGGGTTGCCCAGAAGGTAAAATCCCAACACTTAACTGCACAGAACATCCTAGATAAAGACGCCTTGAAATGCTGCTCTACAAAGGGAAAATGTCAGCTTTAAAGGAAAAAAGAAATACTTCTTGGGTTTGTCATGATGTTTGGGAAATGTTCCTTTAGGATCAGGAGAGAAGGATGAAGGGAAACACTGAATTTGGCTAAAGCTCTTTGTGGAAAATTAAAAAATGAAATAGAAATGAAGAATAGCCATAAAGCAAAGAATGGAGGGGAAACAATAATTTTTTTATAGGAGATATTTCCCCACATACTTGAAGCAGGTGCCTGGGTTTTCCAGCAGAGCCTCTGCTCAGGGTTATCCATCCCGGCCACTGCCGGGAGAGCAGAGCCAGCTCCAAGCTGCAGCTTGGTGGAGGTTGACACCTTGTGGCAATTCCCATCACTTACAAGTAAGGAAAGCCGGCCGGGGGTTTTTCTTTTCTTTTTCTTTTTCTTTTTCTTTTTCTTTTTCTTTTTCTTTTTCTTTTTCTTTTTCTTTTTCTTTTTCTTTTTCTTTTT